>LPNX010937552.1:736117-845143 GCA_001517045.1 Pseudotsuga menziesii
TGCATCCTTAGGGATTAGGGACTCGAAGTCCACCTATTATGGTTGGTTGGGATAAGCTTCCACTAGGGATTTCTTCTATAAATCTATCGATGCTTACCTTTTTTACCTTTTAATGAGTGCTGACACACCTTGGTACACTAGAAAGTGGCGTCAGGAAGAGGCGACTCTTCCTGTACAAAGACAAGAAGTGTCACCGATGCTCTTCGTCCATAGACAACCAATGTCATCTAAGTGTGACGCCCACTATCAAAAGGAAGGGTGAATCAATATCACTATAATTGGTCTTCTAGAAGGGAAAAACCCTCTTCTCAAGTATTTTGGCACATATACTTTAGGAATTTAAGCAAGTACATGTGAAGATGACGATATTTTGGTGGAACACCCATGATCCAAACATACATATTAAAGTATGTGAAAAAGAATGGAATTGACTCAAATTATAAATATAAAATATTATGGCCTCACTTATTCCCAAGTACACTCAACAACCTACCAAACAAATGTATGAGACAGAAGAGGTTAGAGGAGAAACCTTTAATTTGAAAGAGTTGAAATGTAACTTCATAAGGGTTTTTTATTTCAATACAGAAGAAGAAGGCATCAAAGAAGCAGTTGCAAAAATTAAAAGTTTCCTAAATACAACGCATGATATCCCTTTGACTAAAGAATATCAACCACACTCAACATGTAATAATATCACATCCAAGCCATCCCATAAGTCGAATCAACTAGAACTTGGGAATGACAAAAATATCGAGAAAATATTTAGTTGGAAAATATATCATCCACGAGTACTAAAAATTCTAAAATACCCCATGAAAGATGCCACGGAAGGGAAAAGTGAGCAAGAAATATTTTTTGAAAAAAGACTTCCCTCCCACTTTTAAAGAATTTACAGAAGGTGATCGATCAATCAATAAGGAAAAAACACCATATTCCCAAATCAAAATGAAAGAATTCAACATTTCAAATGATGATCGACCAAAGATGTCAAAAATAGGAGATTACTGGTCTGACCAACAAACAACATAAATCAGTAATTTGTTGAAGGAATGCGAAAATTTCTTTGCATGAGATTATAAAAACTTATAGGGTCTAGTACAACAAATGGGTGAAATAAAAATTAACATAAAATTGGATGCCAAACCTATCAAGAAATTACGTATAAGTTGGCACATAAGTATAAATGCATCGTAAAGAAAGAAATAGAAAATATGCTGGCAATTAGAAATATATATCTAGTGGACTAGTCAGAATGGCCAAGCCCTATGGTATTGCAACCAAAGAAACATGACTTGATGAAATTATGTATCTACGTCAATTGCATGGGACTAAATAAAGTGGAGCAACCGAATCCGGTTGTCCATTAGTCGAATCCGACTATCATTTTAATAATGAAATATGAATAATAATAATATATGGGATGATAGATAAAATGTGCAATAAGATTGCCTTTTATATGGCTTGAGCCAACATAGTGAAGGGTTACACCCTTTCACTAGTAACCTAATAGTTAATTAATATTTTATTTTATATTTGTTACATTGCCACTCCCTTTAAGGGAGCTTTATCATCAAAGCTCGAGTATTTCCTAATGTCATTTTTTTATTTTGGCTCTATGTCGCACTGATGACTTGAGAGGTGCGATTTTGATTATGGCCATTGCCTCATTTTGATTATTATGTCTTGGTATTTGCAATAAGTATGAACTTGGTGAAGCTTTGTTTACGCTTTTTCTACTTGTCTGATTGCTTCTTTTAACTATGTTTGTCATCAATTGAACATGCTCAATATACATTGCGACCTTAGTTTTAGTGTTGTTATCCCCAACACATTTTGTGTCAGTTCCCTTAAACAGGCTCCCTGTGCTTATAATGCTCATAAGAACACTGGTCTTATCTTGTGTCTGATAGATACTATAATTGCTTCCCTTGATGTTCTTTATAGCCGTCTTTGTGATGACATCTGTCCTTCGTGTGTTTGTGATTGTGATATTTTTGTGGTAGCATTGATCATCTTTATTGTTAGCAACATCGGCTTGTCTCTTATCATAATCTTGGTCAGGATCATCCTTCTCCTTGTCAATTATTTCGTTGTCAATTCCCTTATTACTAGGGTATGTTATATCTTTGTATTGCATGTTATATTGATTGATGCCATTACTTTCATCGGAGATGACATACTGGCATACTCTATCTTCATTTTTTTCATCAACTTGGTTGGCTTCTTCTACGTGATTTTCACATTTATCTTCATTTTCTTTAAACGTTCCGTCAATAGATTTCTTTATTTCATCCATATCCTTAAGGATTTTCTCAAGGAGATCTATGAATTCGTCAATATTACTATAAGATGCCATCGATGTTTGTAGAAGGATATTTTGGCCTTTTAAGTTGAAATTTTGAATAATAATATATTAATTAATTAATTAATTAATATTATTATTATATATATATATATATTTCATAAACTATACAAATGATTGTATATAGGTTTTTTTTTCTTTTTTTAAAACAAATATTATAATAATATTTATGTTATAATAAATTTAATATTTGATTTTTTGTTAAATATATTATTATATCACAATATATTTGAAATAATATATTATATTGTATTGTTTTGTGTTTTTTTTTATGTTGCAGGTCGTGGATTTGGAAGAGCGGATGGGCAGTGGCAGGTGGACGAGTGGAGGAGGGCACCGAGCAGGCACTCAAAGACTGGCGTGGAGCAAGGTCATGAGAGGAGATTGAAGTGGGAGGAAGGAGTGGCCAGCGTGGAGTAGGTGGTTGGAGCTCGTAGGGGTGGAGCGCGTGGGGTGAAGAGTGGATAGTAGATGTGGAGCAGTTGGGGGATGGAGGTGGAATGCACAGGAGGCACGAGGGATAGAGTGTAGCCGAATGAATAAGGAGAGCAACGGTGCAACAAGGGTGTAGGCGCGGGTTGGAGCAGCTGGAAGGTGGGCGCAGATGCTGCCAGAGGGAGGAGGAATGGAGTTTGGGGAGGAGATGAGCGCAGGGATGAATGAGATGGCATGAGATGGAGATGTGGGTGCCGCGAAAGGAAGAGGTAGACGCGAGATGAAGGTGGAAGGCGTGAAAGGTGAAGGGTGAAGGCAGATGGAGTGAGCAGTAGATGGGAAGGGAAGGAGTTGGGCGCATGGGAGATGGTGGAGTAGTGCATGGAATATGGGAGAGGGACGAGGGACTTAGATGCTAGTGAACAACGCAGTGCAGGCTGGAGGATGTTGGTTTTTTTTTGTGTTTTTTGTTTGTTTGTTTTTCTTTTCTTTTTTATTTGGGCAGTACTTGGGATGAAGTGACAGGTGGTGAAATGGAGCAGTGGAAGAAATCAAGGATTGGTTAGCCGAGTCCAAAATCAAGTAGGAATTGATGAGCCGAGTCCGAGCTCAGAGTGGAGCGAATCCGTTTTGTTACCAAATGGAGCAACCAAATCTGGTTGTCCGTTAGTTGAATCAAACTATCATTTTAATAATGAAATATGAATAATAATAATATATTGGATGATGGATAAAATGTGAAATAAGCTTGCATTTTATATGGCTTGAGCCAACATAGTGAAGGGTTACACCCTTTCACTAGTAAACTAATAGTTTAATTAATATAATATTTTATATATGTTACACAAAGTAACATTTACCAACAGTTTTCATCCATAAAGTGTCTTTTCATCTTGTATATTATGTCTTCTTGCCTTGGAACCTCATATCCTTGTGGGTATTCCATATAGACTTCTTGCTCCAAATAAACATTTAAAAATGGAGCTTTAACATCCATTTGATAAGCATGCCATTTGTTGTGCGCAACAATGGCCAAAATTGTTTTGACTATGTTCATTCATGCAACATGTTAGAACCCAAAATCACACCCAAGGTTGCTAGAAGGAGGATCTTGAGGTAACAACAGAACCGCTTTAGGAAAGGGAGATAGCTCCTCTACTTCCAGAGAGGGATCTCTCACACATACATAACACGACCAGATTTATGTTGTCACAAAATGAATATTAAGAACGAATATCAAATGTTGGTGGTTGAACACAAGATAAAGATACATCGAGCCATGGAGTCAAAAATTCCAAGAAGACAGGGCAGTTTGCATGGTAAACACCCACAAGAGAAAGGTAGTGCCTTGATCACGATCATTATATTTGGGGTCTGGTGGGAATTGCAGAATGATGACAGTCTGCCAACGTAGAGCACTACAGAGATGAATTCCACATCAGTTTTGGAAGCCTAATCGTTTGGTGAATATCAAAGACAATGGTGGGAACATATGAGTATGAATTCCTAACCATTATACACTAAGTCTACAATATGCAGAATACATAATGTAAAAGATAAAACTAGAAAAACATGTACATAAGGAGAAAGAGAGCACAAACTGTAATTTGGAAACACACAGGAATTATTGTAACGTGTATAACCAGCATTCGACTCTGTGTATTAAGTCAAAAATTTACAAACGTGATGGCATTTACATTCAAAATCAACCAACCAACCCCTTTCTCCCTTGACGGGGAGCCTTTTATAGAATTTCAGACCCCCGAGGCTAATCCTAAAAATAGGGCGATAAACTGTTTACAATTATAATCAAAATACTAACTAACTAAGAAGTGGAACCTCTACCATAATTTACATATATTAAACAAACATCATGGAGAAAATGCGTGTGCTCGGTCTGGATGACAGCGCGATGCTTCTGGTTCTGAGCTCGTTGGCCTTGAAAACGACATCTCAAGATGTTTTTGGGGTGGCTCATTACGGACTAGGATCAAACCATTTATTTGTCTGTCAAGTTAGCAATGTGTTTTTCTTCCTTTCCCTTCGTATTAATTCCGTGCTCAAAGGCACCTTTCTGCATGGGCTCAAAGCTGGCAAGGGAGTTTGTGTCCCTTCCGTGCTTAGCCTTCCTCACAGCTCCCCCCTCTCCGGGTAACACTATTATATGAGGGGAATTGAAGAAGGGCTGCATTTCTTTTGGTAGTAACAAGCCTCTACATCGTCTTTTTATTCTTGTACTCCTCACCTCCTATGAGGAGGTTTCTCATGCAGGAAATATGGTGGGGTGTGTCTTCGACCTCCTCACCACCTCAAAAAAAGTTGGCGGATGGGATGCATGAAAGCGATGATGAAGACTTTGGACCCCTGATGATCCAGTATGAGCATTTTCTCCCACAGAGTGTTGCTAACGACCATCATCATGTGCCGAGGATTTGGAGGTAGTGATTGCATATGGGGGTTCTGGAGGGACACCCATGGGACATGAAATCCTAGGCATCGCGCAGCTGGAGGTATGGTTATTTGAAAATAGGTGGATCTCCTAAAGCACTAGATATATTTTCCCTGATGGTTGATGATCCCCTGGTGTAAAATACCAGGGTGATAGATGAACGTGGAATTAAGATTGCTAACAAACAACACACCTAGAATAACAAGTTTCTTGAACAAGATCACCATTAAAAATTTCTCAGAATTCTTGGAACCTGTAGCAGAATGATACCTCGATTTTTCTTCTACACCAGTTCATATTATGCACCTTAATGGATCTAAAAGGTGGTTTTTATATAGGACTAGAAAACTAGACACGGGGACGACCCATCAGCATCCTCACACACTTCATCATTGAGTAACTTGGTGATGACATGAGTGAGCACGTGAACTGAGGAATTCCTTTCCCATCGGAGATCTAGTCACACCACCTTATCTGCTGCGGAATTTTGTTATTGGGAGTGAAAACTACTTCTGGCATTACCCTGCCTTGTCAACCATATGCTTCAGGGCACATGGACTGGACTTTTTCTTGCCCTTTCTTTCTTGTGGTGACGATATCGAAACAGTTCCCTTTTGCCACGTCTTCCCTGCTTCGTGTGGAGATCAGATTCGCTGCTCCATCTTAGATTTTCACGATATCCTTATGATTTCACACGCTAGCCATATGATAGATATTCAGTTTTGGGCAAGATGACACTTTCATGGGGATGATTTTTGCCTGTAGGCATGCCCCAAATGGCATTGGGGAACTCAATTAACTGCCGGGAAAGAAATCGCACATGAAGGAGTCCCTTCCACCTTCAGATCGAAATTAACATGATCTTTACGGATCTGAAATGTTCTCAACCACTCGATCTGAACACCTTCCATATCCATTATCCATGTGTACAGAACCATAATGTTTTGTCACCTTAATGGGGTCACTTATCTCGTGCTAGTCCCATTGGCGAAGGCGCTACCCACCGTAGATCTTGCCCCGATGAGATCCCGAACATCAAATGCTACGTTACTTTAACCTATTTCATGGATCAAGAGACATAAAACCCAGTGAGCACTTTGATTCAGCGTAATCAATATTTCCCGTTGATCTGTCTCCTGTCGATCATGGCCTTTGGAACTTGCGGCTGCTTTAGTGTCATTTCGTGGAAATGCAAAGGGCAGTTGTGATCACACATGTGGTATTTGTGAAAAGCATCTCATCCATCGATCTGACTTGCCTTTAGATCCTCGTCGTATAAACTCTCTTCTTTTTAACACGATCTTTCGGCCACCTTGAGACAGGGATTTTACGTGATTTTTTGAGGCTGCGGTCACTCTGCCTTACCTTCTCGCCGTCCCCCGCAAAGTAAAAAATAGTGTTAAAAAGTGGCTCTAGCTAGGGATTCTATCCTCCCTGCAAGGTAGCACAGAACAATGTAGACCAAGTGCCAAATCCATTGGGTGGTTCCCTTAGCTTCACTAGAAACTTCAAAAATTTCTCTAGAGACCAAAATCAATTTAAACGACGGGTCTAACTAACAAAAACAACTTTGCGGATATTTAGAAAATTTGCTTAAAATGAAATGCTCGTCACATGGAGCTTATTCATCTCTACCTATCTAACTACTAGATCTCATTCTCCATTTTAAGTAACGTCTGACTTCCAGTGAATCCAACCAAGAAAATGGTCCCATAAATTACATTCCTTCTCATGTAGTGCGGAGAACACTACCAGAGGACCTAGTGATACTGAGTTATAAAAAAGAAATTTGTCTTTACAATAAAACTCTAACCATATGTTACCAATTTTCAGCTGCTCCATGTATTCTGCTACAGGATCATAGAAAACATGACGACTACCGAATCTCTCAGCAGTCTGCTTGATGAGACTCGAATTTTCCAACTGCCACTCTTCAAGCATCATGAGGATGCGACGTACCAAAAGACATTGGGAGACATCGTTTGGTCCCTCAGTACATGCAGCTTCATCTTTTATGTGTAGGCCTTCAGGGCTCAAGGCTTGATCCCTTATGAGTGTTGCAAAGAAAGTGGCGTTGCATTCCTCTATAGAACTGAGAAGCTTCGTTTTTGGCCTGGGAGTCATGGAGAAGCTTCTTGTCCATGGTCTTCATTCGTTCTTCGGTGATCATCTGGGTTAGGGAAATATTCCATATAATTGGGGATGCGACGATCGAGCTCACTATGTCACCCAGGGGGGTCTCCTGTCCAACTATGTTGGGATATTTGTCTAAAATCCAACCCCTGGGGCTCATGATCTGGCTAGTTTTCTAAGGAACCATGTACGGAGCCTCATAAGTAGTCTTTGAATGATGTAACGTGTTCTTAGATTTTGGCTTCAGGAATCATACTTTCATATTTCAGAATCTCCCTAGTAAGGGTGCATTCACTTTCTTCACTAAAAATGAAAAACCCCTTGCCTTGACTAGAGGTGCTCGGCCCCGAAATACCCGAAGACGTTTTGATCCCATAACTACGTTCCTTTCTCTGTTGGGCCCAATATTTATAAAATACGCATCATTCCTCTCAAGCATGTCACCCCAATAGTCATCTTCATATTCATCATATATGGGTGTTCCAAAATTTTGCTCTGGGCTACCATGTGTACCACCCGCATTAGGCTAGTTGCAATTTTGTAAGGACGGGATGGTAAAAATGCCCAGCTTTCTTCCCCCGTGGTGATCTTCTTTTTGTATATATGAGGAAGATGCTTGTCACCAACAGAGTTCTTCTTCCATCTCATGCAGATCTACCCATTTCAAATCTCCGTCATTTTCAATATTACCGCCCTGGTTTGGAAACCTTCCTGATAGCCTGATATTTTCTTTGACTTCCAACGCATCAGCAAACATCTTCTATAACAAATACGATTTCCTCTCCAATAGAAATAGAGACAAATCGAGGGGAAGAACATAAGCATAATGCAGTTTCGCGGCGCCCTCTAAGGGCTGAATTTATTTGGGCATATCATAATAGAAACTCATAAATCATCTATTGAAACTTGACATAGCTTCACCTTCACGTTTCCTCATAGAATAAAACCCTGAGAGCATATGGACCAATGGCATCTTTTCACCCCAAAAATATAGGAACATACGTGAAAATTTCTCCCATGTGTTAATGGACTCTGGCTGCAAATGCCTGAACCATTTTTTGACATGGCCTTACAAATATTGGGAGAAAGATCTCATACAAATGTCATCATGCTCTATCTCGAAAAGATCAAGAAAATACTCAAAATCCTGTAGATGTTTCTCAGCTGTATGACCTTTAGATTCTCCGTCAAATTCAGGAAGGTATTTTTAATGTTTTGCAGGGAAGTCATGAAGGATCTGAGGTAGGTGAAGGGGCATGTATCGACTTTGGGTATTGGGTGCAACGGGACCTTGTGGAAAATGTTCTCTCTCAGAAACTGCATCATGAGGCTCCTCTAGTGACCTTTTAGTATTAGGCATTTCTGGTGGAGGATCTAGGCTAAAATCAGATGTACAGGATGGGAAGATATTCTCCGTCCATAGTGAAGGATATACAGGAGTGAACTCGTGGCTTTATTTGGAATGAAATAAGCTGTGGAAAACTATCTTAATAGACTTAAGGGAAAAGAAATAAATATTCACAAGAAGAGCCAAGACGTTCTAGTGGAAGCTAGATCTTAAGTACCTCGTCCTTTCTTCAATCCTACCCATGTCTTTACCACAAACTTATGCACGTTGTGGAGAGCTTCCAACACCTCCTTGGAAACTTAACTTTTAGTACCACAATATTGGTGTAGCTGTCGCAGTATCGGAAGCGTGGGTTTATGAAAGTCATCAGGTGAGAGATTCATTTTCTTTTGGATGCTTGACCGCCATTCACCTTCTATAGTCTAGTCTATGACCATAGTTTTAGAAGGTTTCAAAAATTCCTCCTCGTATCGTAGTATTTTTTTGCCGCTGATCTCCCTAGTGGAGTCGTCCTTCAGAACCTTTAACGTGGAGTCGCCAGGGAAAATGGTTCAACCTTTTCACATACAGGAGCCTCTATCATTTGAATCTTTGTCGTTCTTCCCAGGGATGATATTCAATCTCGTCCCCGGAAACGACGCCAGTTTGTTAGCACCCAAAATCACACCCAAGGTTGCAGGAAGGAAGATCTCGAGGTAATAGTAGAACTGCTTTAGGGAAGGGAGATGGCTCCTCTGCTTGCAGAGAGGGATCTCTCACACATACATAACAAGGCTAGATTTATGTTGTCACAAAATGAATATTAAGAACGAATATCAAATGCTGGTGGTTGGACACAAGATAAAGATACATCAGGCCATGGAGTGAAAAATTCGAAGAAGATAGGGAAGTTTGCATGGTAAACACCCGCAAGAGCAAGGTAGTGCCTCGATCACGGTCGTTGTTGGGCACCATTTTGATCTCTTTTTGCCACCTAGATACCTTCCATTTCCCTTCATAAAACTTTCATATTGATTAGAAAAGCTTTAAAGTCCACCCATGAACCTTGGTTAAGAGGTATAATGTCATTGCTTTCTAATAAATTGAGTTTTGAGACTTTTTAAGCATTTTAACTAAGATTTTTTTATTCATATTACGGGATGTGCTAACTTCCCGTATTATCTCCAAAGTTGAGCATTTGCAGGACAGCTAGGCAGGGACTGGAAGATGGAGGGAAGATCCTCAGTGTCCAAGGATGGATGAATTTCGAACGGATAGCTGATATGGATCTCACAGGTGTCAAGTCAACCACAGTCAAAGGCGACCACCTGTGCTACCACTCAGCACAAAATAAGGGAAGCTCTGATTTTGTTGAGTCTCACGGATCTGATAGAGGATCTTGATGTCTATGTTCATTAATTAGTTTCCAGGATTATAGCATTTCCAGTTTTTTTTTAAAATTGTATAAGTACTTCACAAAACAATGAAGAAATAATCACGATTTTGGGAAGAACGCATATTGCTTCTGAACTGCATGGTTTTTATTGTGTAATCAATTTATGGTGAATACATTTAGAGTTTAAGTTCTATAAATCTTCAATTGTGTGTGGAACAAGGCACTGGAGGGCCCCCATTGTTGAGTTCGCACACCTTTACATTGCCAGTGAATGCGATTTGGATGTTTGCAGCGATTTGATTTGATGCAAGCAATTTAGATTGTGCCATTGGTATGTGTTAATTCCTGTAGTATCCAGTTTATTATTGCAGAACGAATTCAGCTAGTTTTTAATTGATTTTATAAAAAGCTCTGTTATCTCATTTGAATAGTTCAGGCTACGATTTCAATGTGCCGCACATCACTTTGCATTTTTGTATAAGCTCTGTTCTTTTATTGGTTAAATACTGAAGGGATGGTTCAGACCATGATTTCTGTATGCTATATATCACTACTTATTCGATGATGAAGTGTTAAAGAACAATTATAAATTATGAACACTTTCCTGTAAGGGAATTTAATTGATAACTGTTCGTTCAGCGCTGGAATATTAGGCAGAGCCTTGTAGTCTGTATCTTAGGGTTAGAGCTGTTGTTTAATTGTTTTTATTATCTTAGTGCTTTTACAAATAGATTGTTGTGTACTTGAAAAGAAACAAATGAAGCTGTCCCTGTAAAAGGATTTTCGTATCTTTAAAGTTACAGTATTTTTAATCTGCCAGTAGGTTTATTTCACAGATAATTAGATTATCCAAACAAGTCTAGCACTAAGTCCTAAAACTTGGATATGCCTCTAAGCTTACTGACCCGGATTGATATAAATTTAAGGTCTGATTTGCATTAGCAGAGCAGAGCCCAACATTTTGGCGCCGTTGCCAGGGAGGTATTGTAGAAGTAGGCTTAGGAACTTTAGTTTTCTGATAAAAACAAAAATTCCAAACAAAAACACAGAATAGGTTTTACTTTTTATGTCAAGACTAAGAGACGAGAAAGGAAGATATATCAAAAACCCCCCAAAAACAGAAGTAACAAGAGCTTCTCTTCCAAAAGGATTCATCTCAACAGCAGGTACTTCTAAAATGGCTGAGGAAGAAACATCAAAAGGACCAACTGCAGAACAGAGAAGGGAATATGAGAGGATGCTGGAAATAGAAAACAAACGCAGAAAAGAGAGAAGAGAAGAAGAAAGGCGACATGAAAGAGAAGAAGAGAGGAGACACAAAAGGGAAGAAGAAAGGAGACAAGAGAGGGATGAAAGAACTGAAGGAGATGAGGAAGCCACTTTTAAATTCCCCATTCTGGACACTAGTATCATCTTAGGGGAAGAAGTAAAAATGAAGAACATTCCACCCTCTGTCTTACCAAACTTCTATGGCTTGACCTCTGAAGATCCTGACTCTTTCCTATTCGAGTTTGATATCTTGTGTTGAACTTATGGATACACTGATGATACCCATAAGCTTCGTCTTTTCCCTGCTACCCTTAAAGCAGTTGCCTTGAAATGGTTCATGGGCTTAGGAGAGCATTCTATTACTAGCTGGGATGAGATGAGGAAGATCTTTCTTCGAAAATATCAGGCCTATTGCAGATCAAAGGATCTCAAAGATGACATCTTTGGAATGACTCAACAGGAAGATGAGAGCTTGAAGGAGTATTTGGAAAGGTTCTCATACAACTTACAGAAATCTAAATACAATTCTCTGACACCAGAGATGATTAGAACAATATTTCTGAAAGGAATAAGAGAAGAGTATTTAGATATTTTAAGTGTTATGGGTAAAGGTGACATTTATTACCTTCCTTTTGATGAGATACAAGATTTATGTCAGAAATATTCAAGAGGGAAGGCTAGGACTGGAAAAAGGGACATTATTACCAAAGTAAATAAGTTTGCAAATAGTGGTATTTCTAGGGCTGAGCTTGGAAATCTGCTAGAAGATTTCAAGACTGATTTATTGAGAACATTAGGCACACATGTCGAAGTAGCAAAAACCAAGAAGAGACAAGAACAACAGGACCAGCAAGATCAAGCTTTGTCTATCTTTTTTCCTAAGTGTAGAAAGAAACACCCACTTAAAGAATGTCCTTTAAATGCTGTTAAAATTTGTGGCTTATGACTTTTAATCATAAAACTAATGACTTCCCTAGATTGAAAGAGTTGCAGGCAGCTCGAATGGAGGAGAATCAAAGCATGGAGTCTCTTTACTTTATGGGACAACGAAGACCTTGGCAGCCACGATTTTCAGGTATGTCTCAAGACCCTATGCAACAATTTCATACAAATTATCAAACTCCTATTCAGAATTCATGGAGTGCACCCATGCCCTAGCAGACGTGGTCTCCTCCATTAGCCCAATCTGCTCCAAATTGGACAGGTTATGCCCATGGTAACCAGACATACCAGCAAGCCTATTTGCAGCCCTATCAACAACCTTCAGCCTATCCTCAATATCAGCAAACTCAAGTTCAAGCCCCATCTTTCCAAGTTCCATATTTTCAACAACCCAATATTGCTCCTCAATTGGGTCCACCACCTCAACAGCTTCAATTGCCATCCAATCAGCCTCCACCTCGGCCTACCCAATTGCCAGCTCAGCCAATTCCAAATCCAAATAATAAAACAGACAGACCCATGTATAATTTTGATGATGGAATGGAACTTCCCTACTCAGTCCTTCCACTGCAAAATATCAATTTAAGATCTGGGAAAACCTTACAAAAAGAATCTCCTGTTATCTTAAAAGAACAAACAGAAAATGAGAAAATTCCAAAAAAATTAAATACAGAAAAATCTCAGTCAAAAAATCATAATAAAAAAGGAAAAACATTAGTATCATATGAACCTCCTTTTCCAGAAAGGTTGGTCAAAGAAAAACCTTCAATTTCCTTACCTGATTTTGATGTTTTGAATGAGTTAACAAATGCATATGTCAAAATTCCTTTATTGCAGGCGATAAAGGATATTCCAATTTATACTAAAGCAATTAAGGAATTATGTCTTAATAAAAGGAAGAAGGATCCATCAAAAATTCATGTGGTAGGCAATCTAGCAGGATTAATGTCTAACACTATTTTCATTGAAAAGTATGTAGATCCTGGGATTCCAATGGTTACAATTACTATTAATAATTTTTCAATTCCAAAAACATTGATTGATCTAGGTGCTTCCATTAATGTTATGACACTTGAGACAATGGAATACCTTCATTTGACAAACCTCAGACCAACCACAACAGTCTTGGAATTAGCTGATAGGTCTAAAATTACACCTGAAGGGGTCTTAGAAGATATCATTGTTTGTTTAGACTCCTGGGAGTATCCCATTGATTTCATAGTGCTACAGCCAAAGTCTAACCTAGGAGGTCACCCATTGATCCTTGGCAGACCCTGGCTGGCAACAACAGATTCTTTCATAGGGTGTAGGTCAGGGAGTATGCTCATTTCACATGGGACAGAAAGAAAACAAATTACACTTTACCCTTCTGCCCAAAGACCTTCTACATTAGATCAGCTGTCATGGATTAATGAGACTAAAGAACAAGAAGAAGAAGTGATTCAGCTTGTCCTGAGTATCAATCAGTTCTTTGATTTTCAGGAAGAAAACCATGAAGATTTGTTAGATTATTTTATTGCTGAACCTGATATTTCTGAAGAATTAAGAGATATACATTATGCTGCAGTCGATCAAGATTTGGGTTATAATTTTCAGGAAAATTGCACAGTACATTCTCTAGCATTGGCACTTCATGATATCTTTAATGTTCATTCAATCACAGATATGCACAGTAAGACAGTTGAAATCAGTCCAGGAAAACAGTTGAATATAAGTGCACATCTTATTACATCACAGGAAGCACAGCTAATTACTCTGCTGAATAAACATTCCCATGCTTTTGCTTGGGAGTACACTGATATGCTAGGTATTCATCATGAGACATGCACTCACCATATTTACATAGATGATAAAATCAGACCTCTTAGACAACCGCAACGTAGAATGAATCCTATACTAAAAGAAATAGTCAAGGAGGAGCTGCAGAAATTGTTAAAAGTAGGGTTTATCTACCCCATTTCCGACAGCCAATGGGTCTCTCCCTTGGTTGTTGTTCCTAAAAATAATGGTAAATGGCGTATCTGTGTGGATTATAGGGAATTAAATAAAGCAACATTAAAAGACTACTTTCCATTTCCTTTCATTGATCAAGTATTGGATACCCTAGCTGGCAAAGAATACTTTTCATTTTTAGATGGTTTAAGTGGGTATAATCAAATTAGTATTGCAACAGAAGACCAGGACAAGACCACCTTCGCATGTCCCTGGGGCACCTATGCCTATAAGGTTTTACCTTTTGGCTTATGTAACGCCCCAGCTACCTTTTAGAGGGAAGTCCTGGCCATCTTTGCAGATCTGATTCACGAGTGTGTTGAAATTTACATGGATGATTTTACTGTGTATGGAAGTACCTTTGAGGATTCCTTGGCAAACCTGGAGAAAATTTTAAAAAGGTGTGTTGACTCAAATCTTTCCCTTAGTAATGAAAAATGTTTTATGATGATGACTGAAGGGATAGTTTTAGGACATCACATTTCTGCATCTGGTATAAAAGTAGATCCTGATAAAATTCAAATTATTGAAAATTTATCTGAACCAACAACTCAAACAGATGTAAGAAGCTTTTTAGGGTATGCAGGCTATTATCGTCGATTTATTGCAAATTTCAGTAAGATAGCTCTGCCATTGTTTAAATTGCTTTCCAAGGATGTGAATTTTAATTGGAATACTGATTGTCAATTTGCATTTCAGACACTTAAGGAGAAGCTCTCAACTGCACCCATTTTAAGAGGACCAAATTGGACATTACCTTTTCATATTTCTACTGATGCCTCTGCTACTGCAATAGGGGCCTCATTGGGCCAAAAAGAACATACTTTGACTTATGCAATCTATTTTATAAGTAAAAATCTGACACCTGCAGAGTTAAACTATACAGTCACTGAAAAGAAAATGTTGGCGATGGTTCATGCTGTAAATAAGTTCCGTCATTACATAACTGGTTATGAAATTTTTGTCCATACAGATCATTCAGCCTTACGATATTTAATGAACAAGTCTATCACTAATGGTCGGATTACTAGATGGTTGTTATTAATGCAGGAATTCAACATCACTATTCTAGATCAACCTGGACGAGAAAATCAAGTGGCAGACTTCTTGTCTCTCTTACACAATATTGGTGAGGTTGTTCCTGTTTTAGATAGTTTTCCTGATGAACACCTGTTTGCAATTTCTGTTATTACTCCTTGGTATGCTGATATTTCCAATTACTTATCATCAGGTCAATTGCCACCATCTATGACATCTAAAGAAAAGAAAAAGGTTATTAAACAAAGTGCTAGGCATATATGGGTTAATGGTGACCTCTTTTACACAAGATATGACCTAATTATAAGAAGATGTGTATGATAGGATGAAATCTTAGATATTTTAAAGGCATGTCATGACAAACCGTGTGGTGGCCATTTTGCAGATAAAAGAACAACATACAATATACTCAATTTGGGGTATTATTAGCCTACTATTTTCAAAGATGCTAAGAGGTATGTTAGAAGTTGTGATACTTGTCAGCGGATGGGATGGCCAGTCTGGTCTGATGAAATGCCACTCCAACCACAGATCCTCATTGAAACTTTTGAAAAGTTGGCCCTTGACTTCATTGGTCGAATTCATCCACCATCACAAGGGAAGAAGTACATTCTGGTATGTACAGACTATGTTACTAAATGGGTAGAGGCCAAACCTTTACCGAGAGCCACAGAGCAAACTGTGGTAAACTTTCTGTTTGAGGAAATATTTGTCCGTTTCGGGGTACCTAGGGAGATTGTAACTGATCAAGGTGCCCAGTTTACCTCCAAACTAGTGCAGGAGATTGCAGAAAAGTACAAGATCAAGCACAAAAAGTCCACCCCTTACCATCCACAAGCAAATGGACAAGTGGAATCTACAAACAAGACTTTAGAAGGCATTATCACCAAAACTGTTCAGATGCATAGGAAGGATTGGTCAGCTAAGCTTACTGAAGCTTTATGGGCATACCGGATCACTTGGAAAAACAGTGCTGGTTTTTCTCCTTACCAACTTGTCTACGGTAAGCAAGTCCTCCTCCCTATAGAGTTTCAAATTCATACCTTCAAGTTAGCAGCAGATTTGGGCATGGATCTTTCTGAGGCTCAGCAAGAAAGAATACTTCAGTTGAATCAGCTAGATGAGATGAGACAGGCTGCCATAGAACACAATATTCTGACACAACAACAGAGAGCTCAATGGCATGACAAATTTATCAAAAAGAAGCAATTTCACATCGGTGACTGGGCACTATTATTTGACTCAAAGTTTAAAGACTTCAAAGCCAAATTCACTACTCACTGGCTTGGTCCATATGAGATTGTTGAAGTCTATGACAATGGTTCAGTCAAACTTCAAACCATAGATGATGAAGCACGTACCTTTGTGGTCAATGGCCATCGGCTCAAACTGTACAACAAACCTATCAACAAGGAAGATTTCATTCAATAGATTTCACAACAACAGGAAATGCAAGTGCTGGATAGACACATCAATGTTTCTCCTTCACCTGCTTCTTAGTTGATCTGATATAGCATACAAATAAAACAAAAACAGAAAAAGAATATAAAAATAGAAAATAAAAACAAAATAAAAAATATATATATAAAACCAAAAAAAAAAAGAAAAAAAGGGAAGTTTAATTGTGAAAACCAGGTCACTGGCACAATATAAACTTGAATTTTCTATCGAAAACCAGGCTTTCCTGGCCATTGAAAATTCACAAAAAAAATCTTTTTCCAATTTCCTGTCTTTTACATAGTTTTGTTTTTCAAATAATAAAGATCTTGTTTGACTTGAGGACAAGTCAAAAGGTAGGGCTGTGAGGGGGATAAGCATTTTCATGCTTCTTCAGAACCCTCCAAGTCTTTTCCATATGCATAAGGGACCTGATTTCTAGCAATACAAGTAATTTTTAACAATGCAGAGGGACCTGACTTTCAGTGAAGCAGAAGGAATCTGAGATAGCAGACAGAAGACATTAGAAGGACAGAAATGAATCAGAATACAAACCAACTTCATCAGGCAGCAAGCTCATCATACAGGGATATCAAGCAAAGTTTGTAAGAATTTATAGTTTTTATGTTTTAAAAAGTTTCAGAATTCTTTGTTTTTAAGTGATGACATATTACCAACTATTGTAAAGCTTGACTGCCTATTTTTTTCATTATTCTGATAGTCTCTGCCAGTACTCTACTTACCTTCCATTAGTCTATGCCAGTACTCTACCTACCTTCCATTAGTCTCTGCCAGCACTTCATTTTTCCACCCTAGGGGTCAAGATGGTTGTCAGGATCAAACCCAAGGGAAATTTTAAATGGCCAAAGTCTATACTACATTCTACAGGCATAGTTTTTGGTTTAAAGACAAACAGGGTCTCCTTCTCAGCAAAAAGTGAAATATTTTGACATAAAGGAATTTCAAAAGTTTCTTTTATATGTGTATTTAGTGCATCATGCATTAGGTAACATATAGACTTTAAGGAAGGGAACAATGGTCATATATCTTCAGCGCATCTTTTAAAAGAAAAAGAGGTTTATTTTAAAAGAAAAAAAATTCCTTTTATTACAGCTTGTTCAAATAGACATTGGGCATACAAGGAAATTAAAATGAATATAAAACGTGGTAAAACCTTACCTTTCATTTCTTCTGAATGAGTAATTGAATGAAGTGGCATGTTTATGCAATAATGAAGAAAAATGTGGAATGATGCCCCACGACAGCATGTAAATGAGCTTGAGTCTGTATTATGAATTGGTAAAATTTGAGACCACGACTTGGTCATTTTCCTTGAGGCCGAGTCCAATTGTTGTCTCTGCAAAATCGACTGCTGTGTGAAGATAATTGACAGTATAAAGGGGCCGTGGGTTACAAGAAGTGTGAATACACCATTTGCTGAAGAAATCACGCAGGAAGAAAGACAGTCAGTGAGAAGGAAGTGTGAATACACCATTTGCTGAGGAAATCACGCAGGAGGAAAGGAAGACAGCTAGAGAAGAGGTAAAACTTAAAATCAAGTTTCTTTTCTGAATACTCTGTTCAAACCAACAAAAATTTCACAAATTCAGAGTATTGTTGTGGGGATAGGAATACAAAGACAGAGTTAAAGATTGAAGTTTTTTGTTTAAATTCAAAATGTCAGCTAGATTGGAACCAGTAAAATTTAATTCCACTGATATTCATGAGAGTTGCATGGAGATTTTTGAAAATAAGCAGTGGGTAACTTTCTTTGAAAATTTTAATGGGCATAATGAGCAGGCTAGTCTAGATTTTGCTGAAATATTTGATGGAGAAAGAGTTATAGTGGGGAACTTGCATTTTAGACTGTCAGAAGACATCCTAGCACAAGTTACTGGCTTGCCACAGCAAGGAGAAAGGTTTTTCAAGACTAAACAGTTTAAAGAGAAAGCATGGATGTCATTTTTGTGCAGATCAAGAGCAGGGTCAGTCAATTGGAAGAAAGGGATACCAAGAAGTTGGCTGGTTCATCCCTGGGATGAAATAGTTTATGTCATTCAAAAATTTATTACTTGTGAAGGCAGATTCAGCATTGTTTATCTTTACCACATTAAGCTGTTGCAGCATTTAAAAGGTGAATGTGAGATCAATATGCCCTATTTCTTGCTACAGAGTTTGACTAAGATGGCTAAAGCTGGGCCAAAGGCATCCAAAAGACAAAATGACAAGCCTTTTTCACTGTGGACTTATTAAAATCATCATCCAGCATGAGTTACAAAGGAAAAATTTGACATGGTCAGGATTTCTAGTTCACAATCAGTTTGAAGAGCATGAAGAATTGCTTGAAGAAGGTCTCAAAGAAGATGAATTATTGATGATCACATACCCTGAGGCAACAAGCTTAAAATCACCAAAGGGGAAGAAGAAAAAGAAAGAGGTATTGTTGATTACTAATGATGAAGACAACTCAGAGGCAACAAGCCCAAAACAGCCTCAGAGAAGGATGCAAACTAGAAGTGTGAAGAGAAAAGAAAAACAGTATCAAAAACAAGATCAGATCTTCACCACCTACCAGAGAAAGCCAAGAAAGTATAAGCAAGCTCAAAGCCAGTCAGCATTAGAATATGAAGAACATATGCAATCCTTGGGGAGTCAAGAAGAAGATCCAGTAGCTGAAATAGGACAGGATATCCAAGACCCTGATGAGGTGATCAAGCAAACAAAAAGGATCAATCTCTTCTTAGACCAGCAAGAGAAGGAAAAAGAAAAGCAGTTAGGACAGGAATTACTCAAAGGTTTAGCTTCTCTTTTCTCAGAGCAGCAAGCTATAGAAGAGGAAAAAGAAGATTCAGCACAAGAGCATGAAAAATTTGGGAAAAATACCAATTCTGAGCAGCTTCCAATCAAAATGAAGAAAAAGAAGGCTTCTAAAAACAATAAAGAGATTAAGAGATTGAAACTTGAAATAGAGGAACTTGAGCAAAAGAATGAGAAGCTAAGAGAAGTCAACAGGAAGCTGAAGGTTCAGAGAACATGCATCTCTAAACATGCATACAGATGGTATAAGCAAAAGAAGGTTTATAAGGCTAAGTATAAGAGACTGAAGGTCCTTTATGCATCTCGAGCTTCAATAGATGCATCATCACAGACAAAAGACTAGAATCAAGATGATCAGCAATACAATTTTGGTTTTGAACAGGGTCAAATATTTTTGGCATGAGGACATGCAGCAGTTTCCTCTTGGGGGAGATGTTGGGCACCATTTTGATCTCTTTTTGCCACCTAGATACCTTCCATTTCCCTTCATAAAACTTTCATATTGATTAGAAAAGATTTAAAGTCCACCCATGAACCTTGGTTAAGAGGTATAATGTCATTGCTTTCTAATAAATTGAGTTTTGAGACTTTACAATAAGTCTACGGTATGAAGAATACATAATGTAAAATATAACATTGGAAAAACATGCACAAAAGGAGAAAGAGAGCACAAAATGTAATTTGGAAACACACATGAATTCTTGTAACGTGTGTAACCAACATTTCAACTATGTATGTTAAGTCAAAACTTTATAGAAGCAATGGCCTTTACATTCAAAATCAACCAACCAACCCATTTCTCCCTCGACAGGGAGCCTTTTATAGCATTTTAGACCCCTGAGGCTAATCCTCAAAACAGGGCGAGAAATTGTTTACATTCATAATCAAAATACTAACTCACTAGGAAGTGGCACCTCTACTACAATTTACATATATTAAACAAACATCATGGAGCAAATGCGTGTGCTCGGTCTGGATGACAGCACGATGCTTTTGGTTTTGAGATCGCTGGCCTTGAAAATGACATCTCAAGATGTTTTTGGGGTGGCTCATTACTGAATAGGCTCAAACCATTTGTCTATCTGTCGAGTCAGCAATGTGTTTTTATTCCTTTCCCTTTTTGTTCATTTCATGCTCAAAGTAACCTTTCTACATGGTCTCAAAGTTGGCTAGGGAGTTTGTGTCCCTTCTGTGCTCATCCTTCCTCACAGCGCCCCCCTCTCCGGGTAAAACTATTATATGAGGGGACTTAAAGAAGGGACACATTTCTTTTGGCAATAACAAGCCTCTGTAGTGGCTTGTCATTCTTTTACTCCTCACCTCCTATGAGGAGGGTTCTCATGCAGGAAATACGGTGGGGTGAGTCTTCGACCTCCTCACCACCTCCAAAAAGTTGGCAGATGGGGTGTATGAAAGCAATGATGAAGAATTTGGAACCCTGATGATCCAGTATGAGCATTCACTGCCACAGAGCACTGCTAGAGGCTATCATCATGTGCCGAGGCTTTGAAGGCAGCAATTTCATCTGGGGGTTCTGGAGGGAGACCCATGGGACATGAAATCCCAGGCATCGTGCAACTAGAGGTATGGTTATCTGAAAATAGGTGGATCTCCTAAAATGTTGGACGTATTTTACCCGATGGTTGATGCTCCACTGGTGTAAAAAACCAGGGCGATAGATGAGCGTGGAATCGATCTCACCAACAAACAACACACCCATACTAACAAGTTTCTTGAACCAGATCGTCATTGCAAATTTCTCAGAATTCTTGGAACCTCTAGGAGAATGATACCTCGAGTTTTCTTCTACACTGGTTCATCTTATGCACCTTAATGGCTCTGAAAGGTGGTGTTTATATAGGATTGTAAAACTAGACACGGGGACGACCCGTCAGCATCATTGCATACTTTATCATTGAGCAGCTTGGTCATGGCATGAGCAAGCATGTGAGTCGAGGAATTCCTTTCCCATGGGATATCTAGTCATTCCACCTTATCTGCTACAAAATTTCGTTATTGGTAGCGAAAAAGACTTCTGGTGTTTCCCTACCTTGTCAACCATACACTTCAAGGAACACAGACTGGACATTTTCTTGCCCTTTTGTTCCTGTGGCAACGATATCAGAACAATTCCCTTTTTTCGCATCTTCCTTGCTTCATGTGGAGATCAGATTCATTGTCCATCTTATATTTTCACGATATCCTTATGATTTCACAAGCCAGCCATACAACAGATATTCTATTTTGGGCAAGATGCTGCTGCCGTGGGGATGTTTTTACCTGCAGCCATGTCCCAAATGGTGTCAGGGAACTCAATTGACTGTCGAGAAAGCAAATCACATGTGATGGCATCCCTTCCGCCTTCAAATCGACCTTTACATGATCTTTATGGATCTGAAATTTTCTCAACCACTCGATCTGAACACATTCCATATCCATCATCCATTTGTAAATAACCTTAATGTTTTGTCATCTTGATGGGGTCACTTATCTCATGCTAGTCCCATTGCCGAAGGTGCTACCCACCGTAGATATTGCCTCGATGAGATCCCCACCATAAAATGCTACATTACTTTAACCTATTTCATGGATTAGGAGACAGAAACCCAGCGAGCACTTTGATCTGGTGAAATCGATCTCACCCATTGATCTGTCTCCTGTCGATCATGGCCTTTGGAACTTGCGGCTGCTTTAGTGTCATTTCATGGAAATGCAAAAGGTATTTTTGATCGTGCATGTGGTATTCATGAAAAGCATCTCATCCGTCGATATGAATCTCCTTTAGATCCTCGCCATATAAATGCTCTCCTTTTTAGCATGATCTTTCGACCACCTTGAGACAGGGATTTTACACAATTTTTTGAGGTTGTGGTCTCTTTGCCTTAGCTTCTCGCCATTGCTTGCTGAGTAAAAAATAGTGATAACACAACATACGCAAATGTTTGATTGAAATCTATGTCGGGCTACTATGTGAACTCTCTTGCTACTAGTCTTGCCTTGTACTTCTACACATTTCAATCTACATCTTATGCTTCTGCACATTTCCATATGCATTTTTCTTGGTTTTATAAATCCATTTTACACTTACGAGATCCTTTTGTTTAGGTACATCTACCAAATCCCATGTTTGATTATTTTCAATACAATCAAGTTCTTCATCCATGGCTTGTTCCCATTCTTTATCCTTGACAACTTCTTCAAAAGTTAGAGGATGTTCAATTTGAGAAAATACAGCAAATAATGAGAATGAATTTGTTGTATCGACATCATATATTTCATGCATATTTTTTTTCTTGTCATAATTCTTGCTAATGTTGGATCTAGTGATGGAGAACTACATGAACTGCTTATTGGACTTTGTTGCACACTTGGCTTGCTTCCCGGCGTAGCTTGTGCTACAATTGACAAAGATACTTGAGCTGTGACATGTCGCACATTCCTAGGAATGGACAAAACTGTGGAATTTTGGTTTCCATGTGGCATTTGAAACAATTATTTTTTCATGTCATCATGTGCGAAATGATTCCCAATTTTTACTATCTTCTCTATACTCCCATCCCATGCTTCATTTTCAACAAAATGATCACATCTTATTATAAATTTCCTTGTGATAGGATCATACAATTTATATGCTTTTGTATCTTCTGAATATCCAACAAAAATACATTTTTGTCCATTTTTACTATCTTCTCTATAGTCCCATCCCATGCTTCATTTTCAACAAAATGATCACATCTTATTATAAATTCCCTTGTGATAGGTTCATACAATTTATATGCTTTTGTATCTTCTGAATATCCAACAAAAATACATTTTTGTCCCTTTTTGTCTAATTTCTTCCTCAATTCATATGGCACATGTGCATATGGAATACAACAAAAGACTATTAGATGAGAAACCCTATGTTTCATAACTGTCCAAGATTCTTGAGGAATTATATTCTTCACACTCTTTGTTGGACATCAGTTCATGATGTATACAACATTTTCTACTAGCTCATCTCAATATTCATTTCATAGGTGCGTGGTTGCCATCATATTGTGCGCCATCTCCATAATAGTTCTATTCTTCCTTTGTGTGACACCGTTCTACTGGGGTGTGTATCAGACAATTGATTTCTTGTCTATTCCATGAGACTTACAAAAATATAAAAATAATTTGAGAAATGTTCATCGCCTTTGTTCATCCTTAAGACTTTGATGTAGCATCCACTTTGCTTCTCCACAAGTGCCTTAAATGGTTGAAAATATCCAAATGCATCAGATTTATGTTTTAAGAAATAAACCCAAGTTTTTCTTGTAAAATCATCAATAAATGTGAGGAAATAATTACATCCTCCTATGGATGGTGTCTGCATTGGACAACATATATTTGAATGAAAAATATTAAGTGGTGTGTGTGCTCTAAATGACTTTCCAACTTGACAGGATTGTCTATGTTACTTGCCAAAAATGCATCCTTCGCATATTCTCTTTGTTTTTTTAATTAATGGAAATCCTTTCACCTTATTCTTCATGTGGAGTAGCTTCATCCCTCCAAAATTCATATGTGCAAATATGAATTTCCACAACCAGGATTCATCATGTACCTCTGACCAAAATGTTGCTTGAATGTATTTACCTGTATATTTTTCTTCCTTGGCGTGGTGATTTTCTGCTTCTATACTTTCTGCTTGAAAGGAAGCTCCTGAATATTCATTTTGTCCTTCATGAACAACTTGAGTTGTATTTCTTTTCATATTTGTCCTTATCCTCAAAGGAAACAAGTGATTTCTTGTCATCTACACCTTAGTTATCAATTGTTTGCTTGGATATATGTCCAAAATCACACAGTGGTTATCTTCCATGTAGACTCTGTAGAGTTTTTGTAACATATGCCCAATACTCATCGAAGTATGCTTCAAACCTTTAACAAAATATACATCAGGCATAATGTTTTTCTCCCCCTTTTTGGTTAGAATACCAACAATGCCTTTTCCTAAAATAGTGACTTGGATATTGTTTCCAAGTGTGACATCAAGCTGAATTGATTTATCTAGACTGGAAAACAAATTTAAATTTCTACTCGTATGATTATTGCAGCCTGGACTTAAATACCATATATCAAATGGAATTTCTTGGATAGCATTACATTCGATTGGGATTCACATGCCAAAGACATTGTGCTTGTCGAAGTGCTAGTATTACTTGGTTGGTTTTGACCTTGCTTTCCTTGGTCATATTGTTTCTTCCTGCATTCATAGTAAAATATATATATTTCTTGCAATAATGACATTCAATTTTTTTATTTATCAAATCTTTTGCCACTTAGATGATTGGGGTTTTTATTTTGACCTCTACTAGTGACATTTGTCGGACCGTTGTTGCGTTCTCCTCTGGAAAAATTTCTTCCTCTATTTCTAGAGTTAGATCTCCCCCTTCCTCTTCCACATCTTATGGCTGATTGTGCTGCAAATGCACCTTCTAATTGATGCAGGAGCATCCTTCTCTCCATCCAAGTACAAGTCCAATGTTTGGACCAGACCTAAAAAGGGTCTTCATTTTTCTGAATGAATGGTTTTTTAATGTAATATTGTAAATATGCTTGATTTACAAGTGTTCTTCTAGGAAGAAAAATATGAAGAACATAAAGCACATTTGAAGAACATATATGCACATCATGAAGAACATAAAGCACATCTAAAGATGAAGGAATAAAAATAAATGTACAAAGACATTTCTATAGGGAAAAATCAGAATTGCATTCTAATGAAGGAAAAAGTTGAACAGTCACCTTGGACTGTCATGAAGTCTGAAGGAAAAGAAGATGTGCTTTAAAAAAGCATGACAACATAATATAATTATGTTGTAGTGAGAGATGAAATGGTATCCTATGAAGATTGTATGCAGCCTATAACTCATACTGTTGAAGAAATAGATGATGGTGAAAGTTTGATGTTATGTTCAAACCAACACAAAGGGAGCATTCTAGAGGAAATATCGACGGGTATTTCAGAGTCTCATGTTTTTGAAACTGATTATTGGTGTGTGTTTGCAGGTATTGAAGAAAGTGAAGGTAGACAGAGAAATAAATCTGTCATGACAAAATAAGAGACTATACTGTCTCAAAAGGGTGATCAATACCTAGAATAACTTGTTGTTGCAGAGTTAGCTAATGAAGACAAAGAGAAACTCTCTAACCTCATAAAGTATGATGAAGAGTTAGAAATGTTGGAAGATTGGTTGATCAATCCAAGGATTGATAAATATGACTGCTTAATAGGTGCAAGCAAAAAAAATGTTAGTCACAACATTGGAGAGGAAACGAAGGAAGGTCAAGGAATTGAATTGTATTCTAATGATATGATTTTATTACAGCATTCAAGTACTAGTTATTGTAGTTGAATGACTGACTCAACTGATTCAAAGGAACAACATCAGTTTTAGAACAAGAAGATGCAAGTGTACCAGCCAAATTATAGACCGGACATGGAAATTGAAGAACTAAGGATGATGATGGTGAAGATGTATCAAAGAAGGCATGAAGAAATAATGGAGATTTACATCAGCAGAGAAAAGAAACAAAACAACAACAAAAGACAAATCATAGAATAATATTGTGAAAGTAAGGTTAGTGGAGCATTGCATCAAAAAGTATGGAAGCGAGGAAAATTACAGCTATTAAGAAGACAACATAACAACCATGAAGCAAATGGAAAGCTTCAACAGAAAGTTTGGGATCCAGGCATATTGAAGATGGAATATTATGACTAGGAGGTCATATTTCTTTCTTCCTGGGGAGTCTGATGCAAGAGCATCTTGCTCTCCATCCAAGTACAAGTCCAATGTTTGGACCATACCTAAAAAGGGTCTTCATTTTCCTAAACGAATGGTTTTTTAATGTAATATTGTAAATATGCTTGATTTACAAGTGTTCTTCTAGATAGGTGATGATTCACTAAGTGACTCATGAGTCATTAAATGAGTCATGTAACTAATCCCATGTCAAATGGTAGCATTTGATAAGGGTCAAGGCTCTCATGAGAGAGTCATTGTTACACCAAAATCTTGTCATGTTGATCCATGTGTCAACCTTGTACCTAATCCCTAAAGTTTTCCTAGCTAAAGTGCACCGAGTTTGAAGTTTCCCCTAGCTCTTTTTTCTCCTCTAGGAGGGTTGGCGCCCTTTCTCTTAAGGAAAGGTGCAATGACACTCTTTCCCTTCATACAAGGAGTTCCAATGTCACCTTTTACCCTCGTGAAAGGTGCACCGACACTCTGTCTCCTACACCAAGGTGCGCCAGGGGTGTTTATAGGGAAAAAAGAGAAGTTTCGAGGCCCTTCTCGAACGTGGATGAGGTGGAGGATCATCCCTAGATTCTAGGTGAGGTGGAATTCGGTTCCCTAACTTGTGGGGAAGATCCCTTAGACCCATCCTCCTAATCCTCAACCTACGTTATCCCTTTAGACTTATAAATTGAACCGTCTCTACATTGTGAAGAGAGGAAGGACTACGGTAGTCTTATGCTACTGGAATTTCTAGGTGATCCCTATCATCCTTTGAGAGGCAAGATATTATCCTTTGGGAGGTTATCATAATCCTTTGGAGGATTGGCTTGGATTGTTGGATGGAATATTGCATCATTAAGGCTAGGTTGTTATGTTCTTTCCTATGTAATTCTATGTGTCTCCTTGATTACAGTAACATAAACTCTTTCCATAAACATTCTTGTGTTCATGATGTTTAGATATTTCTTCCTTAACTGTTAGCTTGGATCAATTCATGTTTAGATACGCATGTACTTTTTGATTGTTTCCAATTTCTCTACAGGTTTTTGCAACTCAAGATATGAAGGCTTTAGAGCTTGGATCAATAAAGAGAGAAGAGGATTTGCATACCTCAGGTAAGTGATCTATCTTTTAACTTGCATTTCTATTTGATCTAGGAAAGTAGGTTGTATTCTGTACTTGATTTGTTCTAGATCCAATTGGACTAGGGAGATATGGCTTGAGTCCTATTGAGTAGATTTATCCACTAACAGTCATTGAGATAGGGTTGATTATGTTGCTAAAAATTAGGTTTCAGTTGCTATGAATTAGGAGTGTGGTTGAGTGTATTGAGGATTTGAACTAGAATTGGTTCATGAATTCAATTGTATATATGTATGTGAGCCTATGAGGCATAGAGGAGAGCCAAACGAGGAGAGAAGGAGAAAAAAAGGAGGCCAAAAGTAGCCAAACAATGAAAATATGGCTAAGAGTATGGCCAAATAGTGTGAAATTGGGTCAAGGACACTGATTGGATTTGTATTAGGTCTATGAAGATTAGAACGTAGATTTGGTATCATGTGAATGTACAGATTCCTTATATTGAGTAAAGGAAATCCTATTTCGACATATCTATGTGTAAATGCAGTTCTTTCTGAATGTATGAATATATGAATTTAATGATTGATGATATAGGTCTACGAAGATTAGAACGTAGATTTGGTATCATGTGAATGTACAGATTCCTTATATTAAGTAAAGGAAATCCTATTTCGACATATCTATGCGTAAATGCAGTTCTTTCTGAATGTATGAATATATGAATTAAATGATTGATGATCTTTGTTAATGGTTCATAGGTATGTGTGTAATGTATTCTATAAATTAGGGCTTTTGAGGTTACAATAGACATCTAAGCGATCCCTATGTATGGTTTCTTGCATAACTGATATGTTTGTTGTGTAAACCCTTGGATTGGCACATGTATGAGAACATTTGCAGAGTTGCGTGAAGGATGAAGCTATAGAAGCTATGGACAGATCCAATGAAGAATATCATGTCCGGAAGAAGGTAGATTGAATTGATTGATCGATCTTCTGATCAATCAACACAAGATTGCAGAGAGTACATTCAATTCATTCGATGAAGATTGGATGATCTATATTAAAGGAGAAAATGAGGATCGATGGTGAAAACAGATTCATGAAGTGAACCTGCACGGGAGATAAGTGATACAAAAAATAAAATGAAGTTCCACACTTGATCAAAGATCAATGACTAGGAAACATTCCGCAATAGATTGATGGTTCTCAGGAATTAAGGAAAAAGATACTTGCGCGAGGAAAATTGCGGAAGCCCATTTTTGAGAAAAGTGGGAAGGTGTATCTGCAATCCACAATTTGATTGTGGAAAGGACCATTAGGGTGGCATGATTGCAGAAGTTAGTTTTTGGAAAATTGGGAATTGCATACCCGCAATTTGCAATTGCGGAAAGAACCTTGTGGAAAGAATCTTGCAGAAAGGTTCTTGCAGAAAGGAAATTGTAGAAGGAGTTGAACTGCGGAAAAGTTGTTGTGGAAACTCAATTTGCAAAATATTGAGTTGTGGAAAGATTGAGGTTGAGAAAGGAAGCTTGTGGAAAGCTAGTTTGTCGAAAAATAACTTGTAGAATTGAACTTGCGGAAACATAGTTTCGCAAAAGAGTTAGAGAAATATCTGGCCGAGTAGCCAGATTTAGAGGTTTGCTAAATGTAGAGAAAACTAAATCCTAGGTAAGCATTTTGGATATGGTGTTTTGGGGTTCCCTCCTGCATCACTAATAATGTATTGGATCTAATTATCATGTGTTCATGATTAATGAGAGAGGCTTGCAACTCATCAATAGAAAATTTGTTTAAATCTTTGTTTTCTTCCAAATTCACAACAATGGATTCAAATTTTTGGGGAAGACTTCTAAGCCTTCTTCTCAAAAACCGTTTTGTCATCTATGGCTTCTCCATTAGATTTAATTTGATTTATCAGATCAATAACTCGAGTATAAAACGAATCTATTTTTTATGTATCTTTCATTGATAGATATTCAAAACCTATTCTAAGAATCTACAATTTAGTACTCTTTACCTTGTCCAAACCTTGATAGGAAGTTTGTAGTGTATCACATGCTTTCTTGGTTGTATTTTTTGCTTCTACTCTCGGTAGTATGCTTTCATGTATTGCTTGAAGTATGTAAAATAGGGATTTTCCATCCTTAATCTTTTTTTCTGTAAGTATCCTTCTTTTCTTGTGAGAGTGCATTATATGTTGCATTATCTGCTGGTTCTACATAACCATTTTCAATTATCTCGCATACATCTTGTTACAGTGAAGAGGCACATTCTACAACCCAGTGGGGGGAGATGTGTAAATCCTTCCGTGCTCATCCTAGATATGACACGTGTCCTTAATAAAAAAATAAAAGAAATGTTATAAAAAATAACATGTTGGCTCAATTTAGATTTAAAATATTTTTTAGAACCACATATATAAGACTACAAATTAAAACCATAAACATTATGTTCACATTTCCTCAACATTTCCACTCTAAAAATGGGGTTTACAGTTACAGAGATTTGATCCCTTTTGATGCTTGGTAGATCCTTTTTAGAATGGATCAATGTTGGTCCTATGAAAAAATATTTCATGGTCAGGGACCAATATTCAAAATTTTTCCCTGTAAAATTCGAAGCATGCTGACTTGACATTTGTGCCCTAGAAGTGGAAGCCATTTTTAATTTTTCAAAATCACTTTCTTGTAAAATAGAGATGCTTTTCTTCTTGAACAAATATCTGATAACCTGCTCTGACAAACTGCTGTAATAACCAAGATCTGATAACCTTTTCTGACAAACTACTGTAATAACCAAGATCTGATACCAAATCAAGAAAAAAATACACAATTACCTTTACTGTGCAAATTTATCGTTTTAACCTTTTCTATCAATCTCTAGTTTACAGGGAAGATTTTGTGTGTAATATTCATTATGACACAAAATGATTTACTAGCACAAAACCAAAATACTTGTAAGAATGATATAAAGTCTTACTCCTGTCAATAAAAATATATACTATTTATTTTGACATTAAATTATTTGTTGGGATCCGTATACTTAGAGGTGCAAACACTATATGTACAGGGTCAAAGTAATCTAGCCTAATCAAGCCTAGTTTAACTTGACCTAATGTCGACAAACACACATGATAAAGAAAGAAATAGAAATGGGCTAACACCTCATGAAGAAGCCCAACATAGGGATGCCATATCTCATGAGTTAGGCCTTAAATCCTCATGTTGGTGATTAACCAATAACATTAAATGAATTCTTGAATAAAAATAGAGTGCGAGAATTAAAATGTAAGTGCAAGAATACAAAATAAAATTAAGCTGGAGGAAAACTAAAATCCAATCAAACTAAGCAATTCAAACAAAATCAAGCACACAGTAAAGCAAATTAACGTAAACCTATAACTAAATTATGCTCAAAATCTATTCCACACATATTCAACAACACAATATTTTCAATAATGAGATAAAATACAAAATATATTAAAACTATACAAATATATTACAAAATACAAGAATTAACCTATTAGTAAATATTAACCTATTACAAAATTTTAAAGTTTATCAAATATTTAATACATTACTAATCATATTCACACAAAGTGAAACAATTCTCAAAGTTATGGAAAATACTTTGTTAAGGATCGCAAACGGAAGTGCATATTTGAGATAATGATTTAAAACATATGAAAATCAAATAAAAATGGACTCACATTTCCCAGAGGCTATGCCTTTCCTAAGAGGATTGTGAGGTTGTAGGTTTATACCAGAATGAAGATCAAAGTTGAAATCGTTACAGTGTTGTCAACAAATAAACTTCATTAAAAAAAATGCTACACCATCAAAACACCGAAATGAAAATATGACAATATTTTTATTATCATCTATCTACCTCCAAGTCCTTTTCCAGACCTTTGAGGTTGAATTTATACATGAAAAAAACAATAGGGAAGGATAGAATCGAATCCTCAAAACTCTGGTTTATTCAAGAAGTTATTAATTTTACAAATGTGTCGCAACCCTAATCCTAGAAAAAACATGTCTCTTCAAACACATTTTTCTCCATATTTGTTAAGAAAATTCAAAATCCACCCATAATAAAAGTGAATAAAAATAAATCACTCTATTTGAGAAGTAGGTTTTCAACCGTTTAGTGATATTTTGCATAATTTGATAAAAATAAATCACTAATAAGTAGGTTTTCAACCGTTTAGTGATATAAGGTGGTAAAAAAAATTACTTCCTAGTTCCTCTTTCATAATAGTACTGAATCAAGTGCTAGAATGGGTACCAGAATCTTTGTAACCTGCAGAAAAGCCAAACAAATTTGTTAAATCACATGAAGTGGAAATAAATTTTATATGCCATCAAAAACCAATGGCATATTAATTAATAAGTTTACAAATTAAGTGAAAACATGATATGGAAAGGTAACTAAATATTCAAAGACTTGAAGTGGCATATATGGTGGCTTTTTATTAAATAATTTACAAACCGACATAATATTTTTTTAGGAGTGGAAAAAATGAGTGAGCGGATTTCCATGTTGGCATAACTAAATAATTAATTAATGACCATGGTTTCAAAACCACACCATATCTCATTTGTTATGTTTTAATTTATATGGGATTGAAACATGACTCCTTTAAACACTTACACAAAAAATTTTATTTTAAATTTAAACAAATTCTTTTTATATGTAATTTAATAATAATAATAATAATCCTTTTAATGATTAATATTTTTATTTTGTTTATTTGTTTAAATTTAAAACAACGTTCAAAGCTCATCATCAACTTAACGTTTTAATTTGAATGTACAAATATTATGGGATCAACAAGAGTTAGAATATTAATATGAAGGTAAGTCATGCCAATGAATCGATTCATCATAAAAATCGAGCCTAGCGTGGAACTCAGTACTGGAATTAATGTTGAACATAAATTCTCAAGTGCCAAAATGCTTAGCATTTTGGTAATATTTGGTATTTTTTTAGAGGACAAAAATTGTTATCGTGAGGATCGATTAATCGATGTCAATATTTTATTTTATACATCGAAAAATAAATATTTAGACATATTTTATGTTTATGAGTTATAATCAATAAAATAATGTAAAATATAATCGTTTTAAATGTGGATGTACTAAATTGCGAGTGAATGAGCTATGAAATTACTGAAAAATAAAGTCATGAAAAAGGACAATTTTGAATCCCTTCATCCCCCTGAAATGAAGATAAGGCACATCCTCGGGCCATCAATAAATTGCGGCTAACTTGCATTGTTTTATGCGGACACTTTGGAATATCAACAACATCCGGCAAGCAATTCTAGGAAGCTAATATTATTTTAAAGAAAACTAGACATATTTAGAAAAAGAATGATGAATGCTAAGTGATAAGAATGACCAAAATACTTATAGATTTTAATATTAGAAATATCTTATACAGTCTCACCAAGACCATATAAGTTATGTAGGGAATTTGCCTTGTGTTCCTAGATATAAAACATGAGGGTATGGATGGTCCATAAATCCTATAAAAAACATGTCATCCCTGATTCATTTTTCAAAGACTTATTGTCATCCAAGGAATATGGATAAAGTTCACATTTGAGTTCATTAAATTTCTACAGTTACGGGTCCCATTTTTAGGATAGTAATATCCTAGATATAGTTTTAATTTGATGACAGGGTCTTAATGCCAACTTAATACCATTCACTAATGTTAAATGAATGAATGGATTAACCATGTATATATGCACTTGGGTTCTTCATTTGATTGATCCATATGCATGTCAATATGTATCTTTTACCCGATATTTCCCCACTGCCAGTGATCCTATTCAGTACCCCTATGGGTTTACCTTGGTAGCATACAAACATAGTATCGCTTCCAGCGAGTTTGTTCAGTACCTCGATAGGTTTTCTTGTATTTACCAAACTTCTTTATTCATGATTTTACTCAACATGGACCCTCTTCCAGAATGCTTGTTCAGTACCCCGATGGGTTTGCCTCGTAACTATATAATTATTCCAAGATGTATTAAAGCACGTGGAAGCCGATTGGTACTAGAGTATATTAAGTTTGCTAAGAACATAACTCAAAATTTAAATTTAACCCATGAGTAACATTATTGATAATAGCTTCGAATTATAGTTCATGCTAAAGGAGAATGACATAAAGTGGTCCTCTAGTCCCTAAGTCGATCCACTTCTTATAACAGTTCAATAGTGTTCCCCCATAGGTAGAAATGTCACTTACTTTCATGCTACTACTTAATAAAGATACTTAAATATAAAGCTTTGATTATGAGTCTAGGATGTACAAGTGACCTATAGGTATTAGATAGACCTTAAAGTTATGGTAAATTCCCATGATATTTAAAGTTAGCCTTGAGCAATTGTTATAATGAATGGTCAATTATTAGTAAGAAATATGCATGTATGAGGATAACTAAGGATTTTTAAATTATTTTGGTTTATCCATTATCATTATCTTCTTCTTAGTTCTTTTATTAAAAAATAAAACTCAAAGTGAAGTTGCATTAATATTTATGCTAAACATGCAACTTTTTATTTATATACATCTTTTCATATTCTATCTAAGAAAATATTTCTATTCAAGTATATGAACTCTTCCAATGTAACCAAGTGTGAAGCAATATGAAAAACATACCTATATCCACATATGAAAATATTACAAAAGTGATTACCTAGTATTGTGGCCTCGTTACCTCTTGGAACCATCTTTCGATATAATCATGCTACTCACCTTCCTTCCTCATGCCATGCAGGTCCTATTCTTTTGAATGTGCAATTTCTTGCGTACATGAAGGATTTGTTGATATATATGTGGAGAACCCTTCAATTTCAAGTCTCTCCATCAAATCCAGTCTCCAAGTTTCTAGTTTCCTTTGTAGATTGGAAATGAGAGTCTGTTTATATCTCATTGGATTGTGGTTATTCTATTATTTCTTAAGAATTAGATAAATTCTTGACTTCTCTCAAAATATATTCTTCTTGAGAAGAATAAATTGAGATCCCAGTTGCTGCTAGAATTTGAGAGAGTTTTCTCAAACTCATGGTCACCTCTAAATCCATTTTTTTCGGTTAATATATCCTACTTCACACATGGATTAGTATTTAGGGTTCTTACAAGACCCATATATATATATATATATATATATATATATGGTTTGAATAAAAAACTACCTACAAAAATACACTCCTAAAGCAAGTTTGTGCAAACCAAAAGAAAATTGAATACTAAGAACTAGTTGTAGAATTGAAAGATACACCACACGTATAGATAAGATAAAAACACTTGTGAAAAAATAGAATAATAAACACACTTGCCTAAAAACACTCTTGTAAAAAATAAACTTGCTGAAATTAAACACACTTACGAAAAGTAAATCAAACATGCAAAAAAATAAACACACTTGTGAATAGGAAACTTATTTGCACGAAAAAGAACAACAAGGATTTGGGGTGACCCACCATAGTGGATGCACCAGGATATTACAACACAAAAATTCTGTAGTGAATTTAGCTTTGTGTCTTACTGTTTCCCCTCCCCCTTGCTATGTAATGTAAAGGAAACCTATCTACCTACACTTCAACCCCTTTAGCACCTCCCTAGAAATGATGCCAAAAATTTCAGTAAAAATATATGCTATTTACTTTGACATTAAATTATCGACCAAAATATGTAGACTTAGAGGTACAAACACTAAATGTGCAGGGCCAAAGTAATCTAATATATCCTAGTCTAACTTGACCTAATGTCGAAAAAAACACAAAAACAAAGAAACAAAATGGGCTAACACCTCATCGAAAGAATCCCAACATAGGGAGGCCATATATCATGAGTTAGTCCTTAAATCCTCCTGTTGGTGATTAACCAATGACATTAAACGAATGCTTAAATAAAAGAAAAGTGCGATAATTAAAAGGTAAGTGCAAGAAAACACAATAAAATTAAGCTTGCAGAAAACTAAAATGCAATCAAACTAAGCAATTCAAACAAAATCAAACACAAACTAAAGAAAATAAACATAAAGTTATAACTAAATTATGATCAGAATCTATTCCACGCATATATTCAACAATGCAATGTTTTTAACAATGAGATAAAATACAAAATATATTAAAACTATACAAATATATTACAAAATAAAAGAATTAACAAACAAAATTAAAATGAATTATTATGATAAGATTCAAAATACGAGATTTATTAAATAAATATATACAAAGTACTATTGAAATACTGATAGGGGGGTGAATCATTATTTGCACAATAATAATTTTTTAATAAAAATCAAGTTGTTGATCACCAATCACAACATATCATCAATGTGTATGAAAATAACAAGTTGCACAGTACACAATATTTTTTGACGTGGAAACCCAAGTCCTGGGGGTAAAACCACATAATCCTTTTTAATAATAGTTTTTCAAAAATAACTAGAAGGAGGAAACAACCCCATTATTACAATGACTTGAATTTTCCCTTTACAAATGGAAGGAGGCTACAACCTCATTTACAGGCTACAACCCGAAGGAAACTACAACAACCTAGTTCTCCAGCTTCAACCAGAAGGAGGCTACAACCTCCTTTCCTTTCCCCGTCCTGCCACACATATAATAAAGATATTGTTGAACCTGTGAACCTGTCAAACCAAACTCCGAATCTGTTGTTGACAGCCTATGCACTCTCATGCCTGCCAAATCATCCTTGTATACCAATCAGTCATTTCACAGCCATACACTGCTCATGTACATCATTGTACGCATCATCATATACAATTACTGAACAAGTAATTCTGCTCTGCTTTCACTGAACATAAGCATGCATCGTCATCCACCACCATCATCATAGGTATGCATCATCGCCATAGGGTATGCATCCTCATCATAAAATATGCATTATCATCATCTCACTGTGCACTGTGTATGCATTATCAACATCAAGTATACATCATAGTGCATAGGAGAGCATCATCACACTATGGTGTGCATGGACATCATATTGTATAGGAGTGCATCCACATCATAGAGTGTAAATCATTACCACATGCATCATCATCTTAAAGGGTATCATATCATAGCATAAAGGTATTCCACATCATCATCATAGCCTCCATAATGAATTCAAATATATATACCAATATAGAGGCTCAGCGAGGCCGTTTTCGATGTGAGCGTAGTGAGCAAATTTTTTTCTGGCTATTTATAGATTTTATGGCTATTTATAGCTGTTTGTGGCTATTTTTAGAATTTGTATAAAAATATGTAACTTAATACCGGTTAAGGGATTGGAGTCTTTTTCTAATCCGGGTTAACGAATTAGGGTATTTGGATGTTGCTGAATACCTATACTTTGTATTGTGAGGATTCATAATGTAATGAAGAAAAAATAGGAGGTGTGGCTCCAAGGTTTTCAAGTTTTCCCGGTTAAGGGTTTCCAGGGTAAATCTTTGTGTTTATGTGTGAATGATGTGTTGTGATCTCTATTTTGCTTAAAATAATATGTATGCTTTGCTTCTCTGTATAGGTTTAAAACTTACAGTATTCCATGTTGACACTATTCACATACAGAGTTAACATGCTTTGTAACTTCTGGAATATTCTGAACTACTTGGTTTTTGTAGATCTTGGCCAAATTGTCAAAATGTATATGCCCGATTCTTCTGTGCCAAATCCAACATTCATCTTCTTTTCACAAGTGACATTTCTCAGACTCAATATTATCCAACACGTATATGTTGTTGTAGGTCCTGCTGGACATGGATACTAACTTTCCCGATCCTTGCTTCCTTATTCTGCATCATTTTGAGTTGAAGAGGATTTCATGTCCATCACAAATTTGACTGACGCTTAGCATATTATGCTTCACGTTGTCTATAGGCAAGACATTTTCATCCATGGCTTTTTTGCTTCCAAGCTTCAATGTGCCTTTCCCTAATACTTTTTTTGAACTATTGTTTCCGAAAGAGACAAATCCTTTGTCCTTCTCAATATTAACAAAATCACTTTTTCTACCTGACATATGCTTGGAGAAAGCAACCAATATCAACATACCATTCACCAGAGTCGTTGTTCTGAGCTTGAAGAGAAATTCCATATTCATAGTTTTCATTGTGTTTAATCCATACCTTGTTGGACATTTCCTCATTTCTTACTGTAGGTATCTTCATTCTGAAATTTCTGGCTATATATCCAAAGTTTCTACACTTGTAACATTCTACTTTTGATCTCAAGAGACCAAACCTATTACTATATTATGGTCGTCTGAGGCTTGAAGGGTTATTCCTTATTTCAAAGTTTCTTCTTTGAAAACAATTTGCAACTTTCTGTCCAAATATTCCACATGTGAAACAATGCACATAAAATAAGTATCCATATCTAGGAGCATATGAAGAAGGTGCTTTTCTAAGATCTGGTCTTTCTACTGGCCTTCCTTTTGATAAGGGTTGTTCTGGTTGACATTCAATCTCTTCTTCATTTGTGGATTCCTTGACAAATTTTGTATAACTTCTTGGATTATCTTCATAACCTGTCATCATTGAGCTTGAGACCTCATCAATATTATGCTCGTATCCTATACCGGACTTGTTGAAGAATGGATTTTGATTGCTGATTATTTGTCCTGGAATCTTAGAGTTGTTCTCATAACTCTCTATGATATCTTTTGTCTTCAAAGATACTATCTCAGCCTCACGATTTTATTTTTCTTTCATACTTGCCATCGACTATTCAGTAATAGAGTCTTCGATTCTTTTGGCTTCTTCCAATTTTACCTTTAAGTCATCAATGATTTGTTCAAACCTTTTTGTTTCTTCCTTATGTACCCTATTATCCTTCCTGACTTTCTTCAACTCTTTCAAGGCACTTATAAGTTATCCTTCAAGATCTACTTCACCTTCAAGTTCGAATTCTTCGTCACCATTGGGATCCTCATTTGTGTTTATTGCCATAAAGACTACCTTATCTGGTTCTCCATCATCATTAGAGTCACTACCACTGTCCTTATTGGAGTCATCACTGGATCAGCTGTTGTCCCGTTTTTGTATAGAGACTTTTCTTCTTTGAAAAATTCCCTTTGTTCTTATTCTTGTAATTATTGTACTTCTTGTAGGGTTTCAAGTTGTCATCTTCATCACTATATTAGTTCTTTGCATATGGACATTTAGAAGCAAAATGGCCTATCTTTCCACATGAAAAACATTTAAGAAGTAACTTACCTTTGTATTTCCCAGTGCCTTTCTTCAATTTATGAACAAAGTTAGTTATTTCTTCATCATCAAATTCATCACTTGTTGGCTTGTCCTTTGTCGATTTGTTATTCCCATCTTGTTTGGAGGAGAACTTGAATGTTGTTTCCTTTCTTGACATGTCATCGTCTTGAATTCTTATTTCGTAAGCCACAAGAGTCCCATGCAACTGATCTACTGTCATAGTCTTCATATATGTTCTTTCTTCCAGGGCAGAGATCTTGGGGTTGAACATCTTGGGAAGATTTCTTAGAACTTTTTGAACAACTATGGCCTCCTCAACTTCTTCTACCAAACCTATGATGGTATTCACAAGTTGATCAACTCGAAGAATATAGGTTGCTTTGTCTTCGTCTTCATTCATCCTTAACTATTCAAACTGTCCTCTGTATGTTTGAAGCTTAGCTTCCTTTACTTTTCTATCTCCTTCATATGTGGTTTGGAGTTTGTCCCACATTTCCTTTGCAGAGGGGTAGTACATCAATTTGTTGAATACATATTCATTTGCATCACCTAGAAGGTGATTCTTGGCCTTTTAGTTGTTATTGTATTGAACCAACTCAGCTGCATCTATTAGTACAGTATGTGGTACCTTGTACCCATTCTTGATACTTTGTCATATTTCTATTCCTTGATCTTTTATGAAGGATCTCATCCTTATGATCCAGAATGAATAGTTGCTTCCATAAAATAAGTGTGCTCCATTTTTTCTTTATTTATCAAACTTGCCCATGATTTCCTTCCAGTGATTAGTCTATTCTGAAGGAACCTACTCTGATACCAATTATTGAAATACTAAGAGGGGGGTGAATCAGTATTTGCAAAATAATAAATTTTTAATCCAAAGCAAGTTGTTGATCACCAATCATAACATATCATCAATTTTTATGAAAATAACAAGCTTCCTAGTACACAATCATTTTTGATGTGGAAACCCAAGTCCTAGGGGTAAAATGGCACATAAACCTTTTTAATAATAGTTTTATAGAAATAACTGGAAGGAGACAACAACCACCTTATTACAATGACTTGAATTTTCTAGCTACAACTGGAAGGAGGATATAACCTCCTGATTTAGAGGCTACAACCCGAAGGAATATACAACTCCCTATTTCTCCAACTTCAACTGGAAGAAGGCTACAACCTTCTTTTCTTGCCCTGTCCTACCACCTAGATAACAAAGATATTGTCGAACCTGTGAACCTATCAAACCAAACTATGAATCTGTTGTTGATAACCTCTGCACTCTAATAATTTCCAAATCATCCATGTATACCAACAAGTCATTTCACTTCCATACATTGCTCATGTACATCATTGTACATCTCATCAGACACAATTACTGAACAAGTAATTCTTCTCTTCTTTCACTGAACATAAGGCATGCATCGTCATTCATCATCATCATAGGTATGCATCATCGTCATAGGGTATGCATCCTCATCATAAAATATAAATCATCATCATCTCAGTGTGGACCTTGTATCCATCATCAAGATCAAGTATACATCATAGTGGATATGAGAGCATCATCACACTATAGTATGCAGGGACATCATATTGTATAGGAGTGCATCCACATCATAGAGTGTAAATACTTATCACATGTATTATCATCATAAAGTGTATCATACAATAGCATAAAGGTATTAAAAATCATCATCATAGCCTCCATAATGACTTTAAATATATATACCAATATAGAGGCTCACATACTAATATCAAAGATAACCTCTATCCATGAGAGACGTGTCATCACAAGAGAAACCCAAAAGCATGAAACATATCTTTTTGAAGATAAAAATATTAAGAAAACAAAACAAAACAAAATATATATCATGTCACCACATATCCCTCGTAACAAGCTTTCTAATGAGCCAAGAATTTTGTAATTATGATTCCGTGTGAGAAAGTTATGCCAATTTTAGTGAAGATGCTCAAAAAATTATTTTCCACACATTTTTGCACTTTTCTCCAAGAGTTGTGAATTACCAAAGAGAGATGTGATTGATAAACAAATGAAATGTTTGGTTTTCTATTTATATAGGTTTCGGAGGAAAGTTAGTACCCCAAACCGGGCCAACATGCAATTCAAAATTATAAATAATTAAATTCTCTTTTGTTTGGTCGGCTGACCCAAAAAGGTGGGGTACACCAACTTTGAAAATTCACATCTCTTCAACCATAAGGTGTTAGATAATGCTCCACATATCAACGGAAATGGATTGAATAGTACTATCTCCCTATGATGGGTTTATTTCAAAATTCTTGGTATAATACCCTTAAATTCTTGAATTTGTTGAAGACTTCAAAAATTCCACACATAAAGGTGCCAAAGACCATGTTACCTTAAGCATAAGTTCCAAGGTCAAAGGATTCAATGGAAATCATCAAAGGCACGAGGGATTCAATGGTATTCACATTCACATACTTAAAATCAACAAGGAGGAGGTCTCCACCATATACTCATCATATCAAGGGTATGAAAGACTCCAACACCACAAAGGTGTGTGGGTGCCTAGACTTCTCCTAGGGTACCATGACCTCATTAAAAACAAAAATGACCACATAATGGGTCATTTGGACTCTTTAAAGTTATACACTTATTTAACCCACCAATGAATCTTTCTAGGATACTAGGGCATAGGTTGTGGTACCGGGGAATCCAAAGAAACAACAGTGGAAACATAGAAATAACTTGGGGGAACTTAAACGCTCTAAAGGGTGTACATGGCTTTTGGCATTGTCCCAAGGGCTCCAAGGGCTTCAGACTTGGGATTAGACAAGGTCAAAAGGTATCCTTTGACATAGAACGACTTCTAACACTGAAGGGATCCTCGAGCGACACCAAGGCACACTGACACACACTTGTTGGCATCAATGACAATTTAGTCAACAAGTACAAAATATACATTTAGTAAATATTTATAGATTAGAAAATTTAAAACTTTATCAAATCTTTATATACATTAGTAATCATATTCAAAAAGAGAAGCGATTTTCAAAGTTATGGAAAATACTTTGTTAAGGACTGCAAATGACAATGCATATTTAAGATAATGATTTAAAACATATGAAAATCAAATGATAGCGACACAAACAAAATTACATTGTTTCAATAAATTATGAGAGTCACTGCTTGTTAAGAGAACTCTACATCAACCTCAACAGTATTTTCCAACAGAATTTACATTATGGAGTTGGAGAAAAATAAATTAGAAAATATTGTGATGGGTTCTAAACACGATTTGAAGAAGCTTCATAGTTTAACAAATGAGTTGTGAAATGAAAACAATGATTTGACACAAGATAAATAAAGTTTCAATATGGAGCTAGATTTATGTATTTGCAGAATGTATTTTGAGTGCTTTAGTCACACGAAACCTATGAAACAACTGTAACAAATAAGATCTTAGTACATGAAAAAAATCTATAAGTAAGTAGAGAAATGAACATGCTAAACTAATTTATACACTAAAGTTTTAAATAAATATAGAAAGACATCTGAAAACTAAATGCACAGATCTAAATAACGCTGGAAAAATATAAATAGCCTAGTGATGCAGGAGCATTTGCTCTCAAACAAAAAGTTCAAAAGTTTGATCAGGTCTTAAGACCCTGAATCTAGCCCAATGTGGGGTTGAATATAAATTTCTTGAAAAATATCTGAGTTTTTATAGTTATCAAGTATAGCATAGTTTTAGAAGTTTATATTTTCTGATGAGTATTAATGTAATGGTGAGTTATGAACTAATCCCTAAAATAGGGGAATGAATCAAGGGGGTAATGAAAGCATTAAGTATGACTTGCATAGAAAGTAGGAATTGGTTTTGATGAGTCATAGATAGGATAGGCTCGAGGTTTCTAATTTTATAAAAAGTTTCAATAATTGTAGGATCATGTTAATTAGATGAAAGACTAGCTTTGTAAATATGTAATGTAAGCCTACGAGCCATGAGAGGGGAAGATGGCCAAGAAGAATAGGGAGGCCATAGAATGGATCAGAGTTTGATTTTGTACTATTTTCATGATTAATGAAAGAAGAAGATTCATCATTTGTTGGTGTTTGTCTCTGATACTGTATTTGAGCATTAGTGATGAATATTAGTTTTCTAATGAACTAACTTTGTGCATGAATTTCTGATAGCAAGTTAAGGAATAGGTATGGGTAAAATATGTATGCATGAAGTTCCAGTTCTGTAAAACGGGGTAAAATTCCTTTGGAGATTAGATAGTAGAATTGAGCCCAGGAAGAAAATGTTGGACAGTGTGTTGTTGGCATCTATGTTTAAGATACCTTTGTATTGCGTTTCTACGATAGGGGTTCAGAACTATGTTAACAAAGAACATCCATGATTAAACACCGGTGTTGAAGTATGATTCCTGATAAATGTATTTAGGGTTGAACTAGGTAGAACTCATTTGTAGGGTTCCAGTTCCTATAGAATTATGTCAGAAAATTGAAATAATTTTGAATTATGAAATTCTAGAGTGGGTTTGTAGGTATTTTATATACCCTTACTAGACATAAGGTAGATTATTATCATCTATAGATTAAGCACTTGGGGTCTGTGTCGACGACGTAGGAAATTGAATAATCTTTAATAGTTGAAGGATGAATGGAACAATGGAAGGATTTGAGTTTCTTTGAAACATAAAGTTGTAATCCTAATGGAAAGAAGTATTGGAAGTTGGAATGAAGGAAAGATTGTAATGAGGAGAGTGAAAAATTGAATAAATTTCCAAGTTTGAAGGCGAACAAAGCATTGGAGGATCGATGGTTCCTGTGCACTGGAGAGAATAAATGAGCGACGCTAATTGAGTTAATCATTCAGGTGATCGAGGGTTTGTTTTTTCGAGCATTTTGATGGAATGAGCCTCGAAATCCTTCTAAATGAATATTGTCTGGGGTGACCAATATTCCTGGGGTAGTGAGTTGTATTGAATCCCGAATTCGGAGGTCTTGTTAGCACTCGCATAGCATACTGAGAATTGAGACCGGGTACTATGGAAAACACTCGTATATTGACCACACCCATGTAATATGCTTTTCATTACATTTTGTATGGTATAACATGGGTTTTTCCTATGTCTTGTGTATTGGGTTAATACATGTATATATCATAGGTATCATAAGTTTAATGGGAGCAGTAAAGGGTTTAATAGAGTGGGCAAGAGCCAAAATATCCTTGAGGTAAGGGTAAGGTGAGCCCTTGCAATCAATTTTTAGTATCATAGCAAGGTTTCTCTTCAGAAGTGAAAGGACAGACAGGAGGTATGAAGAAGTGATTTTCTAGAGTTGAGGGGACCCTTGCATGTAAGAAGAGAGGATATGAATCTACTTTGGGAGAAAGTAGTTGTAGGAAAGGAAAAAAAGGGTAGGTTCAACTTGATATTGGAGTTGAACATAAATGTTGAGGAAGCCATGAAATCTTGGCAGCAACAGGATTTTGGAAGCTTGATAGGAGATGGAACTCAAGGTTCTTGAAGAAGCAGGTATGTTGAGATCTGATATGCAAATGGTATTTGATTTTTAACATTGTTAAAGTGTAGGTAGCAGCAGTTGAAGGTATATGAATATGCATATCACAGTTTTGAAGCAGTGATGAAGGAAACCATTACAGGTTTCTAAGAATAAATAAGAGTGTGGCTAGAACCTAATTATTCTAGCTAAGGTTGGAATGCAGGAGCACAGTTGAGTGTTCTCAAGAGAAGGTGAGTTGAAGGTATAAGCCTAGAAGGAGCAGAGAAGAAAGCTCAGGAGGTTCTAGATAGAGAACCAGTATTTCCAAAAGACCAAGTACGGAGGAGAGACTTGGTGAGAGATTGTAGCAGGGTGAAAGAGAACTGCTATTGTAGAGTGAAAGAGAACTGCTATTGTAGAGGCTTAGTGAAGCTCACAGTGAGTATGGTGAAAATCATGGATATGGAGAAGAAGATGACTATTAACAGTCATAGTAGAGGTTCAGATAGAATCCACGGTGGAAAGGAGAAATATGCCAAAGCAAATGGCATATGGAAGCAGATGAATGATGAGGAATATGAAAGAGAGAAGGCTGAGATAAGATACCACCTTAGTGTATTGATGTATATGGTAAAAAAGAGTGTAGAAGACCAGAGGTGTGGTTATATGATCAGAAATAAGGTAAGGTGCTAGACTCTACAAAAGAATAAGGAGCATAGGGTGAATGCTCAATGGAAGGAATAAGAACTCATAGAAAATGAGTGTCTGAAAGAAGTTATGAAGTGTAAAGAAGAACATTGTTTAGTGATAGCGATGAAGATATTGAGATGAGGATTATTGAAGATTTGTTGAACCATGTGGAAAGTTTAGAACAACAAGAAGGCTTGGTGATTGAAGCATCAAGTGAGGACAAGAGGTCTCATGATTTTAAATATGATATTTTGTGTATGTTTGCAGGTGTAATACAGGATGATGGACAATTTTCTGATATTGTCACATATAAGAAAGAGGGCAGACAAACTATGAATTATGTTTTGAAGGAGGATGAGACAATTAGGTCTCATGAGGAAAGTCATACATAGTTGAAGAAACAATTTTTTTTTATGCATACTCCTAAAGCTGAAAACAGAAGAATTTTGGCTTATACTGATAACCAAAAGAAAGAAGAAGAGAAGGAAGATATCAAGAATCTAAACACAATGCTTGAAGAAGTTGACAACAAGTTTTTTTTTTTGGAAAATTTGTTAAGGGAGTCCGAGTCAAGACACAAACTAGGACCTCAAGTAAATGGTCTAAGTTTTAGTGATTTTGATGAAGGAATGAGGTTTCTTGAATAATGTATAGCCAGAGATGTAAGCAAGAAGGATTCAGCTATCCTAGAGAGACAGATACTAACTTCCACATAGTTGTGACAGAGAAAAAGACAACAATGAAGAGTGTGGTAAGGAAGGGTTTGAGACAAATTTGGCTCATATTGAAGAGAAGACAACCATAGGAATGAAAAAAGATGAATTGACTACTATAGTTAGTCAAAGAGAAGAGGAAGAACAACTATTGAAGGTTGTCAAGAGAGAAGAAAGACATGTTGAGGATGATGAGCAACATAATGATGATGTACTTGAGATATGTCAAGTAAAAGAGGAGTTGCTAGAGTATTTGCTGGAGGAACATGAGTATGAGGATGTGATCGCATACAATGATGACGAAGTGTCTCAATATTTGATAGAGACAGAGAAATATGCTATTTTCTAAGTTCATGATGTATTAGCTAGCATAGAAGAAAGGATGGATGAGTGTGTTACCATAGTTAGAGAGTTGGAGTACAACAATTTGCCAAAGCGTCGCTTCTGTTAAAGCCTTTATTTTGAACATAGTCATCTCTTTAAAAAGAAAAACAGGATATGATGGAGATGGAGGTCTACGGCGCAATAAATCCTAAGTTAAGGTAATAATTTGTTCCTTGTCTTTCTGCATAGACTTGAATTTTCTTAACTCTTTCAATTCCTCCTCCATTTTCTCTCAACGATTTTTTGGAGGAAAATATCTCCATCCCACTTTTCCCTTACTTTCTTAAGAGTCTTTTTATGCTCGGTCAGATAAATCATTCCTTTATGATATTGACTCGTATGATAATTCCATTTACTCACCTCGACCTTCAATAATGAGAATTATCTTTCCAATTCTTGCTTATCTTCATCCATGACTGATTTTAGTGACACTGCAGCTTCCTTTTGTACTGGTTGTTCTTGTGTTTCAACAGTTTTTGTTTATGTTGCTGCCTCTTGAGTTTCAGTAGCTACTGCCACTTCAATTTGAATTACTGTGTCATAAGTTTCGGTAGCTACTGTTTGAATTGTTGCTTCATAGGTTTTAGTGGCTGCTTTTTGAATTGTTGCTTCATAGGTCTCGACAGCTTCAACAACTGCATTTATGAACACTCGTTCTTATGTAGGAGCGTTCAACTTGTCATGCCCACTATATGTCAGTTAATTAAAACTTAACATGCAGAGTGCTAAACATAAATTATCAACCCGAGGAAGTCTTTTATTTCAAAGGTATCATGCAAGATCTATGCAAGCACAATTTCTACCTGACATTGTTATCTATTGGTATGCAATCGAAACTATTTGTAAACTAAGTCACAACTTCTTAAAAGTAAATCAAACCTCATACCTATTCGTAAATAAAACTGTAAATCGAACACACTTTAAACAAGATCTATTCCTATGAAACAAGATCTGATTGCATAAATCTAAAATAAGTATTTTGTTGTCCAACGATCTATCAAAATGAATTAACATGAGAACGCTATGATAAATCTAATGAATAAAAAAATGAACTGAATAATCAAACAACTATGATAAATATAATGAATGAAAACATGAACTGAATAATAAAACAACTATGATAAATGTACTGAATGAAAGCATGAATTAACAAATAACAGATCTACAAAATAAAACACTTACAATCAACACTACCAGCATCTGCTGAGGGAAGAGGGCCCTTCCTCCACTGATCAGAGCTGGATCTCCACAATAAACATCTACAACTCCAGAATTAAGAAATTTCCAGCATGTATTATCATAATGGAAGGATTACAATAGATCTGGATCAATTCCTACATCATTACATTATTTTCTCTCCTATCCTGCATCCCCTATCTTACATCTCCTATACTTCCTAATCCCCCCATCAATGAGATTGATTACATATTTATACATAAAATTATCTCATGGAAATGAAGAACTGAACCCCCAACTTGTGATCTGCAACAGCTGAAACACGACCATAAGTGCTGGCAACTTTGGAATCGGCCGCAACACCAAATATGGAAATTACCCTCTCAAAGAACCACATACATATCGCAAACCCTAGCTTTGTTTGGATATTTCCTTGAGATTTAGGTAAATGAAGAAGTTGCGCACAAAACCCATGTCTTGGATTTTTGAGATTCATTTCCATATGCCCGCAAATCAAGATGCGAATAAAGGTGTTCTTATGTGGTGTACATTTTTGGTTAAGGCTGTAACAACTGGCTATGAGCATCCTATATGTGACAAATCACTCCATAAACTATAATTAGTAAAATTATACATAATAGTCTTCAATTCATCAAAGATAAAGGAAAATAATCATTATTAACCACTTAAAATATCAATGGAAGTAGCATGCTGTTTTACGCGCAGCTACAACAAATGGATGGAAAATGGAATAATAAATGGACAATAATGGTAAGAAAATGGATGAAAGGTATGTCGATAAATGATGGAAAAATGGACAATTCCAGGGCCCAACACAATTGCTGTACTTCTTCCTCAACAACTTTAGTCTGAGTCACTGCTTCTACAACATACTTTGAGGATGTTGGTTCTTGTGTTTCAGTAACCTGCTATGTTTTCATCCTCTTGGGTTGTCAGTGTTTCTCCTGGACTATCTCTGTGTCACCTGAAAGGTTTTGGTTGATCTGAAATTATATTAGTGTCCTCATAACTGCTTCCTGAGGGAATCAATTCAGTATTCCCTGAATGTTGAGGTTGCACTGCATCATCTTCTTGTAATTCTAGATCATGAATCATATCCAATTATAGCCTTATTTCCTTTGTTGATTCCACATTTGGTGTCTCATCTCTCCCTCGGCCTAAATGTGCCAATTTCTAGGCTGCTATTTTCATCTTGTCAACCTTGTATCTTGACAATTTGAACAAATCCGCACATTTAGGGAATACAATTTTCTCATTCTCTGAAATGGAATGCGGGTTTTCCAACTGGTCAACAAATTATGCTAACATTTCTAAGCGTCATGTAACATGTTTTTTACTAGCTTCCTTCCATCTCTATAAGTCCTCTCTAAGTGCCTACACATCCTCTTTCAACAACTCATTTTCATACAAATCCTCTAACTGGGTTTCACCCTCAGAAGGTTCTTATGGATAGGTGGCTTCCATAGGTATATTTACCTATGGTTCTTTTGTTTTAGTGGGTAACCTAGGTATTAAAATAGATATTTCAACATTATCCACCTTTGCTTCCCAAGACGCTCTAGTCCTTCTTCTTTTTGTAAGACTAGATGATTGTCCTTTAATCATCAATCTTTTCTTCTTTCTCTCTGGCGTAAGAAGGGTAGAAACTCTCTTGCTTCTGCTAAGGGTTCTTCTTCCTTAGTTATAGTTCCTCTTATCTCAAAGGAATATTAAATATAACCGCATTTTTTTGTATCCCGAAAAATCCATTGTATCAACAACTTATTCCTCTTCTACTATCGCATTCGTAGCTCCATCTTCTGTTGCCACTGCTTCTATAGTTGTTCCAACTTGTTTTTCTGATGTTGTTGCTGCAAATGTTAATGGAATAACCTATCCTATTACCATCATTTCCCCAACCATTTACTCTATGTGTTTTGATGCTGCTGCATCTCCCCCTCTGAGTCTTCTTCTTGATCATCTCCACCTTCTTTCAACTCTTCACCCCTCCCCCCCATCTAAACCTGGGGAGCTCCATTCGACCTCTCTTTCTCCAATATGTCTTACTGCAGGTTCCCAATGCACCCTTGCTCTAGCAACAAATTGCTCCAATGTTAGGTTATGTCATGCCAAATATATTTGCACCAGCAGCTTAATTAACCCATGGTTTGTGATAGAAGAACGTGGGTACCTAGATGTCTTAACATAGTGTGCCATATTTTGTAGAGCACATAAAAGATAAAATGGCATGTTTAACAATCTTCCATGGCGTAAATGGGAAATTATGACGAAATCATAAATGTATACAATTCTATATCTTCCTTCGCATGTAATGTACCTTTTTAGGAAGATAACAACCTGATCCCAAGGTCTTGGTAACGTTTTGATCGTTATTCCTCTAGACCTTGGTTATGCCTGCTCCCCTGCTAATAAAAAGTCTTCAATTGTTGTCAAATTATGTATTTTTCAAAAAAACCATCGATTCCCAATCCTTGGCAGTCCCGTGACTTCTGTTAAATCCCATTTTGATACATCTATTCTTAATCCTCTGATTTTTTAATGTTCTCCGGTCAAGTTCATAGTGAACTGAAATGTTGTTTCTCCATGAAAACCATTCAATCTTTGGAAGTAGTCAAACCATCTAGCTTACCGAAAGATGGAAAATAATTCTTTATTTGCACACTGGGAGTCTAAATTATTGGGTTCATATATGACAGCAGGACCTTAGGAATTCAAGTGACGATGTCTGGATATGATCTCGGTACCCATGTGGGTTGAAGATAAAAATAATTATGATCATTAATGTAAGTTAATAACCTATAACATAAATTTTTGGTCGGTCTATATACTCATTAATTTTCGTAACAAGTAGAGTGCTCAATATAAATTGTCAACCCAGGGAAGTATGTTTATTTCAAAGCTAACTAGAAAAATATATGCATAAACATTTTCAATAGCTCATGAATAAAAAAAAAATCATTAAATCCTAATGAATTCTAAGTCAACTCAGCTTCCCATAGAAAACCAAATTAAATTATCAATCTAAACATTGTAAAGGACTTCTGATTCCTACAACATCAATCCTGCGATTTATACTCTAAGAATGAGTTAATCTAGAATTAATTTTGCAAAAAGTTAAATCTTATTTTACCAAATCAGAACAATCACAAACCATCAATCAAAACAACCAATTCATAAAAGAAATGATCTATCTAATTCAGTAAACTCCAAGAAAGATAAATGACAACACTACACATGGGATGAGCATGTATGTAACAACTATTACTAATTAACACAATTTGCATAAAGGAAAGGATTATCCTACACACTCGACTATCACACCACATGATTATAACGAGCCAAAGGAAAATATAATAATATGATTGTTTAATGAATGCTGTTGTAGATGTCCATGAATGCATCGCATTGAAATCCCACACTAAATAGATATGGGAGAAACCTCCCATCAAAGACTGCTCCCTTTCAAGGCATAGTTCTCTTGCCGAGAGATGAAACTAACACAAGTGGAAATGATTTTCTGCTAGAATGAAACCAACTAATTGACCTTCTCAGGGAACGAAATATATTGCTTATACCTAGAAATCAGAGGTACAGGAGACTGGGGTTCACCACAAATCCACAAAGTGGAGATGTTGTCATTTCGATGAATGGTTTGAGAGGCATTCCACCAATGCATATGATTAGTGACAAAATATGTGAATTCTCTCAGATGAATATCCCCAATATGAGGAACTGGATTGGATTGAGAGTCCACCAAACAAGCCATCTCATGCAAGTACAATTCACACAACAAATTTTGCTCAGAAAAATCACTCTGGGTGAAAGTCTCCAGGAACTCGGGGGTGTCACAATTTGCCAAGGCCTCTCTTCTTTTAAAGCATTTATTTTGAACATATTCATATGTTCAAAAATAAAAATAGGATATGATGGATATGGAGGTCTACGGCTCAATAAATCCTGAGTTAAGGTAAGCATTTGTTCCTTGTCTTTCTACATAGACTTGAATTGTCTTAACTCTTTCAATTCCTCCTGCATTTTCTCCCAATGAATTTTTTGGAGGAAAATATCTTTGGCCCACTTTTCCCTTACTTCCTTAATATAATTTTTATGCTTGGTTAGATAAATCATCCCTTTATCATATTAACTCACATGATACTTCCATTTACTCGCCTCAACCTTCAATAATGACAATTCTCTTTCCAATTCTTGCTTATCTTCATCCATGACTGAGTTTAGTGACACTGCAGCTTCCTTTCGTAGTGCTGGTTCTTGTGTTTCAGAAGATTTCGTCTATGTTGCTACCTCTTGATTTTCAGTAGCTACTGCCACTTTAGTCTGAATTGTTGCTTCATAAGTTTTGGTAGCTACTATTTAAATTGTTTCTTCATAGGTCTCAACATATTCAGTTTGAATTGCAGCTTCAACAACTACCTTTAAGAACGTTGGTTCTTGTGTAAGAGCGTTCATCTCTTGTACTTCTTCCTCAACAACCTCAGTCTGAGTTGCAGCTTCTACAACATACTTTGAGGATGCCGGTTCTTGTGTTTCAGCAACCTGCTATGTTTTCATCCTCTTGGGATTTTGGTGTTTCTCATGGACTATCTTTGTGTCATCTGAAAGGTTGTGCTTGATCCAAAATTATATTAGTGTCCTCATAACTGCTTCCCGAGGGAAGCAATTCAATATTCCCTTAATGTTGAGGCTGCATTGCATCATCTTCTTGTAATTCTTGATTAGGAATCATATCCAATTCCAGCCTCGTTTCCTTTGTTGATTCCACATCTTGTGTCTCATCTCTCCCTCGGCCTAGATGTTCTAATTTCCAGGATGTTATTTTCATCTTCTCAACTTTGTATCCTAACAATTTGAACAAATCACCACATTCAGAGAATAAAATTTTCTCATTCTCTGAAATGGAATGTGGGTTTCCCAGTTGGTCAGCAAATTCTGCTAATGTTTTCAAGCCTCATGTAACATGATTTTTAATAGCTTCCTTCCATCTCTGTAACTCCTCTCTAAGTTCCTGCACATCCTCTTTCAACAACTCATTTTCATACAACAAATTCTCTAACTGGGTTTCTCCCTTAGCGGGTTCTTGTGGATCAGTGGCTTCCATAGATATATTTCCCTCTGGTTCTTGTGTTTTAGTGGGTGACCTAGGTCTTAAAATAGGGATTTCAACATTCTCCACCTTTTCTTCTCAAGAAGCTCTGGTCCTTCTTTTTGTAAGAGTAGATGATTGTCCTTTAATCATTGATCTTTTCTTCTTTCTCTTTGGTGTAAGAAGGGTATAAAATCTCTTGTTTCTTCCAATGGTTCTTCTTCCTCAGTTATAGTTCCTCTTATCTCAGAGGAATATTACATATAACTGAATTGAGGATTTATATCCTGAAAATCCCCCGTATCTACAACTTCTTCCTCTTCTAATACTGCATTCGCAGCTCTAGCTTCTGTTGCCACTGCTTCTGCAACTGTTCCAACTTCTTTTTCTGATGTTGTTGCTATAGATGCTAATGGAATAACCTCTTCTATTACCATTTTTTCCCCAACCATTTCCTCTATGGGGTTTGCTGTTGCTGCAGCTCCCCCCTGAGTCTTCTTCCTGATCATCTCCACCATCTTCCAACTCTTCACCCGTCCCCCCAGCTGAACCTGGGAAACTCTGTTCGACCTCTCTTTCTCCAATATGTCCTACTGCAGGTGCCCAATGCACCCTAGCTCCAGCAACAAATTTCTCCAATGTTAGGTTATGTCGTGCCAAAGATCTTTGCACCAGCAGTTTAATTAACCCATGGTTTGTGACAGAAGACAATGGGTGCCTAGATGTCTTAACATAATGTGCCATATTTTGCAGAGCGCGTAAAAGATAAAATGGCATGTTTACGAGTCTTCCATGGTGTAAATGGGAAAGTAGGACAAAACCATAAATGTATACATTTATATATCTTCCTTCACATGTAATGTACCTTTTTAGGAAGATAATGACCTAATCTGAGGGTCCTGGTAATGTTTCGAGTGTGATTCCTCTAGACTTTGGTTGTGCCTTCTCCCCTACTAATAAAAAGTCTTTAACTGCTATCAAATTATGTCTTTTCTGACAAAACCATTGATTCCCAATCCTAGGCAGTATCGTGACTTTTGCTAAAGCCCATTCAGATACACGTATTCTTAAATCCTATGATTTTTTAATGTTCTTTAGTCAAGTTCATGGTGAACTAGAATGTCATTTCTCCATGAAAACCATTCAGTCTTTGGAAATAGTCAATCCATCCATCTTACCGAAAGATTGAAAAGAGTTCTTTGTTTGCATGCAGGGTGTCTAAATTATTGGTTTCATATATAACTGGAGGACCCATATTGTTTTTCCTTGGCTAGGTGTGATGGTGAATGTAGCAATTTGCAGTGTCAATCGTTAGAGTTGCAACAATTGAGCATAGTATTTCAATAGCAAGGGTTTGTATTGATATTTTGAAAAGTTGTCAAAGTTAAGAACATGATAACTTAACAGATTATCCTACAGTTTTGAATAGAACGACGGTTGTTAACAAGTATAGGTAGAATATTTGAAAAAAATCAATTGGCTACGGGAGACTGACAAGGATTAAAAACATAGAATATAATCATTACTACTATAGCATTTCACACTTGATCATACTCATAATCAAAACTTTTATTCCACCTTAGTATTTGATAGATGAATTCCACCTTATATATTATAAATATTGTTAAGTGATTGTCATCATGGTAAGAGAGTTAACTATTTCGATTATTTAAATTAGTTCTTTTTAAATTAAAATTATTTTATAGTAAAATTACATCTTTTAAATAATAATTGATTAATTCTTTAATACTATAGGTGTTATGGGACACTTGGATAACATATCCTTAAAAGTACAGGTAAGATGTATTCCCAAGGGACTATAAAGAAGAGAAGGGGTATTGTCCTCGTGTTGGATGGGGCATGCATTGTAGTAGCAAGTCTATTTCAGCTCGAGGAACCCAAATGAGTTGGTAAAGTGCTCAAGTGATATTCACTATAATAGAGACCACTAGGAGTGTGTTATCTTTTTACAAGTAGTGAGATAATGACTGTGAATTTCTCGATGTACACTTTGAATATGCTTGTAGATGAACTGGTGGTTCCGTCAAGAGATGACCCTCATGTGTGTGTAAATGAAAGGACTTCCAAGAAAAGTCAAGGATTCCTATTGCTACAAAAGTACCTTGGAATGGTACAACCAGACGACATGTATATGCTTGAATAATGTCTAATGGTATTATATGTGCAAAATTTTCCATGATTACCTAAGTGTCGAAAGTACTAATCTTAATGTTTCATGACAGAAACACTTGAATATTCAAGTGTTATATTATAACTTGTGATTAATATCTATTTATGATGCTAATGAATATTGCAGGTGCAATGGGCTATTCTTCCTTGGGGTTGCTTACCCAAAGATGCATAATATATGTCATAAAAAATCATACATATGTATATGTTCTTTTTGGGTTTTGGAAAAAACCTTTTATTGTTGTTGTAAAGTAAATGTGTGGCTAGATGCAAACAATATGGAAGACATCTGAAAGAACTATTGGACATGTGGTTTTCCTAGAAATCCTTGTAGGGGAAACCAAAAGCTAAAGATGGAAATGTAAACAACTGAAAGCTCAAAGCAATATTTAAAATTATGGACAAACTGAAAACACCGAGGACACTGTTACTTTAAGGGGGTGAGGGTGTACCCTTAATCCACTAGAATTGTAATTTACTGTAATTGATGTAAATGTACCTATGAATCAATTCATGGTGAGGAGCTCAAGGCCAAGGCCTTACTAGTGAACATTGTAGTATTTTTATGATTTTGTGTATTAAACCATGCCTTAGCTAAAGCATGGTCTCGTCATGTATATAGTGTAAACTGAAAATGATGAATTAATGAAAATTAGACCTAGGAGACTAAATGTGCAAGGAAACATAAATAAGGGACGAAGGTATCCACTTGGGGGGAGAAGGTTAAGGTTAGTGAAACCTTAGGAATTCAAGTGATGATGACTGGATCTGATCTTGGTACCCATGTGGGTTAAAGAGAAAACTAATTATGATAATTAATGTAAGTTAATAACATATAACATAAATGTTGGTCACTCTATATAATCATTATTTTTTGTAACAAGGAGAGTGCTTAATATAAACTGTCAACCCAAAATAGTCTTTTTATTTCAAAGGTAACTAGAAAAATATATGCATAAAAATTTTCAGTAGTTGATGAATAAAACAAAAATCATTCAATCCTAATCACTACTTAGTCAATTCAGCTTCCTGTAGAAAAACAAATTAAATTATCGATCTAAAAACTGTAAAGGACTTATGATTCCTACAACATCAATCTTGTGGTTTATACTCTAAGAATGAATCAATATAGAATAAATTTTGCAGAAAGTTAAATCCTATTTTACCAAGTCAGAACTATAAAAAACCATCAATCAAAACATCCAATTCATAAAAGAAATGATCTATCTAATTCAGTAAACTCCAAGAAATATAAATGACAACACTACACAGGGGATGGGCATGTATGTAACAACTATTACTAATTAACACACTTTGCATAAAGGAAAGGATTATCCTACAAAGTTGACTGTCAAACCACACAATTATAGCAAGCCAAAGGAAAATATAATAATGTGATTGTTTAATGAATGTTGTTGCAACTGTCTATGAATGCATCACACTAAAATCCCATACTAAACATAAATAACTAAGCTAAAAAATCTACTACTACCATCAAATTTGTAAGAAGGCGGGACCTTGACTTAGAACAAAGATGTTGTTGAAGGCTTAAAAAGAGTTACAACAAACAGTATTGAATATTGCTACTCCTTTTATTAAAATAATAAAAATACAATTAGAGTCTCCTCTGCTTTGATCTCTATCAAATTGCCAACCCTTGGCTCTAATTTCCTATTCGTACTTATATAAAAATGGAACAGGTTCAGTTACATCAATATCGAGAATCCATGAAGATATGTGATATTCAGGATGCTGAATTAAACAAGAACAATTAAAACTATTATTACATTGCATAAGATCAGTTCGCAACAAGGAATGAACCTTTAATTTTAATTGTTTCATAGGATAAACCGTGTTCCAACTAACGAGGAAAGATACTCGGGCAGTTTCAGCTAGATGCGTGGAAGGACATCCGAGATTATTTCATCAACAGTTTGGATCGAATCATCAAACAGGCAACTGACGCTAGGCATTATTGGCATCTCCGAATGCAACGAGTTGTTACACTTGGGACATGAAAAGAATATGAACCTTTTGTTGAAATATTGGACAATGCTGAGAGGGGGGGATAAATCAGTATTGTAACTTTTCACAATTTAAAACCACTTTTTTAATTTACTTATCAAAACACATAATCAACAAGAACACACTCAAATTTTTTTTATTGTGGAAGCCCAATTGGGTAGACCACCAGTAGTTCCTATTATTGTAGAATTGTTATTTACAAATAGTTTTTTCTTGCTACTACAGACAAGGATGGTATTACGTCCTATTTACCAGCAACTACTGGAAAGAGGGTACAAAGATCTATTTTTTTAGATACAACTGACAAGATTCTACTACACCCTATTTACGAGCTTCTGCTAGAAGGAGGCTACAACCCATTCTTTTTTCAGCTACAACTATAAGGATGCTACTACACCCTATTTACCAGCTTCTACTGGAAGGAGGCTACAACCCCCTGCAGACATGTTTCCTTCCCTAGCACCACCCTTCCACCCTAATATGTTTTCAGTAATATTCCTGATTTTTTTAGCCTTCAATATCTATCACACTCACTGGTCTCTGCTTCTGCTTCTATAATATAGACCACAGAGACAAATTATCTCACTCATCCCTCTGTGTATAAATACCTTCATATTTCCTACGGACGCATATCTTCACCATTACGCCATTTCATTCTTCAATTGTGCCTCTTCATGAGAGATTAATTCGTCATTCTATTACTGAGTCGTAGAGTCATCTACCTCCGTCGTGATTCTTCGAAACAACTAAAACAATTCCTTGTTAATCGATTTACAGTTTATTCTTCTGGTCGTGTTCTTCTGCAATCTCTATTTCCACAATCATCATGAGCCATTGATATCATTTCAGGATTTTTCCCGTCTATAGATATGATATAAAAATTAGGTAGCGGATATGTGACTTTTTCAAAATATCATTCCATGATTTCCGCTTTCTACACCAATCATTCCACACCATTTATCTTTTTCAATCTCTCTGCGACCGTTGATCTGAGATGGAAATCGGATATCAGATATGTGAATTTTTCCAAATATCATTCCATGATATCTGCTTTCCAAACCAATATTTCCGCACCGTCGATCTCATTCGAGTGCTATCCTGGCCGTCGATCTTGTGGATTGCAGATTGCGAGTTTGTGATCTTTTAAACATGTCATTTCGATATTTCCACTTTTTGCACCAATCTTTCTTTCCCATTATCAATCTTATGTGGATGTTTTTTGGACCGACGATCTTCCAGATCTTGGGTAGTGGAACTATGACATTTCCCAAAGTCGTTTTGCGATTCTTCACCTTCCTCTTCCCGCCTTCCATTTTTCTTCTGCACCGTCGATATTATGCGGATGTTTTCCAGAACGTTAATATTATGGATTTCGGGTAGAGAAACAGTGACATTTCCCAAATTCTTTTCACGATTCTCCACCTCTCGCTTCCTTCTTTCCACATTCTTCTAATGAACTCCTTTCTGCATCATCAATATTTTGCGGATTTCTTCCTTACCGTTGATCTACGATCAAATGCAAGTTTGTGGATCTCTCCTTTTATTTGTGCGAAAATCATTTCCCACTATATATTTCCTTGCATATTTAATCCTAACCGTTGATCTATGATCAAATGCAGGTTTGTTGATCTTCCTTTTTCTTTGTGTAGAAATAATTCACCATCATCGATCTTCTCAAAATTGGCTTCCGCATTTATCGCGACTGATTTGGACCATCCAAGTACCTAATTCCAGGATCCTATGTATGTAGTCTTTAGATTCACTGATACATGATTTAGTCGGTTCTAATTTAGCAGAACCGCTAAAATATAACCAACGTAGCCAATGTCCCAGGAAGCGTTCAATGAAGAGAGGACTCCAGTTCTTCGATAAATGGATTACATAAGAATTTCACATCCAAGCTCTGCTATTAACTCACTTGCTAGTTAATCAATGAAATAAATGAGGACCGTTAGATCTAGATCGACGACAGACTCCTTATATCATAAAGTGGATTTCAGAGAAATTTCATGCACATCATAATTTTATTTCTTCACGCTAGTTCTCCTAGCAAAATCGCTAACGACTGTTGATCTGCTTCCACGATAAACCTCGTCCAGTGATATCGATCTCCTTCTTGGCGATTATTTTATGATTTCATAGCCATAATCCCTTTTTATCCTCCTCGATATTTCAATTTTGAAATTCATTCTGGCTGTATATCTTCGGCATGTTCATATCTCCAGCACATGATCTTAAATCACATGGACGGGGTATATCTATTTTAATTCGCAACTCTACTTTGCAAAATTAAGTTCCAACTATATATCTATCTGATCTATGGATATTCAATTCTTATCTATGGATCTTTAATTCTGACTATTATCTTCCACTGCTTGCTTTGGAGATCTTTCTCCTTTCATCGACCCTATTACTATTTTTCCTTTGTCATTGTTGAACTCCTTTGGAACTTCAGACACGCCTAATCTGCACCGCATGATCACCAGTCATATGGACGATTATTTTGGTCTTATCCTAGGCATTCTTTCACCTAGAGAAATTGATTCTAGCAATGGATCTATACACGCTCTTTAAACTCTCCTTTCGCACCATTGATCTATCTAAGTTACAAATATTCAAATCTATGGTTGAATTGATCAGTGGAACTGACAATTCCTTCCTGCAGCACTCTTCATAGACAATGTCGATTTCAAATAGTCTTTTCACTCTCTCTTCACTCCTCACTTTGTATATTTACTTTTTCATTGCTGAATTCATCCAACTACCATGTCTCCTGGTTATTCCTTTGCTATTCATGAACTCCTTTGACATCAATGATAATCCATGTAATGGATGCTTTGTATTTTACTGATTTCATCCTGCTACATGTCTATTGGTCTTCCTTTGTCATTCGTGAACTCCTTTGAACTCCTTTGACATCAATGACAAATATATTATCAATAATCCCCCCCTTTGGAATTGATTAAAACTTCTAAACATTCTCCCCCTTTGACAACAATGACAAAGGATAACCTGTTATGCAATTGTTCTACCCATTTTGATATAGGATTTCTTGTATTTCTTCTTTCTCACAACTACCCTTTCCAACGTATCTATTCCCTTTGTTAACTAGACTTGGTACTAGCGAATGTATTATTATTTATTTTAATATTTCCTTTCTTACAACAGGTTCTTGAATCATAACTTGAATGATAGATCCATAGACTCCCCCTGTCACTGTACTTCCTCTCCTTTGTCAACATTTTTTGACACAGTTTACACTCAGCATTGCACTATTCTAAAAACTGTATTATGTAACTTTCTTTTCTTAAGAAGTCTTTACATAATACTTGGTATGAGCTGACAACAAGATTTTCTACAAGTTTGAGAGACAAATTTAGAAAGAACTTCCTTAAACTGATAAATGTATTTTTTAAAATACTAATTTTTCCTTCACAATATTCCTTTTTATTTTTACTCCTCCTGGCACTTTTCAATAGACTGAATTTTTTATTTTTCAAATCAGACTTGAGTTTTCTTCTACCGTGAACAATTTTTATGTGTCATGACTTCAAATTCTAAGTGAACATAAAATATTTATCTTCTATTTGATTGCATACATCATGGTATTCATGAATCACACATTTTTTTATTCTCATGTTGCTCATAGGTCTTATACTTTCTCTATGCCAACCATACACCAATCTTATCATTTAACCATGTTCGTCTATTGTCTTTGATGAAGATATCTTTCAGCATACTTCAAGATCAGATATCAATTGAAATTTTCCGACTTTAACTCCACCTGAGTATATGATCCCTTTGAATGTTATTTTCAGGCTCCTTTTTAAATCTTGAGAGATCTTTTAGAAAAGAATCCCACAATCATCACTATATCCTTCTTCATCACCTTCATCTTCATCTTCATCTGTGTATATCTCCATATTGCTTTTCCTTATAGTGGATGTCATTCTTATTTATGGCATTATTATGCTCATCATCATCTTTGGAGACCTCATTGATGTTTGAAATTTTTGTTTCTTCTAAGTTCTCGTAGTCTGACTTTTTCCTCCATATCTTCCCATGAGGTATCTTGCTTACTTGTCCTTTATCATCTTTTGTGTTTGTTTCTTGTTTCCTTCTTAAACTTTGATCTTTTCCCTTGGTTTTGCAGTTAGCAACCTTGTGACCAAACTTATGACAACAATGAAATTATCTATAGAATTTCCCTTTATGTTTGAGGAATCTTTGATCTTCTTGCTTCACAACTTCATCTTCTTCCACTGTTTCTGAGCTTCTACTGAAACACTCTTCCTTACTTTACATTATCTAGCCATATGTCCAAAGTTATTACATTTGTAACACTCTATGTCATATCTTTGAATAGGTCCAAATCGGTTATTATTTCTTCCTTTTGGTTTACTAAACATATCCTTGTTATATTCATAAACCTTTCCATAAGCTCTGCATTTCAATGATTTATGACCAAAATTGTTACAAGAGTAACAATGACCCAAAACATCTGCTGATATCTATTTGTCATTGGTCTCTTAGACACCTCATTAGTTCTGTCTTTGTCATGAAAGGATGAGACATAATTCTTGCGTTCTTCCCTTTTAATAGGACTCTTTAGTGCATCATAGCTTCTTTCATTTCCACCTTGGTTTGTGACAGAGGAATATTCTGGCTCCTTTATTTTGTCATATCCTAGACCTATTTTATAATATGATGGTATTTGGATACTTAAAATATCATCTAAGATCCTTGAGTTGTTCTCAAACTTTGATTTGAGATATTTTTCATCAACCCCTTTTCTAAGTTGAATAATCTCTTTTTCATGTTTTTAAGAATCTTGGATTCTCTCCTTGAGGAGAAGTACTAGATATTCTTTTGTATTCTCAGCCTCCTGAATTTGGTTCTTTAAGTCCATAATAATTTGATTTGTTTCTTCTTAGTACTTTGACAGTTTCTCATTCAAAATTTGTTTCTTTTCCTACATTTTTGAATTTCATCAACAACAGCCATGTATTGAGCTTCTATGTCCACTTCTGATTCCTCATCTGAGTTTGTTGTGCCTATAAATAATATTTCTGCATCTTCACTTTCATCATCACTATATTCTTTGGAATAAAAGTTATTCTTATTTTTCTTAAACTTCTTCTTACCGATGGTATTATCCTTATGATAGCAAGATATTCATGATCACTCTCCTCTTTTTTTGGGTAAGGACACTTATTGGAAAAATACCTAATTCTTCCATAGTTAAAACATTTCAAGGGTAGATCTCCTTTATATTTCCTAGTACCTCATCATCTAGGTTCGCTAATTGGTTCTTGGATAGGGATTTAAATGTTTCCTCTTTTCTTGAGGGTTCATTATGTCCTGCCCTCATCTCATATGCACTGAAGATTCCATGTAGTTCATCTACTGTCATGTCATCAAAGTCATCCTGTTCTTCTAGAGTGGACACTTTTGAGTCATACTTCATTGGAAATGTTCTTAGTACCTTGCTCACCACTTCTCTTTCTTTTAATTTTCCTCCAAGGAATCTAATAGCATTGACAACCTCATCTACTCTTAGAAGGTATTCCCCAATATTTTCTCTTCTTTCATTTTAAGGCTCTCAAACAACCCTTTATATGTCTGAAGCTTGGATGCTTTGACTTTAGATGCTCCTTCATAGCTAATTTTTATCTTATCCTAGGCTTGTTTGGTAGTCTTGCATCGCACAACTTTTGTAAACACAGAGTTTGCCAAACCACTCAGGATTACATTTAGGGATTTGGAATTACCTTCATATTGGTCTAGTTCCTACTTGGTCATCTAATTTATACTCTTTCTCAATTGTTGCCCAAACCTTCCATATAAGGGACATCATATGGCACTTCATTCAACACTCCATCATGCATAATTTTCTCCTGCGAATAATGGAGGTCTGTTGGTGGCTAAACCTTCTTGTTGATCCATAGTGGTTTTAAATAGGATCTACCTTCCAGTGGTTAAACTGTGGTGAAGGAACCTGCTCCGATACCAATTGTTGAAATATTGGTCAATACTGAGAGCGGGAGTGAATCAGTATTCTAAAGTTTCAAAATTTAAAACCACTTTTTTAATTTACTTATTAAAACACATAATCAACAAGAACACATAGAACAAAAATTTATCATGGAAGCCTAATTGGGTAAACCGCCAATATTTCCGATTACTACAAAATTGATATTAACAAATAGTTTTTTCCTGCTACTATAGACAAGGATGGTATTACACCCTATTTAGAAGAACTGCTAGAAGGAGGCTACAACCCCTTGTTTTGTCAGCTACAACTGACATGATACTACTACACCTTGTTTACCAGCTTCTACTGAAAGCAGGCTACAACCCCCTTTTTTCAGCTACAACTCACACGATGCTACTACACCCTATTTACCAGCTTCTTCTGTAAGGAGGATACAACCCCTTGCAGGCCTGTTACCTTCCCTATCTCCATCTTGACACCCTAATATGCTTTCAGTAATCTTATAGATTTCTTTACCCTTCAATCTATGTCACACTCAATGGTCTCTGCTTCTTCTTCTATAATCTGGACCACAGAGAAAATTTCTCTCACTCATCCCTCTGTGTATAAATACCTTCACGTTTCCTACGGATGCATCTCTTCACCATTGCACCATTTCATTCTTTGATCATGCCTCTTCATGAGAGATTAATTCCTCATTATATTACTGATTCGTAGAGTCATCAACCTCCATTGAGTTCTTCAAAACAACTAAAAAAAATCCTTGTTAATCAATTTACAATTTATTATTGCAGTTATTTTCTTCCGCAATCTCTATTTCCACAATCATCCTGAACCATTGATCTCATTTTCGGATTTTTCCTGACCGTAGATCTGAGATAAAAATTGGATAGAGGATGTGTGACTTTTTCAAAATATCATTCCACGATTTCCTCTTTCCATACCAATCATTCCGCACTGTTGATCGTTTTCAATCTCACCATGACCGTCGATCTGAGATGGAAATCAGATATTAGATATGTGACTTTTTCCAAATATCATTCCACGATTTCCACTTTTTGAACCAGACTTTTTGCACCGTCAATCTCATTTGAGTGCTATCTTGAGTGTAAATCTTCTTGATTGTGGATTGCGGTTTTGTGACGTTTTCAACATGTCATTTTGAGATTCCCGCTTTCTGCACCAATCTTTCTTCCACACTATAGATCTTATGCGTATTTTTTCCAGACTGAAGATCTTACAGATTTTGGGTAGCATAACTGTGAAATTTCCTAATGTCTTTTCGCGATTCTCCATGTTCCACTTTCCACCTTCCACTTCTTGCCTTCCATTTTTGTTCCGCACATTTGATATTTTGTGGATGTTTTCCAGACCATTGATCTTCTGTATTTTAGGTAGTGAAACTGTGACATTTGCCAAAGTCTTTTCGCGATTCTCTTCCTTCTGCTTCCCGCCTTCCACATTCTGTTGACAAACTCCTTTCTGCACCGTCTATCTTTTGTGGATGTCTTCCTAATCGTTGATCTACGATCAAATGTGGGTTTGTGTATATCTCCTTTTATTTGTGCGAAAATCATTCCCCACCGTAGATTTCCTTCTGGATTCAATCCTAACCGTTGATCTATGACCAAATGTAGGTTTGTGGACCTTTCCTTTCCTTTTTGCAGAAATTATTCATTGTCGTTAATCTTCTCAAAATCATCTTTTGCATTTATCACGACTGGTCTAGAGCGTCCACGTACCTGATGTGAGGACCCTCTGTATGCAGTATTTATATCTACTGATACATGATTTAGTAATTTCTAATTTATCAAAACCACTAAATCAAACCAACTCGGCCAATGTCCCAAGCAACACTCAATGAAGAGCGGACTCCAGTTCTTCAATAACTAGATTACATAATAATTTTGCATCTAAGCTCTGCTATTAACTCACTTGCTAGTTAATCAGCAAAATGAATGAGGACCCCTAGATCTAGATCGACGGTGGACTCCAAATATCATAAAGTGGATTTTAGAGAAATTCCACGCACATTAGAATTTTATTTATCCGTGCTAGTTCTCCCAGCAAAATCACTAACAACTATTGATCTCCTTCCACAGTCAACCTCTTCTGTTTATCTTGATCTCCTTCTTAGTGATTAGTTTCTGATTTTGCAGCCCAATTCCCTTTTTATCCTCCTCTCTATTTCATTTTTGTTTAATCATTCTAGTTGTAGATATTCAGCACCTTCATATCTCTGCCACATGATCTTAAAGAACATAGTTGGGGTATATCTATTTATCTCATTCGCAACTCTACTTTGTAAAATTAAGTTCCAACCGCAGATCTATCTAATCTATGGATCTTCAATTATGGTATATCGATCTTCAATTCCAACTGTTATCTTCCACTTCTTTATTTGTAGATATGTCTCCTGTCATCGACCCTGATACTTTTTTTCCTTTGTCATTGCTGAACTCCTTTCACACTTTGGCTATGCCTAATATCCACTGCATGATCTCCAGTTGTATAGACGTTTAGTTTGGGATAATATCAAGCCTTCTTTCACCTAGAGAAATTGATTCCAACCGTGGATCTGTACACACTCTTTAAACTCTCCTTTCTGCACTGTTGATCTGTCTAAGATACATATCTTCAAATCTATGGTTGAATTGATCAGTGGAATGATCAATTCCTTCTTGCAGATCTCTTTAGAGACAATTTTGTTCTCACACAGTCTTTGCACTCTCTCTTCACTCCTCACTCTGTATATTTCCTTTGGCATTGTTGAATTCATCCTGCTACCATGTCTACTAGTTATTCCTTTGATATTCATGAACTTCTTTGACATCAATGATAATCCATGTAATGGATGCTTTGTCTTTTACTGATTTCATCCTGCAACATGTCTATTGGTTATTCCTTTGTCATTCATGAACTCCTTTAACATCAATGACAACTATATTCTCAACAATCTCCCTCTTTGGCATTGATGGAAACTTCTAAACATTCTCCCCCTTTGACAAAAATGACAAAGGATAACTTGTTATGCCAATGTTGTACCCATTTTGATATCGGATTTCTTATCTTTCTTCTTTTTGACAACTACCCTTGCCAACATCTCTCTTCCCTTTATTAACTGGACTTGGTCCTAACCAATGTATTATCATTTATTTTAATATTTCCTTTCTTGCAACAGGTTCTTGAATGATAACTTGAATGACAGATCCATAGAATCCCTTTATCACTGTACTTCCTCTCCTTTGTCAACATTTTTGTGACAAATTTTACACTTAGAATTACACTGTTCTAAAAATTGTATTATGTAAATTTCTCTTCTTAAGAAGTCTTCACATGATCCTTGGTCTAAGATTACAATAGGCTTTGCTACAAGTTTGAGAGACAAATTTAGAAATAACTTCCTTAAATTGATAAATTTATTTTTTAAAATATCCATTGTTCCTTCACAATATTCCCTGTTATTTTTACTCATCCTTTTACTTTTCAATAGACTGATTTTTTTATTTTTTAGATCAGACTTGAGTTTTCTTCGACTATCAACTATTTTTATGTGTCATGCCTTCAAATTCTAAGTGAGCATAAAATATTTATCTTCTATTTGATTGCAGACATCATGGTCTTCATGAATCACATATTTTGTTGTTCTCATGTTACTTCATAGGTATTACACTTTCTCTATGTCAACCATACACCAATGTTATCATTTAACCTTGATTGTCTATTGTCTTTGATGAAGATAGCTTTCATCATACTTCAACATTAGATACCAATTGAAATTTCTGACTTTAACTTCCCTTGAGTATATCATCTCTCTGAATGTTATTTTCAAGTTTCTCTTTAAATCATGAAATATCTTTTAGAAAATAATCCCACAATCATCACTATATCCTTCTTCATCACCTTCATCTTCATCTTCATTGGTGTATTTTTTTACATCTCCATCTTGCTTTACCTTATAATGCATGTCATTGTTATTTATGGCACTATTATGCTTGTCATCATCTTTGGAGACCTCACTAATGTTTGAAATTTGTGTTTCTTCTAAGTTCTCGTAATCTTACTTTTTCCTCCATATCTTCCCATGAGGTATCCTGCTTACTTGTCCTTTATCAAATTCTATGCTTGTGTCTTGTTTCCTTCTCAAACATTGGCTTTTGCCCTTGGTTCTGCAGTCAGCAGCCTTGTGATCAAACTTATGGCAACAATGAAAGTATCCATATAATTTCCATTTATGTTTGAAGAATCTTTGATCTTCTTGCTTCGCAACTTCCATCTTCTTCCAATGTTTCTGAGCTTCTATTGAAACACTATTCCTTAGTTTACATTCTCTACCCATATGCCCAAAGTTATTACATTTGTAACACTCTATGTCATATATTTGAAGAGGTCCAAACCAGTTAAGATTTATTCCTTTTGGTTTACTAGACGTATCCTTCTTATATTCATAAACCTTTCCATAAGCTCTGCTTTTCAGGGATTTATGACCAAAATTATTACAAGAGTAACAATGACCCAAAAGATCTATTGATATCTATTTGCCATTGGTCTCTTAGACACCTCATTAGTTCTTTCTTTTTCATGAAAGGATGAGACATACTTCTTTCTTTCTTCGCTTTTAACATGACTCTTTAGTGCATCATATCTTCTTTCATTTCCACCTTGGTTTGTGACAGAGGAATATTTTGGCTCCTTTACTTTGTCATATCCTAGACCAGGTTTATCATTTGATGGTCTTTGGCTACTTAAGATATAATATAAGATCCTTGAGTTTTTTTCAAACTTTGATTTGATATATTTTTCATCAACCCCTTTTCTAAGTTGAATAATCTCTTTTTAAATTTTTTCAGAATCTTGGATTCTCTCCTTGAGGAGAAATACTAGATCTTCTTTAGTCTTCTTGGCCTCTTGAAGTTGGTTCTTTAAGTTGATAATAATTTGATTTGTTTCTTCTTGGTACTTTGATAGTTTATCATTCAAAACTTTTTTTCTTTTCCTACATTTTTCAATTTCATTAACAACAACCATGTATTGAGCTTCGATGTCCACTTCTGATTCCTCATCTGAATTTGTTGTCCCTATAAATAGGATTGCCCAATCTTCACTTTCATCATCACTAGCTTCTGTGGAATATAAGTTCTTCTTATTTTTCTTAGTATTATTCTTACCCATGGTCTTATCCTTATGACAACAATTTTCTTCATTATCACTCTCCTCTTGTTTTGGCTAAGGACACTTATTGGCAAAATCTCCAATTATTCCACAGTTAAAACATTTCAAGGGTGGCTTCCCTTTGTATTTCCTAGTACCTCTCTCAAGTTTACTGATGAAAAGACATTCTTCATCATCTAGGTTCTCTAATTGGTTCTTGGATAGGGATTTAAATGTTGTCTCTTTTCTTGAGGGTTCATTATGTCCAGTCGTCATCTCATATGCAGTGAAGATCCCATGTAGTTCATCTATGATCATGTCATCAAGGGCATCTTGTTATTCTAGAGTGGACACTTTTGAGGCATAGTTAATTGGCAATTTCCTTAGTACCTTTCTCACCACTTCTTCTTTCTTTTAATTTTCCTCTAAGACCTCTAATAGAATTGACAGCTTCATCTGCTCTTAGAAGGTATTCCCTAATATTTTCCACTTCTTTCATTTTAAGGCTCTTAAACTTCCCTTTATATGTCTGAAGCTTGGATTATTTGAATGTAGATAATCCTTCATAGATAATTTTTAACTTATCCCAGGCTTGTTTGGAAGTCTTACATCGCATCAATTTTGTAAATACATAGTTTGTCAAACCACTGAGGATTGCATTTAGGGCTTTGGAATTACCTTCATATTGGCCTAGTTCCTCTGGGTCTGTAGGTGATCGGTCATCTAATTTATACTCTTTCTCAGTTGCTTCCCAAACCTTCCATCCAAGGGACATCAGATGGCACTTCATTCTCACACTCAATATGCATAATTTTCTCCTGTGAATAATGGAGGTCCATTGATGGCTAAACCTTCTTGTTGATCCATAGTGGTTTTAAATAGGATCGACCTTCGAGTGGTTAAACTGTGGTGAAGGAACCTACTATGATACCAATTGTTGAGATATTGGAAAATACTGAGAGGGGTGGGAGAATCAATATTCTAAATTTTCACACTTTAAAATCACTTTCTCAATTTACTTATTAAACACATCATCAATAAGAACACATAGAACACAAATTTATCGTGGAAGCCCAATTGGGTAAACCACCAATACTTCCTATTACTACAAAATTTTTATTTACAAATAGTTTTTCATGCTACTACAGACAAGGATGGTATTGCACCCTATCTACTAGCTGTTATAGCTAAAAATGACACATCTCTACCTATGACCACTTTCCCATGATTTCGTCGCATGTCGACACTTCCATGACGACACTTCATGAAAGTCACTGAAAAAACACCTAACTTGGAGGATCCATATCTTGAGTTTTGTATTTCTGTTTGACCTCTTCTTTACCCTGTTGTAAAGGTATATGAGTTATCTAAAACACTTTAGAATACATCAAAGTATAAAAATTCCTATAAGTACCCTAAAAATGATATTTTTTGATATATACGCGAGTTTCCTTAAGGAAACCTGCGTATTGTATGCGACTTGTCTATATAATATTCACGTGTACCCTAAAAACATGACTATTTGCATTGAAAAGCGCATGTACCTCCTGCATATGCAACTGATGTCTCTGCAACCCATGTATTCTTGTCAAAAATATGTTTTTCAAAGTTTGGGTAGTTATGTAACTCACTCCTTCATTTGCAACTAATTTGTTGTCGACCCTATCTCTTCAGAAGCATATAAATAGAGGTAGGGAGGTCCATGAGAGGAGACTTGAATATTTTCATTGTTATGCTAGAGGAATTGAGACTATCTTTTCCCACACCTTTTCCCTAGAAGCATTCTCCTTGTGTTGCAGAGCTTGGAGGTTGAGTTCCTTGGAGAAGAGAAGCAACATAACTAGATCAAGGTTTTGTGAGGTTCCCAACTTGAAGAGAAGGTATATTTGTACTCCATTTCATGATTAATAAACATGTGATGTCCTTATTCTTCCCAAATCATTTTTCAATGTGTGATTGAATCTCTGTTTATGATCATATGATGATGTTAATCAGATTATTAATTCATGTTTATTTGATTATCATTGCTTTATATGTGGTCATATTGGTTTGAGGAATAGTATAATTCATTTTACAGGTCTCTTGGAGAAAGAGGAGCAAGAGGAGCAAGAAGAGGATTGAAGGGCTACTTGGATCAACCTTCGTTTGTGAAGGTATGAACCATTATAATCTCAGAATCTTGTTTATATATAGTTGCAGAACCATTTGCATCTCTCTTTCAACACCAGTACATTGATGGCCTCTTAAACCCTAGCCATAGGAAAATTTTCTTTACAACAGAACCGGTGACTCCACTAGGGAGAGCCTTATTTGTATGGGGTTTCTTTGTCTTTATTTCAGTCTTTTGCAAGTTTTCAAGTCTTTCTTTCCACTTAGGAACACCTTCTAAGTCTAATTTTTTCCACCCATATGCGAGTTGCAGATTGAACAGTCGCATGTTTGGTTTGTACACATGACCTTCTATATTGTCAACCCACGTATGACATGTGTCCTGTCAATAGTACAACCTGCGTATGCCCCTAAAACAATGTTTTTTCCTCATTTTTGTGGTTTTTTCTACTGTTGTGGGTTGTTTGGCGGGTCTTTTGGGGTCTTTTGTAGGTGCATGACTCCAGGGAGTTAGTGTCATCCTTTTTGAATGTTCTTTATCTATTTGGTAAGCCTTTTTATAGCATTAGGGTTTTCTCTTTGCTCTTTTCCCCAACCCCCTTTGCTTGGCATGATTTTTGGCTTATGTTTATGGTCAACCTCTGTTAGTGATCTTTGTCTAAACTTAGAAGCTTATTGGTTTTTGTATCCTTCTTCTTTTGTTGGTTAACTTGACCATGCCAAAATAGTTGACTTGTCTCTTATGCAAGCCTTCCTTCCAAGTAGGGTTTATACTGACTTTAGGGAATTCTAGAGTCTGTTTGGTGGTTGTATAGAAAATTTCCTTTTGCTTTGTTCTTGTTATCTCCATACATTTAGTTTGTAGGTATTTTTTCTTTTTCATTTATAAATAAAAAGAAAAATAACATATAGTTGTTTAATATGCATTTAGATTAGGGTTTTGTCTTTAATTCACTGCATATCATTATTTTTGAAAAAAAAAAGAAATTGTTCTTTTGTGGCTTTCAAGTTTCTATTTGAAAAAGAAAGACAATAGTTTTTTAGTTTTGCATTTCATTTCACTTTGCTTATTCATTTTGTTTCAACTTTGAGTCAAAACACCACATAAGTTTCACGCCATTTACCCTCTAACTAAAAATAGCCTATTAAAAAGAACGATATAATTTAAAAATTATTAGTAAGTTTTATTTTTTAGGCTCCTACACCAACTAGCTTAGCATAGACTTGTGGATTAGGGAGTTCAACTCTCCACAAGTGTTTAAATTCAAATGTAGTTGGACAATCAATAGGTAAATACTCTTCTATGTTGATTGTATCTGGGAAGCTCCTCTCAAACAGGAGTTAAGAATGAGGCCACGTGGAGGCTTGGACTGAGGAGATAACCCTCTGATTCCTTGACAAAGCGTAGACCAAGGTTTTTATGCATCTAGGGACTTCTGTCAATACCACCCTTTAGGCCCCGTGTGGTGTTGGTGTTGACAGGGTTTCAGGCTTTGCTACCCTGCCCATGCGTACAAACCAGGCTTGCGAATTTCCCCCCAGACTGTCATTTTAGTTGCGGTAGGCTTTAGTCTCTTTCACATCCAGGGTTCATACACAAGTACACCGGAAGTCTATTTCTGGTTGACTTTGGACAAGCTTGGAAGGTAACCTTGGTAGAAGGTGTGGGAGGGTGGTGGGTGATTCCTCTGCTTGTGCCTAAGAAAATCTATAGGGACGCCAAGTAACTGTCTATCAGACTTATTCTGGAAGGCATATCTTATACCTATTTATCTGTTTGGTTTTAGGAATTTTAGTGAGTGCTGTGTGGTTTTTGTGTACTTAGTTTTCCTTCATGTGTATGCTTTGTACTTTTGGTTTCCTATTGACCTCAGACTTTTTCTTATTTCTTGAAACTATGGCTAACACCCCTTTGGATACCAACCAAGAGATCCCCATACTGGGAACTCCTTGTACTATTCCTCTCACAGGGAATGTTGGTGTTCCTTTGATGGCCACCTTGAATCTTCCTGGATTCTCCCTAGGGCTACTGGTGTGGTTGTTTTCCACTCCAACTTTCCTGAATGCCCCTGCACTTCTCAAGTAAGCTCCTTATATCAAGGGCATCAAAACACTACTTCCCCTTCACCTATAGCTACTTCTCCTCCTCCTTCTACCTCATGCAGTGAAAGTACTGATACTAGTAACCGATAGTCTAAAAGGAGTAAAAGAAGGAGGAATAGGAAGAAGACACATAAGTAAGGGGGAACCCATTCAACCTCTATAGGTCAAGTTGAACCTCACCACCCAGCCTCTATTGTTCCTGATGGGGGCACCCATCCAACCTCTGTAGGTCATGTTGGATCTAAGCACTCAACCTCTACAAGTCAAGTTGATCTTCACCATCCAGCCTTTGTTGATCATGCTGGTCGGATCCTTCCAACCTTTCTAGGTCATGTTGGATCCAGTCACTCAGCCTTTGCAGTTCATGCTAAGGGAACTCATTTAATTTCTGATTCTCAAGTTGAACCTCTTCATCCAACCTCTTCAATTCATGTTGGATCCATCCAGCTAGCCTATGAAGTTCATGCTAGGGGAACACACTCAACTGCTGCAAAGCATGTTAATCATAACCATTCAACCTCTGTTGTTCATGCTGGTGGTTCCCATCCAACCTTTGCAGGTCATGTTGGACCCAGTCTCTCAACCTCTATAGGTCATGTTGGGGGCAGTCTCTCAACCTTTGTGGTTCATGTTGAAGACAATTTGTCAACCACTATGAGTCATGTTGATACTATTGAAAAGACTACCCGTTCAAAACAGATTCCTAAGTTTCCTTGGAATCTTTGTGAGGGATACCACCTTACTTATAAAATTCCCTTCTATCATGGAGGTGTGAAGAGTTTGGCTTCATAGTCCTCCTTTTTTTGAACATTATGAAGTTTTTCAACAACCAGCCTCTCTTAGTCAGGTTGGACCCAGTCACCCAGCCTCTGGTAGTCATGCTGGGGGAAAACTCTTAGCCTCTGTAGGTCATATTGAGAGCAAACAGTCATCCACTGCTAGTCATGTTGAAATCATTGAGAAAACTGGTCGTTTGAATTCCAAACTTAAGTTCCCTTGTAATCTATGTGAGGGAGATCATCTTACTCACCAGTGCCCTACTATCACAGAGGTGCAAAGAGTGTAGTCTGAGACTTAAGAATTTCCTTCTCTTGAACAACCTATAATTTATCAACAACCTACTCAGCCTTTGGTTGATCAAGTGGTCGAATTAATCTCAACTTTGGTTGATCCCACTCTTCTTTTGGAGAGTGATCCTGATGTGATTGAACCAATGTCACTTTTGGTCAATCCCACTCTCTCTTCGGAGAGTGAATTTCATGAAGTGGTTGAATCAATTCCATTGTTAATCAATCCCACTCTTCCTTTGGAGAGTGAAGTGTCTACTAGTCACATTTTATTCACCGCTAATTCAGAACTTATTGAACAAGGGGGCACTGAACTCACTTCGGATCAACCCCCACAAAGCTCTCGGATTGCTTCATTTGATTGGGTTAGCCTAGTTGAGCCACGCCTTCTTTATGATACACATTTCTAAATAAAAGTCAAAGTTGAACCATACACTGTTTCTTATTGTATTGTTGATGAAGGAGCCTCAGTTAGTATTTTTTCTACTCATGCTTGGCAAGGCATGGGATCTCCCATCCTTGTGTCGACTGCTAGTCATTTATTGGAGTTTGATAGAAGAGCTAGTATAGCCTTAGTAATTCTTGTTCAAACACCTATTACTTTGGGTGGGAAGACCGTCTTAGTTGACTTCATGGTGATAGAAGACCCCTTGGACTTCAATATGGTCCTTGGACGTGATTATGTCTAGTCCATGCAAGATGTGGTGTCAACATTATTTTGTGTGATGTACTTTAATCATGGCGAAGAAATTGTCACTATCGATCAGTTGGATTTTCTTGATCCCTCTCTTGACCCAACTAGAGACCAGGTCTTTCCTTTATTGATTCCCAGTGTTTCTATAGACACTACCCCGCCACAGGTGAGCTATGTGGCCTCATGTCCTTTGCGTTCAATTTCTACTAAGATGCACCCTCTGTTTTCATGCTTACCTTCTTGGGACTTGGTCCCAACAATTGACCAGGTGAGTCATTCTATGCAGACTATGGAGCTCACTCTCCACTCTGTAGATCTAATTGAAATTTTAGCCATGTGTCCTATCTTGGATGATCTCCTTCCTTTGGATGAAGTCTTCCTAGAGTCTTTGATACAGTCTAACCTTATTTTGGATGTTGGTTCAGTTGTGACTAAGTCTAAACTTGATTTTCTTAGTAAGCCTGATTTTCTCATGGATCGGTCTTCTTATGTTGGTCTTTTTTAGTCTCCCTTAGAACAACAAGTCAGTGATCCTAATGAGTTTGATTTTTGTTATGAATTTTTCAACTCTTGTGATACTGAGTTTGTTCCTGTAGACTCTATCTCCCTTGTTGATTTTTTATGTTATTCTGAGGTTTATCTTACTAATTATAAACCCTCAAGCCTTGGTGATATAGAATCTTCTTCAGTTGATTCTACCTTGACTTTCCCTTTTGTAGAAGATAGCAAAGTCGCATGTGTTTCTGCCAAAGTGACCTGCATTATAAATTTTCTTCTGAATATGATCCTGATGTTGTTGTTTCTTGGAAACTGGATTATTAGTTGGATTCACAAATGTTTACTGACCTTGTCTAGTTGTTCAAGCTGTAGCTGCATTTTCATGTGCCCTGCTCACGCTTATGATCATGATGTCATATTCCATGCTTTTAGCTCATTGTATAAGCCCTCATCCTTGTTCTCATCGTCACTAAGCCTTGTATCATTTTTCCTTTGCAACTTGACACCCTTTACCTTGAGGAGACGTTCCCTGAGTGTCTTTATCCTGCTCATGTTCTTTTCATTATGCATAAATTTTTTCCTCGCACTTGGAACTAGTTTCGCTTTCCTCTGACACTCATTTCCTCGCATTTAGAGCATTCTTTCTGCTCTCCTTTGAGCTCGTTAAAAACAGTAAGGAGGCTGGAAGTTGAATTTTTCCGACTTGTTAAAACTTCATGGGAAAGATATGGAGTTTCTTTAGGCCTAGGTATGACTCTTCAAAATAGACTTGACTACCAAGTAAACTTGTCCATTTAGGCTCGTTAAGAATATGTGAATGGGCATCCACATTGGTGGTAGGTTATCGCTTTCTCAGACCATGTGGAATAGTATGAGAAAGGAACACTCTCTTTTCTTCAGAATTGAGAAGAGTATTCTCAAGCATAGGTTTATTGATTTTCCGGACCCGAGGGACTAAACTTACAGAAAAGGAACCCCTGGTATGAGCTTAGTTTTCTCTTTTTCGTGCTTTGGACCTAAACATGAAAAATATTCTGAGTGTACTTTATGTCTTTGTCATGCTCGTTAAACCCTAAAGAATAAAGAATTGAGTTTACTATTGTAAGCCCCATTTCTCGTAATCAAATGGATCTTTCTGAGTGATCTTGCCTTCCTCCACACTTGTAAAACTCAGGCTATTTTCCGCTTTTGAAGGTGCGTTGGGTAAGTGGCAATTTAACCTTTTTTGGACATTCCTGACTAAATACGAAAAAGGTGTGCCTTACTTCTTCAGAAGATAAGAGAGTTCTTATGTGGTTTGTTTTATACTTTTCCGGCCTCGGGAGACTAAATTGGATGAAAAATCCCCCCCCTGGAGTCTTCTTTGGAGTTTTCAGACTCTCTAAACTATGAAAACACCGTCAAGTATGTACTAGTTTGGGCTCATAAAATCCATGAATAAGTGCCTTATGAAGCATTTTTCTATCTCTTCTTCAAGCTTGTCAAAAATGAAGAAGGCCCCGAGTTTGCTTTCTTGGACTCGTTAAACCTTTACAAGAAAGAGGGGAAGGGAAGTTCATTCACATGTATTTTACATCATGGCAGGGAGTCCTTTGTCCATGAACAAAGCACCAGTTTTGAGTCTATCATCAGTTGGGTCCTAGAATTTTGATCTTATCTCGATTCAGAGTTTCTTACTCCTCTGGTTGGTTTCTTTTCCAATTATATGGGGAAACTGTCAACGTCTCCTACATTGCAGATTTGTATCGTTGGTCCTTTTGTGTCAAAAGATACCTAAGTCACTTTTGTGTCATGCTCATTGTTCAAGTATTGAACCTTTTTTGGCCATTCTACAGTTTCCTTGACCTTTTTTGTCGGCCATTCCCTGGTATCAGTTCATTACATCATGTCTTCGGTGGTGTTTGTCATGAAATTATGTACCAATTCTAGATCCAATTAGTCTTAGAATTACCTCATGTTGGATGATGGAGGATGCCTTAATGCCTTCCTTCCAATGGATCTCTTCCTATCGATTGCAACACCTCTTGCTCTGGGAACGCGATTTAGATTTTTATGAAAGTACCTTGGGGATTGCAGTCATCAGTGGCGATTTCCCTCGCTATTGGGTAGTGGGAATACCTTAATGTCTCCTACTCGATGTATTCTTCAAGTGTTTGACTTCAAGTCCTTGTATTTGCACTTGTTAGAATGTACTAGGTACCTTGGGGTACATTTTCATTAATGGTGGTGTCCCTCACATTTGTTAATGGTTCTTGTCATTGATTAGTAATCAAATGGCTTCCTCCATGTTCAAATTCAGCTCTATTATTTGCATGGTTAGGATTCGTACCTTTTTGGGCAGTTTGGATCTAAGACCTTGGGCCGATAGTAGCATCATCATCTTTTGATATTACCCAATCCGCGCAAGACCTTGTTACAATTCATATGATATTTTGCTAAGACATATATCCACATATTTTTGTGGCTATGATCGATTTTTGAGCATGGATCCACCTTGTTCATTTCTGGCCATGACTCCTTTAGATTTGATATGGTGCCTTTTTGCATATTGAGCGACCATGATAGTTTCATCAGTTATACATATGTTGGATCCTCTTGTATCTTTATGGAGATGTTTTGTATATGGACTTATATGTCCCAGAGATTAGTTTTTTCTGACATTTATCTCTCTTTTAGGTACCTTTGTTTGAGCCTTTTGATCTTGGATTCTCTTCTCTATCCATACTCAGTTGTTTCCTTTATAATGTATTTTGACTATCGTATTCCCCTCTAATCTCATACATTAGGGGGCATCTGTTATAGCTCAAAATGACACATCTCTTCCTGTGACAACTTTCCCATGATTCCGTCGCATGTCGACACTTCCATGATGACACTTCATGAAAGTCACTGAAAAAAAACCTGACTTGGAGGATCCATATATTGAGTTATGTAACTATGTTTGACCTCTTCTTTGCACCATTGGAAAGGTATATGAGTTAGCTAAAACGTTCTAGAAGATACCAAAGTCTGAAAATTCCTATAAGTACCCTACAAATGATATTTTTTTATGTATAGGCTAGTTTCCTTAAGGAAACCCGCATATTGTATGCGACTTGTCTATATAATACTCGTGTATACCCTGAAAATGCAACTATTTGCATTGAAACCCACGTGCACCTCCATCATATGCTACTGATGTCTCTGCAACCCGCACATTCATGTAAAAAATACGTTTTTCAAAGTTTGGGTAGTTTGGTTAGTTATGCAACTTACTCCTTCAGTTGTAACTTATTTGTCTTCGACCCTATCTCTTCAGAAGCATATAAATAGAGGTAGGGAGGTCCATGAGAGGAGACTTACATATTTGCATTGTTATGCTAGAGGACTTGGAACTCTCTTTGCCCTCACCTTTTCCCTAGAAGAATTCTCCTTGTGTTGCAGAGCTTGGAGGCTGAGTTCCTTGGAGAAGAGAAGCAACAGAACCAGATCAAGGTTCCTCGAGGTGCCCAACTTGAAGAGAAGGTATATTTGTACTTAATTTCATGATTAATAAAGATGTGATCTCCTTATTCTTACCAAATCATTGTTCAATGTGTGGTTGAATCTCTGTTTATGATCATATGATGATGTTAATCAGATTATTACTTCATGTTTATTTGATTATCATTGCTTTATATGTGGTCATATTGGTTTGAGGAAGGTATAATTCGTTTTGCAGGTCTCTTGGAGAAAGAGGAGTAAGAGGAGCAAGAAGAGGATTGAACGGCTGCTTGGATCAACCTTCATTTTTCAAGGTATGAACCATTCTAATATCTGAATATTGATTATATATACTTGGAGAACCATTTGCATCTCTCTTTCAACCCCAGTACGTTGATGGCCTCTTAAACCCTAGCCATAGGAAAATTTCCTTTACAATAGAACTGGTGACTCCACTGGGGATAGACTTATCTGTTTGGGGTTTCTCTGTCTTTATTTTAGTATTTTCAAGTTTTCAGGTCTTTCTTTCCACTTAGGAACACCTTTTAATTTTGATAGAACACCTCCCCTGCCTTCCTAAGGCAGTTTTTGACCTTTTTGGGATTTTTTCCACCCATACGCGAGTTGCAGACTGAATAGTCGCATGTATGGTTCATACACACAACTTGCTATACCATCAACCCACATATGACACATGACCTGTCAGTATTATAACTCGTGTGTGCCCCTAAAACGATTTTTTTCCCTCATTTTTGTGGTTTTTGTTGTGGGTTGTTTGGTAGGTCTTTTGGGGTCCTTTGTAGGTGCATGAGTCCAGGGAGTTAGTGTCATCCTTTTTGTTTTTTTTTTTTATCTATGTGGTGAGCCTTTTTATAGCATTAGGGTTTTCTCTTTGCTCTTTTCCCCCACCCCCTTTGCTTGGCATGATTTTTGGCTTATGTTTCTGGTCAGCTTATGTTAGTGATCTTTGTCTAAAATTAGAAGCTTATTGGTTTTTGTTTCCTTCTTCTTTTGTTGGTTAACTTCACCATGCCAAAATAGTTGACTTATCTCTTATGCAAGCCTTCCTTCCAAGCAGGGTTTATACTGACTTTAGGGCATTCTAAAGTTTGTTTGGTGGTTGTATAGCGAAGTTCATTTTGCTTTGTTCTTTTTATCTACATACATTTAGTTTGTAGGTAGTTTTTCTTTTGCATTTATAAAAGAAAAAGAAAAAGAACATATAGTTTTTTAATATGCATGTAGATTAGGGTTTTGTCTTTAATGCATTGCATATCATTATTTTTGAAAAAAAGTAAAAAGAAATTGTTCTTTTATGGCTTTCAAGTTTCTATTTGAAAAAGAAAGATAATAGTTTTTTATTTTTGCATTTCATTTCTCTTTGCTTAGTCATTTTGTTTCAACTTTGAGTCAAAACACCACATAAGTTTCACACCATTTACCCTTTGACTAAAAACAACCTATTAAAAAGAACGATATAATTTTAAAATTATTAGTAAGTTTTATTTTTTAGGCTCCTACACCAACTAGCTCAGGCTAGACTTGTGGAGTAGGGATTTTCAACTCTCCACAAGTGTTTAAATTCAGACGTAGTTGGCCAATCAATAGGTAAACCCTCTTCTATGTTGATTGTATCTGGGAAGATCCTCTCAAATGGGAGTTAAGCATGAGGATGCATGGAGGCTTGGACTGAGGAGATAACCCTCTGATTCCTTGCCAAAGCGTAGACCAAGGTTTTTTCGCATTTGGGGACTTCTGTAAATACCGCCCATTAGGCCCCGTGCGCTGCCGGTGTTGACAGGGTTTTGGGATTTTCTACCCTGCCCATGCATATGAACCAGTATTGTGACTGTTCCCCTAGACTATCAGTATAATTGTGGTATCCTTTAGTCTCTTTGACATCTAGGGTTCATACATAGGTACACTGGAAGGCTATTTTTGGTTGACCTTGGACATGCTTGGAAGCTAACCCCGGTAGAAGGTGTGGGAGGGCGGTGGGTGATTCCTCCGCTTGTGCCTAAGAACATCTACAGGGATTCCAAGTAACTGTCTATCAACATTTTTCTAGAAGGCATATATTATACCTGTTTGTTTGTTTGGCTTTAGGAATTTTAGTGAGTGCTATGTGGTTTGTCTGTACTTAGTTTTCCTTTAGGTGTATGCTTTCTAATTTTGGTTTCCTGTCGACCTCAGACTTTGTATTATTGTTTCAAACTATGGATAACACCCCTTTGAACACAAACCAATAGATCCCCATACTAGGAACTCCTTATACTATTCCTCTCACAGGGAAGGTTGGTGTTCCTTTGATGGCCACCTTGAATTTTCCTGGATTCACCCTAGGGATACTAGTGTGGTTTTTTTCCACTCCAACTATCATGAATGATCCTGATGCTTCTTAAGTAAGCTCATTATATCAAGGGAATCAAAACATTGCTTCCCCTTCACCTATAGCTTATTCTCCTCCTCCTTCTACCTCATGCGGTGAAAGTACTGGTACTAGTAACCGACAGTCTAAAAGGAATAAAAGAAGGAGCAATAGGAAGAAGGCACATAAGCAAGGGGGAACTCATTCAACCTCTATAGGTCAAGTTGAACCTCACCACCCAGCCTCTATTGTTCATGCTAGGGGCACCCATCCAATATCTGCAGGTCATGTTGGATCTAAGCACTCAACCTATGCAAGTCAAGTTCATCTTCACCATCCAGCCTCTATTGATCATGCTAGTAGGATCCTTCTAGCCTTTCTAGGTCACATTGGATCGAGTCACTCAACCTCTACAGTTCATGCTGAGGGAACTCATTCAACCTCTGATGTTCAAGTTGAACCTCCCCATCCAACCTCTGCAAGTCATGTTGGATCCATCCACCCAGCCTCTGAAGTTCATGCTGGGGGAACACACTCAATAGTTACAAAGTATGTTGATCCTAACCATTCAGCCTATGCTGTTCATGCCGGTGGTTCCCATCCAACCTCTACAGGTCATGTTGGAAGGAGGATACAAACACCCTACTTACCAGCTTCTACTGGAAGGAGGTTACAACCCCCTGCAATCCTGTTGCCTGCCTTAACACCACTCTGCCACCTTAATGTGTTTTCAGTAATCTTCCAGATTTCTTTACCCTTTAATCTCTATCACACTCACTGGTCTCTGCTTCTTCTTCTATAATTTGGACCACATAGACAATTTATCTCACTCATCCCTCTGTGGATAAATACCTTCATGTTTCATGCAGACACATCTCTTCACCATTGCGCCATTTCAATATTCGATCATACCTCTTCATGAGAGCTTAATTCCTCATTATATTACCGAGTCATAGAGTCATCTACCTCTGTCGTGACTCTTGAAAACAACTAAAACAATTCCTTGTTAATCGATTGACAGTTTATTCTTCCAGTTTTGTTCTTCCGCAATTATCCTGAGCCATTGATCTCATTTCAGTATTTTTTCTAACTGTAGATTTGAGATAAAAATTGGATATCGAATATGTGACCATTTCAAAATATCATTCCAAGATTTCATATTTCCACACCAATCATTCTGCACCTTTGATATTTTTTATCTCTCCATGACCATTGATCTAAGATGGAAATCGGATATCGGATATGTGACTTTTTCCAAATATCATTCCACAATTTCCTCTTTCCGCACTATTGATCTCATTCAAGTTCTATCTTGACCGCAAATCTCCTAGATTGTGGATTGTGGGTTTGTGACCTTTTCAACATGTCATTTCGAGATTTCCACTTTTCGCACCAATATTTCTTCCACTCTATCGATCTTATGCGGATGTTTTTCAGACCGTCGATCTTATGCGGATGTTTTTTGAACCGTCGATCTTTTGGATTTTGGGTAGCAGAACTGCAACATTTCCCAAACTATTTTCGTGATTCTTCACCTTCCACTTTCCACCTTCTATTTTTCTTTCGCACCATCGCTCTTATTAAAATGTTTTCTAGACAATCAATCTTCCGGATTTCATGTAGCGGAATTATGACAGAGTCCCAAAGTAATTTTGGGTTTCTCCACCATCCTCTTTCCTCCTTCTGCTTCCCTCCTTCCACATTCTGCTGATGGACTCCTTTTCGCACCATCGATATTTTGCAGATATCTTCCTTACTGTTGATCTAGGATCAAATGTGGGTTTTTGGATCTCTCCTTTTATTTGTGTGGAAATCATTCCCCACCGTATATTTCCTTGCGGATTCAATCCTAACTATTGATCTATGATCAAATGTGGGTTTGTAGATATTCCCTTTTATTCGTGGGGAAATCATTCATCATCATCGATCTTCTAAAAATCGGCTTCCATATTTCTCACGACTGATTTGGAGCATCCATGTACCTGATGCTAGACCCCTCTGTATGTAGTATTTATATGGATTGATACATACTTTAGTCTGTTATAATTTACCAAAACCACTTAATCTAACCAACCTGGCCAATGTCCCAGGGAACACTCAATGAAGAGAAGACTCTAGTTCTTCAAAAACTGTATTACATAAGAATTTTGCATCCAAGCTTTGCTATTAACTCACCTGCTAGTTAATCAATGAAATGAATGAGGACCATCAGATCTAGATTGATAGTGGACTCCAAATATCATAAAGTGGGTTTTAGATAAATTTCGTGCACATCATAATTTTATTTGTCCACGCTAGTTCTCCTAGTGAAATCAGTGACAACATTGATATGCTTCCATGATCAAACTCATCCATTGATATCGATCTCCTTCTTGGCGATTAGTTTCTGATTTCGCAACTCAACTCCCTTTTTATCCTCCTCGCTATTTCATTTGTGAAATTCATTTTGGCCATAGATCTTCGGTACCTTCAGATCTCTGCCACAGGATCTTAAAGCACATGGACAGGGTATATCTGTATATCTCATTCGCAACTCTACTTTGTGAAATTAAGTTCCACCCGTAGATCTTTTTGATCTATGGATCTTCAATTTGGACTGTTATCTTCCACTTCTTGCTTTGCAAATATTTCTCTTGTCATTGACCCTGTTACTATTTTTCCTTCATCATTGTTGAACTCCTTTGACACTTTGGCCATGCCTAATCTCTACTACATGATCTCCAGTCGTATGGATGATTAGTTTGGGCTTATCTCGAGCATTATTTCACCTGGAGAAATTGATTCTAGCCATGGATCTATACACTCTCTTTAGAATATTCGTTCCATGCCGTTATCTTTCTAAGATACAGATCTTCAAATCTATGGTTGAATTGATTAATGGAATGATCAATTCCTTCCTACAATGCTCTTCACAGACAATTTCGATCTCACATAGTCTCTGCACCATCTCTTCACTCCTCACTCCGTATATTTCCTTTGATTGCTGAATTAATCCCGCTACCATGTCCACTGGTTATTTCTTTGATATTCATGAACTCCTTTGACATCAATGACAATCCATGTAATGGATCCTTTGTCTTTTATTGATTTCATCCTGCTACATGTCTATTGGTTATTCCTTTGTCATTCGTGAACTCCTTTGAACTCTTTTGACATCAATGACAACTATATTCTCAACACATTTATTATGAACCAATGAAAAATCAGCGTAGATGAAAGATAAAGTTCATAATTATGAGTAAAATCAAGCATTAATGAAATAAGTAATAATGATCTATACCTTAGGAATGCATGCTTGTTTTCTTGGAAAGGATAAAGATTTAGTTGTAACTAGGAGACAAAAACATGGAAAAAGTTCTGAACAGAGTAAGGAAAAAAGGGTAATTTCAGCGCCCAACATCTCCCCCCAGCTATCCAATTTCATGTCCTCATGCCATCAGCTCCGACTAGTATGAAACTGAATCAGACTCAAGAATTTTCCTATGAAATTTAGTAAGGTTGAATGAATACTCTAGTTTTTTCCATGCTTGCAAGAATCCATTTCTTGTGATCAAATTATCCCAACAATCTCTTTCTTCCTTCTTGGTCATCCTATAAATAGTCCTGTAATTCCTATCTAGCCACCAAATGAGAGCAAATTTGAATTTCAAACTTAGCCAGCTCGGACCACATGTCTCCATGAACTTAACACAACCTGGCACTATGGACAAAGCATACTTAAAATTTTCAAAGAAATATGGGTCCTTTAATTTCAAAGATATGGAGAAACCTCACATCGATGAATGCTCCCTTTCAAGGCATATTCCTCTTGTCGAGAGATCAAACTAGAACAAGTGGAAATGAATTTCTGTTGGGATGCAACCAACTGACCTTCTCAAGGAATGAAAGATATTTTTTATACTTGGAAATTAGAGGTACATGATCCTAAGGTTCACCACGAATCCACAAAGTGGATTTTCCTCCATTCCTATGAATGGCTTGAGAGGAATCCCACCAATGCATATGATTAGTGACAAAAGAGGTGAATTATATCAGATGAATATCCCCAATATGAGGAACTATATTGGATTGAGAGTCCATCCAACAAGCCATCTCATGCAAGTATAATTCACACAACAATTTTTTCTCAGAAAAATCACTCTAGGTGAAAGTCTCCAGGAATTGGGCGGTGTCACAATTTGCCAAGGCCTCCCTTATTTTAAAGCCTTTATTTTGAACAACCATCTGTTCAAAAAGAAACAGAGAATAGAATGGAGATGGAGCTCTATAGATCAATAAATCCTGAGTTAAGGTAAGCATTAGTTCGTTGCATTTCTTCATAGGCATGAATTTTCTTAACTCTTTCAGTTCCTCCTGCATTTTCTCCCAACAAATTTTTTGGATGAAAATATCTTCGGCTCACTTTTCCCTTAGTTCCTTAATAGTATTTTTATGCTCAGTCAGATAAATAATTCCTTTATCATATTGACTCGCATGATACTTCCATTTACTCGCCTCGGCCTTCAATAATGACAATTCTATTGCCAATTCTTGCTTATCTTCCTATGTGATTGATTTTAGTGACACTGCAGCTTCCTTTTGTATTGTTGGTTCTTGTGTTTCAACAGTTTCCATCTGTGTTACTGCCTCTTGAGTTTCAGTAGCTACCTCCTCTTCAGTTTGAATTGTTTCTTCATAAGTTTCAGTATCTAATGTTTGAATTGTTGCTTCATAGGTTTTAGTGGCTACTGCTTGAGTTGTTTCTTCATAGATCTCAGTAGCTTCAATTTTAATTGCAGCTTCAACAATTGGCTTTAAGAATGCCGATTCTTGTGTAACAATGTTCATCTCCTATACTTCTTCCTTAGCAGCTTGAGTCTGAGTCACAACTTCTATTAAATTAAGCACATAGATATATGGATCAACACACAACTCATAAGATAGATCACACAATTTACTCAGTAATTTAAGAATGAAACAGTGAAAAAATGGCTTGCAACTATGAATGCTTTCATTAATCAAAAGTAATTAGATAATAATTACAATGAAGTACAATGGATAAATAGCCACATTCAATTCAAATCCATGTGAGGAAATTCGAATTGATTAGACTCTACTTGCTTGAATGGTTAACTGACCTTGTCTAAATCATTATCGGACGACTGAATGGTAAACTGGCCTTGTCTAAATAATTATCAGAATTCATGTGGATTTCTAAATCACAACTCAAGTGTCTAATTCAGTGTTAACTAGTCTAAATGACTGAGGTAGGTGAGTAAATGCGTCTCACTTGCATGCATCCATGCAATCCTAGTGCTAATTGAGTAGAATTGAATGTAAGGGATTAGAACTGAATGTAAATGACTCCTAACTAAGCTTGACCAGTCACCAACTCAACTAAACTGAACTTGGTTGGTATCAACACTTCCAATGGCTCCTAATTTGTAGGAATTGAGCTAGGAGGCTCCTAAACTGATGCATGCAAGTGAAATCACTGGAAGTAGGCCTCAATTGGTGTTCTTCACACTTTAGTAACTGGAACATGTGCCCCAGTTAGGCCAAGTGGACCCAATGGTGCTAGTGAATAAAAATAGACTGGAAGGACTCTTGATTTAGACATGACTCCTGATTTAGACATATGACCAAATGTGTTGCTACAATCTCTGTGATGTAGTGAAGCAACATGCATGATGTTCTGTGCATAGGTATCCTGAGGCTTGGCATGTAGAATTCTCCATCTTCTCCCAAAATGATGATGGAAGGAAGGAGGAATGTAACTTTTGTCTCTTTCTAGATGAAGAGGTGTATGATCAGCTCTATTCTTATGAATGCAGTGAGACCGATCCCTTGCCATGTAGCATCTTACAGGGAGTTTATTGCATCTCTCTAAAGGAGGTAATATTGCATAACATAGTGCAAGGGTCTTTCCCTTCTGAGTGTCAAATGGATTTCCAGTCATCTTCCTAGCTTCCAATTTGGAAGGAGGGATTGGATTTGGATCTGAATCACCTTGAATCTCAATCTCATAAACTTATATAGTTGGATTTGCAATACTAGTGGAAACTACAAAAGAAGTAGATGGTTTTTTTACCTTCCCTGGAAAGTGGCTGCTGAGAGTGCACTAGTTTTGAAAATGGAATGAAGTGTGAGAACTCATAATGGAATGAAGTGTGAGAACTCATATTCCTTGGAGGCATGATTTGCAGCACCCTTCACTATGATGTTCCTAGTAGAGATATCTGTGATCTCTGCTGAGTCAAGACCAAGTATGACTCGCTTTGGGGAGCCAATATGAGTCATTTGGTATACAGATAACAGGTTTATAGCTGGGGAGGGAACATAAAGCACATATTTGAAATTTCCATGTTCAATCTTGATAGATCCCTTCCCTTTGTCTTGAACTTTACTGCTATTTTCCATCTAAATACTAGAAACATCAAAATACTGCAAGGAAGAGAAGGATTCTCTGGACGCAACCATATGATTCAAAGCTCTAGAATCAATGAGGAAGGCATGTGTTGTTGATCAACTAGCCTTCAGTGCATGGAATGACTCTTCATGTTCTTCACTATATTCTCTATGGTTAGCCTTCCTTGCACTAGCAGGTACATTAATGCTATGTTTCTTCAGAAGAAGAGACATATAATCAATTGTTCATCTCATACATGTGCTTTCTGGATGAAATCCCCTTCCACAGTAAGAACAAAGTGTCTTTCCTTTTCCATTCTTCTTGCTTCTCTTCAAACCTAAAGGCTCATTTAATTGCTCTTTCTCTATAGGAGACTCATCCTTTTGCTTCCCTTTATCATTCTCTACCTTAGGTCCTCCTACAAAAAGTGTGTTATCTCTGGAAGATCGAATGATCCCCATTTGGATCAACTTGTCATGCTTTTGAGTGAGAGATTAAATGAAGGAGTTAAGAGTAGGAATCTTCCAGTTTGGAGTAGAAAGCTTCATAGAATGAAATGTTGATACAAATACTAAATAGTCTACACCAATTTTGGAGAGAATGGAAAGGATGAGTTGATCATCCTCCTTCTCAACCTTGCATAGCTTCAATTGGAACACTAGATGCTTGAATTTTGTGAAGAAGTAATTTAGTGTTTCAAAATTGGCTGGATGGAGAGAGATCAGCTCATTCTCCAGCTAATATATCCTTAGATCATCCTTCTTTTCAAATAAGGAGTAAATATTATCCAAAACCTCCTTGGGAGTCTTCAATCCATTAATGTGGAAGAGAATATCTCGAGAGATTGAGATGCACAAGCATCTGTAGGTTTCATCAAGCTTATTCCAATACTTTTCTTTGTCAACATAATGAATTGGCTCTTTATCTATCTCTGTTGTGAGTCTGAAGAGTCTTTTGGAGTGTATCTTCATCTCCATGTCCTCCTTCCACTGGTGATAGTTGAAAGGAGTGAGGAGCTCCATTGGAGGGGCCATCTAGAATGCAGTGGAGAATACTGAGCCGCTGTAGCAAATGTTATGAAGGAGACAGAGCTACTTGTAGCGAATGCAGTGAAGAGGATTGATAAAACTGTAAATAACATAATTAAAAATACAAAATAAGGTCGATAATATCCACTTTTTTAGTTTCCTTTACACCCAACATAGTTGATCAAGCAAGCTTGATCAACAATTCATTAACTTGGGATATTAAGTGGTAAATTCTTCGCTTCTGGTGTAGTACTGGAAGGATAAATTTTGATAAAAAAAATGATCCAAGTGTGGATCTATAGTAGTTCTCCTTATGAGGCTCTGATACCATATTAAATTGAGCACATAGATCTATGGATCAACACACAATTTACTCAGTAATTGAAGAATGAAATAGTGAAAAAATGGCTTGCAACTGTGAATGCTTTCATTAATCACAATTTATTAGAAAATAATTACAATGAAGTACAATGGATAAATAGCCACATTCAATTCGAATACATGTGAGAAAATTCAAATTGATTAGACTCTACTTGACTGAATGGTTAACTGACCTTGTATAAATCATTATCGGAGTTCTAAATGACATCTCAAGTGTCTATTTCAATGTTAAATAGTCTAACTGACTGAGGTAGGTGAGTACATGTGCCTCACCTGCATGCATCCATGAAATCCTAGTGCTAACTGAGTAGAACTGAATGCAAGGGATTAGAACTAAATGTAACTGACTCCTAACTCAACTCAATTGACCTTGGTTGGTATCGGCACTCCCAATGGCTTCTAATTTGTAGGAATTGATCTAGGAGTATCCTAAACTAATGCATGCAAGTGAAATTAGTGGTAGTAGGCCTCAATTAGTGTTCCCCACACTTTAGTAACTGGAACATGTGCCCCAATTAGGCCAAGTGGACCCAATGGTTCTAGTGACTAAAAATAGACTGGAAGGACTCTTGATTTAGACATATGACCAAGTTGGACAAGGGAGGATTAATAATCCTAACAACTTCAAGAACATACCTTGAGGATGCTACTTCTTGTGTTTCAACAACCTGCTTTTTTTTGGTCCTCTTGGGATGTCAACGTTTCTCCCGGACTATCTCTGTGTCACCTGATTATTGTGCTTGATCCAAAAGTATATTAGTGTCCTTAGAACTACTTCCCTAGGTAAGAAATTTAATATTCCCTGAACATTGAGGTTTCACTGCATCATCTTCTTGTAATTCCTGATTAGGAATCATATCCACTTCCAACCTCGTTTTCTTTGTTGATTCCACATTTGGTGTCTCATCTCTCCCTTGGCCTAAATGTGCCAATTTCCATGCTGTTATTTCAATCTTCTCAACCTTGTATCCTGACAATTTGAACAAATCCCCACATTCAGGGAATAAAAGTTCCTCATTCTCTAAAATGGAATGTGGGTTTCCCAACTGTTCAACAACTTCTGCTAATGTTTCCAATCCTTGCATAACATGCTTTTTACTAGCTTCCTTCCATCTCTCTAACTCCTCTCTAAGTGCATGCACATCCTCTTTCAACAACTCATTTTTATACAACAAATTATCTAACTGGGTATGGCCCTCAGCAGGTTCTTGTGGATCAGTGCCTTCCATAGGTATATTTCCCTCTGGTTCTTGTGTTTTAGTGGGTAACCTAGGTCTTAAAATAGGGATTTCAACACTCACTGCCTCTGCTACCCAAGAAGATATGGTCCTTGTTCTTTTTTTAAGACCAGATGTTTGTCTTTAATCATCGATCTTTTCTTCTTCCTCTATGCTATAAGAAGGGTATACAATTCTCTTGTTTCTGTCAAGGGTTCTTCTTCCTGAATTATAGTTCCTCTTATCTCAGAGGAATATTAAATATCATTGACTTGAGGGTTTATATCTCGAAAATCCCCTATATCTACAACTTCTTCCTCTTCTACTGACACATTCATAGCTACAGCTTCTGTTGTCGCTGCTTCTGTAGTTGTTCCAACTTATTTTTCTCTTGTTGCTGCTGCAACTGCTAATGGCATAACCTCTTCTATTACCATCATTACCCCAACCATTTCCTCTATGGGGTTCGTTGCTGATGCAACTCCCCCCTGATTCTTCTTCTTGATCATCTCCACCTTCTTCCAACTCTTCACCCCTCCCGCCACCCGAACCTGAGGAACTTCATTCGACCTGTCTTTCTCCAATATGTCCTACTGCAGGTGCCCAATGTACCCCAGCTCCAATAAAAAATTGCTCCAATGTTAGGTTATGTCGTCCCAAATATATTTGCACCAACATTTTAGTTAACCCATGGTTTCTGACAGAACACAATGGGTTCCAATATGTATTAACATAGTGTTCCATATTTTGTGGATTATCTAAAAGATAAAATGGCATGTTTAACAGTTTCCCATGGTGTAAATGGGAAAGTAGGAAACAATCATAGATGCATAGAATTCTATATCCTCCTTCGCATGTAATGTACCTTTTTAGGAAGATAATGACTTGATCCCAGGGTCTTGGTAATGTCTCGAGCGATATTCCTCTAAATCTTGGCTGCACCTGTTCCCCTGCTACTAGATAGTTTAACTGTTGTCAAGTTGTGTCTTTTTTGACAAAACCGTCGATTCCCAATCTTGGGAAGTCTCGTGAATTCCGATAAAGTTCATTCTCATACATTTGTTCTTAATCCTCTAATTTCTAAATGTTCTCCGACCAATTTCATGGTGAACTGGAATGTCATTTCTCCATGAAATCCATTCAGTCTTTGGAAGTATTCAATCCATCCATCTTCCTGAAATATGGCAAAGACTTATCTGTTTGCACACAGGTAGTCTAAATTATTGGGTTCATATCTGACTAGAAGACCCATACTATTTTTCCTTACCTAGATGTGATGGCGAATGTAGTAATTTGTAGTATCAGTGGTTAGAGTTGTAGCAATCAAACATAGTATTTGGATAGTGAGGGTTCGTAATAATATTTTGAAAATTTGGCAGAGTTAAGAACATGATATATTAACATATTATCATACAAGTTTGAATAGAATGACAGTCGTTAACAAGTGCAGGTAGAATATTTGAAAAAAATTGATTGGCTATGGGAGACTAACAGGGATTAAAAAGGTAGAATATAATGATTACTACTATATCAGCTCACACTTGATCATACTCATAATAAGAACTCGTACCTAATCATAATCATCTGAGCCATCATTTTCTCGATATGGTTTCCTTTGATGCCAAATAATCAAGAGGAGCATAATTATGCACGCAAAATTGTAGAACAAACCGACTATCATGCATTAAATAGGTTGAGCACATTTGTATTAGCATTGATTTCCTAGATGCGTAGGTAGACTATATCAGAGTGGTGGATTGTTGGTAGGATATCATCATGAAGCATAAATATTTAGTTGAAAATATGTCTGAGATGCAGCAAAATTAAAGTGAGACTTTTAACGATAATACTGGAAGATTACAATGGAAATTGGCAGAAAAATGGCGTAGTTGGAGTGGGAAACTGGCCAAATTAGTGGAAAAAATATTGGAGTTGCAGCGCAAAATGGCCAACCTTAGTGGTATAAATAGCAAAGTTGTAGCAAAAAATGGCCAATTTTAGTGGGAAAAGTAGCAGAGTTGCAACGAAAAATGGCTAATTCTAGTGGGAAAAGTAGCAGAGTTGCAGCAAAATTACAACGGCTAAAAAAATAAGTAGTTTATGGATTTTTTGTTGAAGAATTTTAACAGAACTTGATAAAATCATGGGAAAATGACAACTTTCCCACAAAGGTTTGCAATCTTGTTCACTTTCTCTTTCAAGGAGTAATATCAATCAAGAAGGATCATTCAGAATTTTGCAATCGCTTGGCCTGTAGCAACTGTTTCTTCTGTGTGAACCTTTGCGCAAATTTCTGTTCACAATTCTAAAAAACAAGAAACCAAACATAACTAAAAAGAAAAAAAGGAAATCAAACGATTTATTTATGTACAATTTATGTGTGGAATTTGCAATAGATTTAAAAATTTCCAGAAATAGGGGGAGAACCCTGCTCCTGTACCAATTGATAGTCTGGATCAACCTCAATGTCATAGATAAACACATCCTTTGAGATAGGTTTATGATAAATCTGTAAATGATGACCATTAGCAAATAGAGTGTCTGATTTTCATTGATAGTGGTCAATCAAAGGGTTCCATTGTCAAATACCTTATCTATTATATAGGGTCCTAGCCATCTTGTGTGTAATTTTCCATTGAAATCCGTTTTAACCATGAATCATGTAGAAAGGCCCAGTATCCTTCACAGAATGCCTTCTTCTTTATAAATCTGTCATGCCACTTGGAGTGTTGCAGTTGAATTAATGTTGTGTGATGTATAATAGCGATGCACTTCTCATTTAGTTCATTCAATTTATTTAGTACTTTATTTTTTCTATAGCAAATAATATTTTGCATTATGTCATTTTCATATGTTTCACCAAATTGGAAAAGTACATTTGGAACGTAGAAGTGTAATGCCTATTACACTAAAGATGACCATAATTTTAGATTTTGTGTTGATAGTTCACAAGATATTCACATTCTAGATTAGGCACACAACATATGTTTTTTAGGTGGGATAAAGTAGAATCTAGGCAGTAAATATCTTCAATCTAAACAAGCATACAAAATTGTAGTGTACGTACCGATCTTTGTAGAAAAACACTAGGATATTTCCAACTGATATGTATTTTTCTTTCATGGTTGATTTTATCCTTATATCGTGTTTACGAAGAAAGAAATGATGAATTTATCCTGTTTTTTGGCTATCTCTAGGTTTAGTTTGGGACTCCTTAAATAGGTTTTGAAGTGTAGGTATGTGAGTTTTTTATGTACTTACGGGAATACAAAGTCACTAAGGGTTGTTTAACAGTTGTGAAATTAGATTTTATAGAGGGATTGTTGTGTACATGTTTAATGAATAATGATAAATAATTATATGTAAAAATAAATCTCAAATTCATGGTCATTTATGTAATGTTTACACCACCTTTTTCTTAGTTTAGTTATAAGATAATGAAGGATTTAATATTTTAGGAAAGGAATAAAATCCTAGTACATTGGTATCAAGTAAATATATAAGCTATTACCACTGTATCAAACATTTGAATTCATTGTATTACATATTGGGAGCCAATCTCCCCCTAGCTTTCCAACCTCACAAGACAAGACTGGAAGTCCTCTAAAGCAATGGGATTTAGATGGGAGGATGTTGTCATCTAGGAATACCTTGTGGGGAACTCAAAGCTAGTCATGTCAGGATTATAGGTTATGAGGATTGCTTAATGTGTTCTTTTAATTATATTTAAGACTACACTCCCATTGATGGATATGAATCTCTATGCCTATGAATGCACATCCTAATACATGAATTTGTCATGTCTACTTTATATTTTCCTTTCTTTTCCTTTTTGTTCCCTTTATGTTTTTCATAATTTGTAAATGAAACTAAATTGAGGCATAGGAAAACATTGTCATAGTATTATGGATTAAAGCATGCAAATTGCATGTCTAGATTGCACACACACTTCCTATATTTCATCACCATATTCATCATCCTCATCATCCTCCTCATCATCATCATTAGAATCATCATCATCATCATCATCATCGACATCATCATCATCATCATCATCATTGACATCATCATCATCATCACCATCATCATCATCGTCATCACCATCATCCTCGTCATTGGATTCTCAGAGGTAATATGTCATGAGAACATCTCGTTGCATAATCTATTATGTTTACGTCTATTTAGTTATGTTTAAACCATCGTTATCATCATCACCGTCACCATCATCATCATCATCATTGACATCATCATCATCATCATCATCATCATCATCATCATCGTCGTCATCATTCTCATCATCGTCATCGTCATCCTCACCATCAACGTCATCATCATCATCAGCATCATCATCTTCATCATCAGCTTCACCATCATCATCATCACCATCCTCCTCCTCCTCCTCATCATCACCATCATCATCACCATCATCATCATTAGCATCGTCATCATCGCCATTATCATCATCGCCATCATCATCATCATCATCATCATCATCATCATCATCGCCATTGACATCATCATCATCATCATCATCCTCATCCTCCTCCTCCTCCTCCTCCTCATCATCATCATCATGTCCATCATCATCACCATCATCATCATCACAATAATCCTCCTCATCATCATCATCCTCATCGTCATCATCATTAGCATCATCATCATCATCACCATTATCATCATCATCGACATCAGCATCATCATCGTCATCATCAGCATCATCATCACCATCAGCAGCATCATCATTGCCATCAGCATCATCATCATCATCATCATCTTCATCATCATCTTCATCATCATCATACTAATCATCATCATCATCATCATCGTCATCATCATCATCAACATCATCATCTTCAATATCATCTTCATCATCACCTTCATCATCATCATCACCATCATCATCATCACCATCATCATCATCACCACCATCATCCTCATCATCCTCATCATCCTCATCATCACCATCATCATCAACATCATCATCGCCATCATCATCACCATCATCATCATCGCCATCATCATCATCATTATCATCATCATCATTTCCATTGACATCATCATTACCATCATCATCCTCATCCTCATCATCATCATCATCATCGTGTCCATCATCATCACCATCATCCTCATCATCATCCTCATCGTCATCATAATTAGCATCATCATCATCATCACCATCACCATCATCATCATCGACATCATCATCATCATCGTCGTCATCATCATCATCGACATCATCATCATCATCATTGAAATCATCATCGTCATAATCCTCGTCATCATCGTCATCATCATCATCATCATTGTGTCCATCATCATCACCATCATCCTCGTCATCATCATCATCATCATTAGCATCATCATCATCAACACCACCACCACCACCACCACCACCATCATCATCATCGACATCATCATCATCATCACCATCATCATCATCGTCATTATCATCACCATCATCCTCATCATCATCATCATCATCCTCATCGTCATCATCATCACCATCATCATCCTCATCGTCATCATCATCCTCATCGTCGTCATCATCATCATCATCATCATCATTACCATCATCATCATCATCATCATCAACATCATCATTGTCATCATCATCATCGACATCATCATCATCATCATCATATCATTGCCATCATCATCATCATTGACATGTGATCATCATCACCATCATCCTCATCGTCATCATCATTAGCATCATCATTAGCATCATCATCATCATCATCATGATCGACATCATCATCACGATCATCATCATTAGCATCTTCATCATCATCATCGCCATGATCATCATCATCATCATCATTGACATCATCATCGTCATCATCGTCATCCTTATCATCATCATCATCATCCTGTTCATCATCATCACCATCATCCTGTATGCAATATGAAGTGGAAGAAACTATTAGGTAGTCAAGCACAAATCACTCATTCAAACATCAACTACTCAATGATTTAAAACCAAGAGGATACAATCAAAGGACAAAGAAACCTAAATATTTGATTTTAAAAAGTTAAAAGGAGGGGCCCCAAGTCAGCGGGATTGGGGAGTTGTTAAGATCTCAACGCATTGCTTTAAGTTCTTAACATTCTTAATGAGTGATTAATTAAGGGATTGCATCTTAGACAATTCATCACGCTTCTTCTTAAGATCTTATTTTCATTCATCATTATATTTTTGTAATTTAGAATTTTCTTATTTAGATCATGGGGGCATCACCGATGGAACAATATGATATCACGTTCATTCATATTGGGGGCTTCAAAATGATAAAAAATTCAAAAATTATATTGGGAATATATTTAGGGTTAAAAGGGTTTTTTTATGTTAATAAAAAATATGCAATATAACAGGGGTTTGTTTATCCCGACTAAACCATAAATGGGTGTGAAAGACTGGGTGCGAAAGACAAGGAGGGCAGACCTCGGTGTGTCTGCGTTTTGGATCTGGAACTAGGCGTTATGCTCATGTTGGTAGATGTAGTGGTGGGGAACTAGGCGTTATGCTGCTGCTGGTAAAGGTAGTGGTGGGAAATTATGATGCTGCGTTTTGGCTCTGGAACTAGGCGTTATGTTGTTGCTGTGTCTACGTTTTAGGAGGTATTAATTTAGCTTCTACTGAATCGACAAGATCTACTATATTTGTACCTACCTTTGCTTGTCCCTCTTGTGGGTTTCTGCACCTCTGCATCTCTTGCCTGTGGGTTTCTGCATTGAATATTTGTTAAGGATGTGAATACATGTGTAGGTGGGTAATTCTGAAATAGATGAGTTCCATGACTTGTGGGTTTGCTTCTCCTGCTTGTGGGTTTCTACATTAAAGAATTGTTAAGGATGTGAATACATGTGTAGGTGGGTGATCCCGAAACATATGAGGATTATGCTTGGACCCATGTAATAATATCTGACCCAATTTATAGTATGATTAAGAACATTTGCAATTTCAAATTGTTCCACTCAACAGATGAATGCACAGAAGCTATAAATTTGTTGTTTGGTGAGTATAGCGAGATTGACATATATAATATATATGCAACTCATTGTTGTAAGAACTCGAATTCAGGAGTAAGGATGAGAGGCAACTTTACAGATTCACAAAATAAGGCAATTTCTTTAAAGTTTTGATATTGGATCATAATTTCAAGAGAAAAATACTACATAGCTTTTACTTTTCTAGTACTTGCAGGTTTCGAGGAGAACAATGAGGTTCTTTTACGGTGGATATGACCCATGTATTAAAGCATACACAATTGAATATTTCAACAAGGTTGATGTTCAAGAATCTCTTCATGCAAATGTTACAAGGATTCCTTTCAAATGGGCAATTTGCAAGTGGGTATCTATATTCTAATCTCTAATAAGGTCATATTATTTGTGATTCTAGATCATTTTAACTTTGGATATATTAGGATACAAAATGTTTGAGGGGAAAAATCTCTTCACTCATGATGGATTGGATTAAATGAATCTATAATAATTTATTTATAGTTGTTTATGTTTCCATTGTTTAGGTCTTAAGCATGCAAGTTCTTATCTTGATGTAATAGCACCCTCCATCATTTTGGACGTTATACCTCAGTTTCATCACAACAACTCATGTTTCATTTCATTTTCTAAATCCTGATTCAGATCGCTTGATGTAGTGATTTTGTGTCAGAAAACTATATTCACACATAATTCTCAGTTCTTCCAATCTACACAAAACATATCAAAAGTGGTCTAAGGATTTGGGTTTACAGGTTTGTGCAAATACTTTATATATGCATTGGCCATTTCATGTTTTGGATATCTATTAGTCCTTAATTTAATTTAGGCTTCAATGAATATTGTTGCTTCTAAAATTCTTCTTCTTCTTGATGGTCAATGTTCATAGTGGAGATATTGATGGAAGAGTACCTATAACTACTGCGAAATATAGCATTGATGCATTACATTTTCCCATCAAGCAACAATGGTGTTCGTGGTTCCATGGAAAACAATTAATCTTTGAAATTCCCATCCTCAGTTACTAGAATTATCATAGTTATCAATGAAAATCTATGATATTGTTAGGTTTTTTTATGTCATTTGTGAGTATTTTAAGGCCAAGTGATTAGGATGCTTTTATCTTAGTTTTAATTTGGATTTTTGTGATCAGTTTATTTAGCTCATGGTTGATCACTAGGATCTCCTTTTTATGAATTTAGGTGGTAGGATGGTTTATACAATATCAAGGATTAACACATCTAAGATTTAGAGGAGCAGGACACGTGTTTCCCTTGAACAAAGGTAGTGAAGCATTATCAATGATTTAGGCTTACTTGCAAAACAAATATCTTCCGATAAAAAAGTGATTGTGTGGTTCGATTCCTGGGAAAAATTTCCATCTTATGCTAAACAATCATCAACAGCGATTGCAATGAGGAAAAAATACTATATGCAGTATGCATTTATGTAATAAGCTTTTGGCTTCTGATGAAGAGCTAAACATTTCCCTTTATGCAAAAATGATGTGATCCTATGAGTTTAGGATATTTTTCAAAATGATGCGATCCTACGAGTTTAGGATATTTTTCAAAAAAGTTATTTTTTTCCCTTCCACTTTTGTTGTCTCTAGGATATATCTCTCTTTGTTGTTTGCAATATCAAGCATTGCTTGTGTAACATTGTATAAACTTAATTTTGTTTAATCAAGATAATGAATTTATCAAAAATTTTGAAATCAAAATATGTTCAACATTTACAATTGGTTGTTAAATTTATCAAGATTATTTTTCTGTCCACAGATGGAAAGGCTTGTTGGTTCCATGGAAATGCTAGCTTCTCAAAAAAATGGCAGACTAGGGCTTAACATCATCCAGATAAATTTGTTGTAGCAACACCTTCCTCATTCTTGGATTTCAGTCCCATAAGGTTGTGTCTTTGGAATACCTTCAGAGTCTGGTCATATTTTGTGAAGTGCGTTCTTTCACTTTCTGTGGTTGAGTTTTACATGTGATCCAATATATTATTTTCATGCATGGTCTAAGGATTATGCTACACTTGATAAGACACGAAGAAAAGAGAGGTCTGAAAGTAGCCATCATTATAGAAAGTGATGAATTAATATAATATTTACACGTGTCTAATCTTGTTTTCTTTTTCTAAATGCAACTCTGTAGATAGTGACACACCATCCAATTTCATTGCTGCAGTATCATTTATATTCACCTTAAATTTTGATGAACCTGTCACCTTTTAGGATGAAGGTTCAGTGCCATATTTTATAGGGGAAACTTTCTCATGCTTGTGAACAGACAACTGCTTAGCTAATTTCCCTTGGATAAACTTCTCTGAGCCAGACTGCCCATGATATTTCTTAAGGCCTCTGCTATTTTTCTTTGTTGGGGTCGCACAAGATTTACTCACCCTGATTCCCTTTCACTTGTATTCATATTTCTCAGCCTCACCCTTTTGTGCATAATAATCCTTGATAGGAGGTGTGCTGATTGAATTGACTTTCCTTGAAGCTAAATTTGAAACATATTGCTTCTTTGGAGAAGGCAGCACTAGTGCAGTCATGCTCTCTAGCTTTTTTTCTTCCATTTTTTGGATCAGCCAATGATTCAGTAGAAATTTTAGCATGTGCACTCCAGAAAGCCAAATGAATGCATTCATATATCTAATAAATGATGTTCTTGCAACACGCTCACCTTCAGGCTCAAATATCTCAACATAAGTGTCAAAAATACTAATTGATGTTGGAATGATTCAGGCCTTGTCCTGTACACTTGAGAATATAGATTTGGATCATCCTGAGTGTGTTTAAATTGCAAATGGCATTGTGAAGACCTTGGATTCCTTAACTGTGGAAAAGGTACAAGGCCATGAAGATGCTCAACAAAAAAATAGCAATATTGGCGTTTTTGGCTCCAATGTGCATCAACACCAGAATGAAAGAGAGAATGAGGAAACACCATCAGCAGACACAATTGCTCATTCTCAATAGAATGAAGCAGAGTCTGACCAAATGGAATCTTCCCATGATGCAATGACATATGTCAAAACTGTTGGAAATTTGATGATGGAGTCTGAAGAGGATTTTATGAATGAGTGTATTGAGGAAGATGTTTGTGGTTGCGAGTTTTATCGTTGAACATGGTGGGAAAGATAGTTTAGTGGACGAGGATGAAGAAGAGGATATTAGTGGGAATGGTGGAGAAGAATATGTAGAAGATGAGGATGAAGAGGAAGAGGAAGAAGATGAGGATGATGTACATCATTTGTCACATCGAGATGGTGACCATGATGTTAATGAGCTTGGTGACGATTATGATGAGGATGATATCTTGGAAGATGAAGAATATGAGGATAAATTTATATTGAGATTGGAGGATGGAATCAATGTGTTTGATCATTTTGAAGTGCTTGGTCGAGCTGAAGGTGATTTTCCATCTGATCCATTTCATGTGATGCCTATTGAAGAAGTTTTTGGGGCAAATCCGTGATAGGGATGTACTACCTCTATCCATAATATTCTATGAAAGACTGATGACCATGGAACCAAAATTCAACACCCACTTCTCATTGGACCATCTGCTCCATCTAGATCGGTGCATCGCTGAGCAGTAGGTAATTTTTAATATTTCTGCTTGTTGAACATTTGATAGATTATATGCTTTTTTTTCTTGGGTTTAAAATTTATAATTCAGAGTTTAAGGACATATAAAATGTAATGTGTCTATGATTGCAGAGAATGATAGGGTTGTCACTGAGAGTAATATTGAAAGTACTTCAGCTCCATCCCATGTAGATTCGATTTTTTGAACACTTCGAAGTGGACGGCCATGAAATTGTTTTAGTAGTTGGGATGATGATAGTCAGTAGATTAGAGGAATGAGTGGCACTACCATATAATTGGGGATTGAAGAGAAGTTTGTTTCTCAGTTACAGAGAGCTCAGCTAGTTGATGATTCTCCATTAGATCAGGCCCATGGTACCACCAGATCACAGGAAAAAGGTGAAGCTACTATTTCACAAGTTGCAGAAGAAGGTACTGGAATGAAATAAACTCTACAATCATAGGAAAATGATATACAGAGAACTGAGGAACATGGGACATCCCATATTGAAGATAATAGTGCCAATAATACCAACACTATTTCAACTCAACCTTTGCAACATTCTTCTTTGGAGCAAGGAACTCAGACTATAGGTGCTATTCACCATGACCTTGAGATGCAAGATGAGCACAATGAGCGATTCATGCGTGATGTTGAAGCTGTGATCCAAGATAGTAGTGGTAGTGGTGCTACATTAGGTGAAATCCTTCGCATCTTGGAAGTAGAAATTGGAGGTGCCGATGGAACTGGAAACCTCGGACAGATTGATGCATTAGGAAATATGGAAGGTGTGCAAGATGAAAATAGTAATAGCGAACAAGCCCAGCCAAAAATTGTTAGGGAGAGAAGTCAAAATGTTCCTGCATACTCCTAGCGAGAAACAACAAAATACTGTGGCGGAAGGATCTAATTCTATTGATCCTACATTCCTAGAGGCTCTTCCTGAAGAGTTAAGAACATAGGTGCTTGCTTCCTAGCAGAATCAGGTGACACAACCTATAAATAATCAGCCACCAACTACTAAGGATATTGATCCAGAATTCCTTTCTTCCCTTCCTCTAGATATACAAGCAGAGGTCCTTGCACAACAATGAGCACATAGATTGCTTCAGGCTAATCTGTTTGATGGACAACCTATTGATATGGATAGTTCTTCAATACTTGAAACATTTCCTCCTGAACTTTGTACTGAGGTATAATCTTCTTGTTAGTAGTTAATAGTAATACTTTACCCTTACAAAGTTAGTAGTTTATTTTGTACTAATATTTGACTAAACTTGTTTATTGCACTGAGAGTAGGGAGGTTCTTACAACCCAGCATGGGGAGATGTTGAAAGAGTTTTGTTGTGTAACGTTATGTAACATGACATTCCCATAAAATAATAAACAAAATTGCAAATTATGTAGGCTTAAACAAATATATTGAACCTAGATATATCAAGAGTAGGAATGGATAAAATATTTTTATGTGTAAATTTTTTCTTAGTGTGTAAAATATTTTAGATAAAACCCTCAAAAAAATTTGGATCCCTCTTGCTGCTTGATATATCTAGGTTTAAGTTATGCTGGTTTTACATATCAAGTTGGAGTTACAATTAGACTCATGATCTTCCATCTAGAATGCAAGTTTTGTTGACATCCTCAGATGTTGTGTTGGCCAATTTACCTGAGGCACTTGTTGCTAAGGCACGTAGGTTGCGTCGAAGGTTTGGGTACCTAAATGATGATCGATTTGGATTTCATAGAGGCAGATGGCCTCTTTTTGGAATAGGAGGGAGAAATGTTTCCCTTGGTTCAGATAGAGTTGGAAATGCAGTTTTACATAGATCTGTTTTTGGAGACAAATTAACTGAAGCTGCTGGGAAACCTTTGGTGGATACTGTAGCTCTTAAAACCATTCTTCGTCTTCTTCACATTGTTCAGGTATTCAATTATATACTTACTGACTCTACTTGGATTGTTCTTAGTGGAATATAGATGAAAATATGTTCCCTCCTATGGTGAGTTGGAAAGCACTCCTTTTCACTCAGTTCTGTGGACAGAATAACTCAAAGTTGGAATCCCTAGATTCCTAGTTCGTGTAGTAAATTGGTCTAAACTAAAAAATTCTCAGATCTGAGATTAGTTTCCATATATAGATGCAACCTCCTAGGGAAAGTTCAAATATTCTAAGATCGAACCTAATTTGTGGATGAAAAGGATTGAAACTGGAAACCCTAATCCTTGACCTTGACTAAAAATAGGTCAAGATTGAAACTTTCATCAAATTGAAATCTTCTTTTATATATAAGTATGCCCTACTGAAAGGATTTCCAAAATACTATTTTCAAGTCCAATCTATGGAGAGAAGTCTTTGGAACTAGAAGCCCTAGTTCCAACATATGGTTGTTACAACTATTGGAATGTCTTCCTCAGCATGAATTTGATACTATGTTGATTGTTTCTTTAACTTATTTATTGCATAAACATAAACTACATGCATATAAAGGATCATTGAAAGAAACACATTCATAGTAGACACAAATTAACCATGGGAAAACCCAACAAAACTCCTTTAAATAAGATTCTTCAACAAGATTAGTGTTAAGCATTAGTTACATAATAATAATAATAAAATAAATATACATAGTAATATATAAGCCCAAAGAGAGAGAGAGGGAGAGAGAGAGAGAGAGAGAAAACCCCAAAAAATGTCTTGACAATGCTTTCTTGAACCCTTAGCTAGTCTCCCTTGGATCTGTACACTTTCCTCATGCTTGAGTGAATTGGTGTGTTGCAAATGAGCCAATTTCACTTATATATATACTAGAAAAGGTTACTTTTCTTACTGGGTTTACTTGTCTTCTTGACTAGGTCATTTTCCCATTTAACTCGACCAACTTGACCATTTGTCTGGGTCAATTTAATTGGGATGACTTGTTCTTGGTTTTGTTATTATTCTTTATTATGGAATATCTTCTGATGCTACTCAAAACATCAACAACATATAGGTGATTCCCCTCTGAAAACATCTTTTGCATTTTCCCTTGACTAATAGTAGAGCCTTACCTCTATGTGTTACTATGTTTTAGTACCCTAGTGTATTTTGGTACCCAAGCTGCTTTTCCATAGGAAACAGATCCTATCTAGTCTATGATACTAAACGTAGTTGCATATGCTTCTTCATTGTCACTCATTGTCCCACCCCAAAGCTCTTGTATCATGAAATTTTATGTGTCATTTTACATTTCATAAGTGTGGCACTTCATCCATACTACAATAGTTGCATTATTTTGCCGCCATTCATCTACCCCCAAATATATCACCATCAATACCCTACCCCTTGGTCTCTTCCATCTACTATCACATAGTATGTTGATTCATTTAGTTTCATTTTGCACACCTATAACCTTGACACTTATCTTTTCTTGAGTACCTCAGTACTTGGGAAATCATTTATATTGTGATCCTCAGTGTTATTGTAGATTGTATATGATTTCTTATGGAAGCATCCCCATTCACCTTTGTTTAGAGAATTCTATAATGTGTCACCCATGGAATCTTCTTGATATTACCCCCCATAGTAATATTGACCTCACTACCCTGTCATTCCCTTTCGTCAATTTTCCTATTGTAGTTATGTCCCTTGGTTATCCTTTGGTATTCCTCCCTTGATATTATCATAAATTATACATGTGTTTCCAAGTTAGCTATGAAATCATGCTCTGAACAAGGGAAGTTTGATTCCCTATCTCTATGACCCTTTATCCCCCCTTAGTGTATCAATCCCATATCTCTTTATATTCTTGTATCATATCTTGTGTTGATCTAAAAAGAGTTGTCATTGCTTTTTTATCAATGGGTTCTATCTATCGACTTCAACACTTGTATTATATAGAATAGGCCTAGAGGAATCATATAACTTAGCCCCATAACCATCATTGATGGGTTCCCTTGGACCCTCTAAGGGGAGACCTCATTACCCCTTACATTTGTTGGTTCTCACCCACTCAACTCGAGATCCTTATCTCACTATTGAGAATCATATCATGTGGCGGCTCCCTTATCCCAATTTGGTCGAATACCTTCAACATTCATGAATCCGTCAATATTTTGAGTTTATTCTAGATTCCCTTCAGTTCTTAGCTTCATGTGGTGTCCGAGATACAATGGCAACAATTATCCAATTTCAACTATACTTCTTTCCATTATTTTGGGACCTTCCATTATTTTGGGTTTCACTTCCTAAGATAGAGAATAAAGTCTCATAGTGAAGGGATTCGCCTAATAATCATGTAAGACTAATACCAGCACTGGTTGTAGCAATAATTTTTATTGCACATCTATTATTTTTTTGGAGGTGATAACAGTTTCCTCTGTCCCAATTTCAGGTACATTCAATCTTGTTGTTAGTACCTTGTCTGTGTATTCTATGCACAATTGTGTTGAGTATAGGTTATTTAGTTAGTAGACATGAATTGACACACTTTGATCTATGAGGGGCGTGTCTACGTTTTTTATAAGTTATATTTTTTTATTGCATAAGAACCAGTAGGTATGAGTACAACAAGATCCAGTAGGCACCAATAGGTTTGTTTGCATTAGTTTTCAGTAACTGGCTCAAAAATCTAGTTGTAATTTGTCCTGGATAATCACTGTTGCACTCCAAACACAAGATCCAAACTGTAGCCACCCTTGTTAATGTCTATTGTAAGAGTGTAGTCTTGTCTGTTATTAGACCCTTTTTCTATCAATTACCTTAATCTTTGGCCCCTAAGATTCGCAATATCATTTTAAATATGTTTGAAGTGATTTGCTTCACGACTTAGGTGAAACTCATTTACATCATTATGGATTTTTTGAATACTAATTAGTCAGCCAATCTCGATTATTTATTGTTTCTTACTATCCCAAATAAGATTGTCACCTTGTACATGATGAAAATTGTCTCGTTTGTTGTTTGGAATTTTCAACCTCTCTGGATTGGGAAGTTGTACTTTCTAACCCACACATTAAAACTGCTACTACTGTTAACAAGGTAGTACTCATAATTTCCAGAAAATCCATGTACTCCTATCTGTTACATGAACCTTTTATACCATTTGGTGTCAATTATCCTTAATTTTGCCTCCTGATATTCACCATCCTTTTATAATCTGTTTAAAGTGATTGTCCCCACTACTTGGGGAAAATTTATTCATATCTATATTTACCATTTTATTTATTTTGTGATTGTTGATTAGTTAACCTTGATTGCTTAGTGTTTCCAGCCATCCCGAAGAGTAATGAAACCTTCTCCTTCATGAAATTTTCCATAACCCACAAATTAATAATTAATGCTAATATTGTTGCTGTCAAGGTAGTACATCTGGTCATTTTCATCTCAAAATTGGAGGAAAAATCTACTGCATTGTTTTTGTTGTGTTTTAAACTTTTACATTATGTGAAGAAACATCCATTAGTCTCTTAGGTTCTTTAAAATCCCTCACTCATCTACTAACATCACTCACAGGTGTCTCTTTGTTTGTGGGTTCCCTTACTTGTGAGGGTCGTATTTGTGATGTTTGTTTAGTTTCAAGCTTACTAAAAAAAAGTGGCATATCCCTTGTTGAGAAATGTGTTCCATGTTAATATGACTTTTGAGATGAGAACTAAATTCTAGATGTTATGGGCTTCTTAATCTATTTGATTGTCAAAAGGCAAAGCCTATTAAAAATTTGTTATTGGGTTTTTGAAAGAACTTCTTATCACACATTGACTTACTTGGGCCCTTCTCTTTTGTTGTTTTTGTGAGCAAGATGGAGCACAAGTCGCCTTACAGTAATGGCTACCATCTATATAAAAATATTTATTCATATTTAGATCCCTTTAAGTTTGATGTAAGTTTGTTTGAGGTCATTCAGGTAGTATTTGTGGTCCCATGGGATCCATGCTCCCATAAATGAATCATTTGTATTTATACTATTCTAATATTATGCAGCTGATTAGAAATGTCTATTTGTTTTATGCTACTTTATGCTTTCATATTTGAAGTAACTGTATTTGCTACATGCTTAATTTTTGCAGTCTATTTGGAATTTTCAGATACGACAAGATGATGATGATTATCTAGATAATTACACTAGCAACATTCAAGATGAGAGTAATGTAAGCAAAGGTGCCATAAATATGATGTTGACTTGTTACTTTGAATTATATAAATCTATTAGGTTGTCTTTGGGCTTACTTTATTTTTTCCCATCATAAGTAGGTAGAGATCATTGTATGAAATTTCTTTACTTGGTTGTTTAACAATGGTGTAGCAGTGGCTAGTTTGGGATTATTTGATTAACATCTCTGATCATCCTGATCTGTTTCTTTTGGCTTTAATGGAGCAGGCTGTGATACAATGCTTGAACATGTAAATGGTGGTAGGGCTGAGAGGCCATCATATTTACCATCAGAGATGGGTTTAAAAATAAAACGATACCATGTTGAACCAGAGGCTAGTTATAACTCATTTGCAAAAAAAGATGCAAACAACAATGATGAAGATGATGATGACGTTGAGAATCATATATCAGTGGAAAATTATCAGAACATGCTTGAGGAACATGCTCTAAAGTTCAAAAAAACCAATAAGTGGAAAGCAATAGCTGCTGATGCTGCCTGCATAGGTCCCTCCATTGTAAAGTGTAATTCAAATGGGAAGAGTTGGAAATTAAGTCACAGCTCTTAGGTAGTTCCAAAAAATGAGAGGAATCCATATGGATTAGAAGTTCTTGCTTTGGAAGGTCCTCATATAGATGATGTTGTCCATAATCTGGGCAGTTACAACCAACTTGATGTTGTTGTTGAACATGGTCCTCATGCATCAACATCTGGTTTATTGTAGATAGCAAAGAGTTACTTTTAAAATTCCACCTGTTTACAACAAATTAGCACCATCTCTTACCTTGCCTAATTTTACAGATGTTTGAATTGAGGAGAGTTTTTTGAAGGGTAGGCTAGATTTGAGATCTTTGTCTGCTATGATGGCTGCTGATAAAAGACTTAAACATAAGAACCATGCTGGAATGGGATAACCTTCCACAAAGTATGAGTCTCTTCAGGGCAACTTGAAAACATTATCATCATGCGACTCAAGCCAAAAATTTTGTTTGCAAGTATTTGATTTTGATTTGGATGCATTTCCAACACAACAAGAATCATTAGGAATTCAAAGACTGATTATGTCTGAAACAGGGAAATTACAAGTTTGTTATGTGAAGGTTTTGGAGAAAGGGGATAGCTATGAGGTTCGATACACACACTTCGTCAATTTGCTTGAATCTGCATTGTGCTTACTACACACTGTCTACTTTAGATTTTTATTTACCTAGAAGTTGATTGCAAGAGAATTCATGCCCATTTATACTTTTCTAATTTGTAATAACGTAATGCATCTTTGCATATTTTGTGTATCTTCATCAATTATGGTCATATTAACGCGCTAGTTCTTTCTGGATCTCTGTTTAGAAGTAATTTATTTTGGCTACCTTAACTTTTATTCATGGTTTGAAAATCAATTCACTACAGATCCAGTAGTTATTGAGCATAATTTAAGGTTGATTTCCCAATCCTATTTGTGACATAAGTGGGCCATCAATTCTGTGATGATATATTCAAGAAATTTATTCTTTTAGAAATGTAGTTAGTTATTTGGTTTTCTGAACTTGTACTTGAACTTGTTTTGGACATCATGTAGAACCTTGATGTGAATGTCCATTGTTGAGAGGAAAAAGGTAAAAACATATCTCTATTTGTCAATTGAATTTAACAATATTTGTGTAGATATACTCTGATTTTTATCAAGCCTTTGGTGTGTTTTCTCTTGATTTTGAAAAATAGTCAAGTAGTGTCAAGTAGTGAGTGTTTAGCCATGTTTTAGACATCATGTAGAACCTTGATGTGACTATCCATTGTTGATAGGAAAAGGGTCAAAGGAAGAGTGACAAACTAGCGTTAATTTAGGAAATGAATGTGATCTCTATGATGTTGATCATTGTGGGTGAAGTAATGCGCATCCACAAAATACATCAAAAGAAGCAAGGTGCATTGTAGAATGTATGTGGGGTATCATGTCAATATACTAGGTAGAAATATAAAGGGGTGTAAAAAATGTAAATGAAAAAATGGATACATGCAAAATGTGATCAATTTCATCTTTATCTTTATCTCCTCTAAACATACATATTACCATTGTTTTTTAATTGAGGTCTAATAAAAACCCTCGACTTCCAAACTCACAATTCTAAAATTGATGATCCCAAATAGTGATTTTTTTCTAGTATATTCTCGTGTGTTTACTCTTTTCAACGATTTTTCAATCACTTAAATTAAACCTTCTAGTCAAAAGTCATTAGAGGAAATTTCAATTTAAAATCGGCTTTCCAAAAATAATAAAAATTCCATGTCATCATGTAGTATCCAATCAAAATGCTTTAAAATTAAAAAAGGGAGCACCTCTTAAACAATTTTTTAATATAAATTTGGGGATAGGTATCATAAAAAAAACTATTTTTTCTGTTCATATTTTCGACATATCTCCCAATGTTTTTACTCAAATTTTGATCGGGAGAGCTCGTTGGATGCGAAATTTAATTCCACATCCAACGAGCTCTTTTGATCAAAATTTGAGTAAAAATATAGGGAGATATGTTGAAGATACAAACAAAAAAGTACTTTTTTTCTTTTCTTCCTCCAAAATTAATAAATATTATTTTATTATTTTAACTATTATTTTATTAATTTTCCTTAGGAGGCCCATTTTGAGTTGAAATTTCCTCTAATGTATACTAATTTTAAATTAGCACACCTTTTAAAACCTTGATTCGAAGATTGTATTGTTGGCCAACCTTACACATAATGCAACTATAAAATTTTAAACTACAGTAGCTTGATATGCCTTATTTCCAATGAAACTAATGGAACTCACTTTGGATTTTGCTAGAATCATACATGAATGCTTTAACAAGAACACAAGTTTGAGACTAGTTTATGGCAACATTACCAATTTGACTATTTTCATGGACTTGTAACCTCTAAGATAATATAGGATGATATGGTATTATTGTATAGGAACTAGTCCAACTTAACCAAAACAAATATATATTAACAAATCCTAGCTCATTATGTATAATAATATGAATCATGTCTTTTCTCAGCATATACTGTTATTAAACTGGTCTTATTCCTAGATTGTATTAACATTCAAAGGCTAATGTATCCATCCCTTTACAACATAAATTATGTTTATTAGCCAAGGGTTATTATGAAGTGGCTAAGGGATTGGTATTTTACAATTTAGGTGCTCGTATTTACACCTTTGGTTTACAATTTATTATAATGTGTATATATATATATATATATATACATGTATATGTGTTGATGTATATGTAACTTCAGAATGTATTCTTCTATATATTTTATATTATTGTAACCCGATGTTTATTCCGGGATGTTTCTATTATGTATTTGAG
>LPNX010937574.1:0-13223 GCA_001517045.1 Pseudotsuga menziesii
ACGGCAAAAAAAACACTTAGACGTGGCAATATCCACGCTTATCCGTGGATATTGCCACGTTTTTGCCGTGGCAAAATTGATCACTTGTACTAGTGTGAGTCCCTAATATTTCTTGTATGCTTGTCCAAAATATGGAGAACTTAGGGTCTCGGCCTGAAATTATATTCTTCATAACTCCATGAAGATGTACATCAAGCTCACAAGACAATGGAAATCTTGGGAAGAGCATCAATGGATTCTCACTAGAACAACGAGATGCAAACTCAAGAATGCATGAATTGGGCACAAATCCACTATAGTTTCTTTGCTCTCATAAGTTCTCCTCCTCTAATTCATGTAAGAGGCTCAATATATATCCCTTCAATAGGAAGTGAAGGGTTGATTCATAGTGTTTCCAGCCATATGGAAGGCCAATAGTTAATTCATTTGTGACTCATTGAGGAAAACTCCAAAACATTTTCTTTTTAGGCACATTTCCTGATGTACATAGGTCATAATGGGACAAATTGAATGTACATGCATGATGTAAGCTTGTGACCCTCATATAGCAATGATTAGGTAATTTTTAAGGGTTTTCTTTGAATATCAAAGTATATTTTGAGCAAAGGGGGTCCAAAGAGTCTACATTGTTGAAATATTACAACTTCAAAGGATATTCTAAATTTATTTTACTCATGTAACCCAATGGGAGATGTTATATTTCCTCCGTCGGGATGTTACTATTTTAATTTGTCATCATAGATTCATGAGGTAAAGCCTCCATTGTAAGTAGGGTCATTAGTACCCTAATGAATAATATAAAATACTGTTTTGAGTCTTCCTAGGTGAAGTCAGCCTAGACAATTTAGTGGGGTCAACCTATTTAGGGTAAAAGTTAGTTGGCTCAATGTGTATAAATAGAAGAGATGTTCTTGTTATTTGAACACATAATCACTCACTTGAGTAGCGAATAGGGGGGGGGTAAGGAGAGAGAGAGAGAGAGAGAGAGAGAGATCAACAAGGAGGATAATATATATTTTTTGGTTTTATCTTATACATTTTATACAGAGGAAGTTTTGCTGGGTTTTCTTCACCTTGAGGGTTTCCCAAGATAAATACAGTGTCTATCTTGTGATTGTGTTTCTTTCAGTGATTCTACATTTTATACTTTTGTGAATTTGGATTGAACATTAATTATATCTAGTCTAGCATATGAAATCTTAACATGGTATCAAAGCTATCCTAAATAGAACAACTTTCACAAGGTGAAACTCTCCTTCCTCCCTCTTTGGAAGAAAATTAGGGTTTCTGCAAAATTTCGAATTTGTAAGATCTACTTGCATAGAAAGTTGCACCTCCCTAGAGTGCATATTTTGATCCTAGGATAAAAATTTTTGGGTGGTTGAATCTCCAAGAAATCCAAACCATAGTTTGGCCCTGAAGTAGAAAACTGCAGAAAACCAGAACTAGAAATTCTGCAGAGCTGCAACCTCGCAAGTAGGATTTGGAGAGTGAAGATTTGGGACCTATAGAAACTAGTTGAACTAACCAAATCACCTCAGTCAAACACATATACTGGTAAGGTCAGCTTTTCATTTTGAGAAATTTCAATTTTTAGTGACCCACTAGAGAATATGGCCCCAAGCACTAAGCTTGGGGACAAGTTGGAAGGCATATAAAACTTCCTAGCTTGGAAGTATAGGATTGGTCTCATTCTAAAAGATAATGGCATTGAGAAGTACATTAAGGATGAAGTAGTAGAACCAAAAGAATATTAAGGAAAGGAGAAGCATGGACAAGAACTAATCAAGGAAATGAGGATAATTGTTGATTCTATAAAATATCACTTGATCCCACTAGTGGCATCCAAGAAGACACCAAAGAAAATGTATGATGCACTTTCCAGAATGTATGAGGGGAGGAAAATCAATAGGAATATGAATCTAAGAGCTCAACTGAAGGACACCAACATGGGAAAAGCAGAATCAATTCAATACTAATTCACAAGGGTCTCTGAGTTCAGAAAACAACTAAGTGCTACTGGAGATACCCTTGATGAGTATGAACTAGTTATGATTGCTCTTAATGGTATCACTAGACCTTGGGACTCATTCATACAAACTCTGTGTGCCAAAATGAAAGTATGAAGTTTGACATAGTATGGGAAGATTGCATTCAAGAAGAAGCTAGAGTAGCCAATAGAGAAGCTCTACTAAGAGAAGATGATCAGGCCCAAGCCATCCATACTAAAGGAAGAAAAAAATCAAACTTCAAGAAGGGTAATCATAAACCTTCAAAGAATAAGTTTCAAAAGAAGAAGAAGGATTACTCAAAGTATCAATGCTTCAATTTTTATAAGATAAGACACCTTTTTAGAGAGTCTACATCACCAAAGAAGAAGAAAAACAACAAGAGACATCATGCTCATTTAGCTGAAGAAGAGGATGAGGAAGAAAGACCTTGAAAGAGACTAAATAGAGAAGAAGATGTAGATGAATATGTATTATTCTCTGCACTCTTTGGGTTTGTAACACCTAGAAAAGATACATAACTTATTGATAGTGGTGCTTCAAAGCACATGATAGGGAAAACAAAAATTCTGTCAAGACATGAAGGAAAGAAATCTCCTTAGAAGGTATCATTGGGATATGACTATCAATATCCCATAAAAGGTATTGGTGAATCAAGCTACAATATTGACTATGGTACTTCCATGAATATGAAACAAGTATTGTATGTACCAGGTTTGAAAAAAACTTGCTTTCCATCTCTTCTCTAGATAAGAAAGGATATAGAGTTTCTTTTATAGATGGACAAGTACTGTGGTCCAAAGGAAAGACACTTGAAGATGTTGTGGTGATTGGTTAAGAAGAAGGAGGATTGTACAAATTTAAAGGACATATAGAGACAACCCTTGTCCATGAGACTATTAGCTCAAGTGAACTGTGGCATAGTGTTGTACAGGAATAAACACCTTATAACCGAAGGTCTGGGGTTACCAACATACTTAAGAAAATTGCAGGCAATCGAATCTAGAGTGTAGTAAAGGAAATAGGAGGATGTGAAAGACTCACCTGATACACGATGGTTGATCCTAGCTTGTCCTCTTCCATTCTGCTTCTCCTCCAAAGCCTTCAGGGATGATTCTCCTTCACCTATCAAGAATCAATATTCCAAATACAAGATGATACATATATATAAATAGGTTAGATAAATCATATACATAATGCTGAAACATAAGTATTTATCAAACCACAATACATGAGATACATTAAAGACACATATGGAAGAAGGATTCTCTTTATTAACAATAATGAGTTCAGGTTACAACCCAACGCCTGAGACAAGGACTCCTCTATAGCCAAAGGATTCTGAGTTCCACTGCTCCAAAGACTTCTGTATAAACTCCACCAACATAACTTTGCTCTCCAAGTGTATGTGTTTAACACCCTCCCCAAGGCCTGTATTTATACTTGGTGAAATAAGGCAGTTTCAAAGGTTGAGGAGGTTGAGACAGTTAAGGTGATTAAGGTTAAGTGCTTAACTAATCTCAAGTAATTGTGAGTTTTTATTTTAAATGTCAAAGGAAGTTGTACACGGGTATAAATACTAGCAACTCGCATATGACACACGAGTTGCTCTAAGGGTAACCCGTGTACAAATATGTATGCGAGATGCAAAAACCGATACTCGTGTACAACACGTGAGTTGCATATCTAAATAGTTGGGTACATGACTTGACATATCCAAAGGGTAAAAATAACCAGCTAGATGGATGATCAATGTAGTTCATAGTAAGCCCATCTATAGTGTTTTGGGAAACCCTCAATCCATAAATGTCCTTTTGTGTGCCAACATGAGGGATGTTGGCACTCAGATGGAGAGGTGCCATTCAGGTGGATAACACATAGGAGGCTTTCTCACATAAACTACAAATCATTACCCTATGTGAGAAAGTGTTGAAATATTGTAACTTCAAAGTAAATTATAAATTTATTTTACTGATGTAACCCAAGGGAGATGTTATTATTCCTCTGATGGGGTGTTATTATTGTATTTGGTCATCATAGAGTCATGAGGTAAATCCTCTATTGTATTTCGGGTCATTAGTACCCCAATGAATAATATAAAATACTATTTTGAGTCTTCCTAGGTGAAGTCAGCCCAAAGAATTTAGTTGGGACGACTTGTTTAGGGTAAAAGTTAGTTGGCTCAATGTGTATAGATATGAGAGCGATGATTCTTATTTGGACACAGAATCACTCACTTGAGTAGTGCATAGGAAAGAGATAGAGATAGAGAGAGAGAACAACAAGGAGGAAAACACATTTTTTTGGGGTTATATCTTATACATATTATACAAAGGAACTTTGGCTGGGTTTCCTTCCCCTTTAGGGTTTTTGAGTGTTACAACGAAATCTTGTCCTCTTGATCCATGTGTTAATCCTTTGCCTAATCCCCAAATTTTTATTTGCTAAATTGGATTGATATTGAAGTTGTCTCTGCCTTTTTTCCCTATTTAGGAAGGTTGGAACTCTTTCCCTTCATGCTATGTGCGTTTGTGCGGGTTCCTTGTCTCCTAATACTAGGTGCACCGACGGTGCTCTTTCCCTTCATGGAAGGTGCATCGATGGAATTTTGAGGGAAAAAAATGGAAATTAGAGACCCTTCTCAAAGGTTGATGAGGTGGAGGTCTATCCATATCATTCAGGTGAGGTGGCATTTGGTTCCTAATATATGGGGAAGATCCCTTAGACTCCTCCTTCTAATCCTCAACCTACTCTATCCCTTTAGCCTTATAAATTAAACCCTCTCTCCATTGTGAAGGGAGGAAGGACTATGGTACTATTATGCTGGTTGAATTTCTAGGTGATCGCTTTCATGCTTTGGAGGCTTGGATTGTTGGATGGAAGGTTGCAACATTAAGGATTAGGTTGTGGCATTCCTACCTTTTATGTAATTCTATGTATCTCCTTGATTACATTAATACAATTATCTTTCCATAAATGTTATTGTGTTGATAATGTTTAGAGATTTCTTACTTAACTGTTAGCTTAGATCAATTCATGTTTGGATACACATGTATTATTTGCTTGTTTCTACTTGCTCTATAGGGTTTTGTAGCTGAATATCTGAAGGCTCTGGAGCTTGGATCAACAAAGAGAGAAGAGGATTTGCATATTTTAGGTAACTGATCTATCTATTTATTTGCATTTATATTTGACCTAGGAAAGTAGATTTTATTGTGTATTTTATTTGTTCTAGATACACTTGGACTAGGGAGATTTGGCTTGAGTCATCTTGAGTATATTTATTCGATAAAAAATTTGGTGATTCCACTAGGGACTTACATAGATTTGATTTCTTTTGTTTTTGATTTCGTATCTATTTATCAATCCTTTTGCTAGCCTCTAGAGAGCCTCCTTCCTTTAGTTTGTTTCTTTAAAGAGTGTCTTGCATCCTCTTGATTCTCTTTGGATCGCTATCAGACATTTTTCCCTTCTTCCATAGGAAATATGGCTTTTACCCTGTCTATTTCTCTATTGGCGCACCTGGGTTATGTGGACAGAGCACTGCTGGTATTAATTTTTAGTTTCATAAGTGTTGTCTCCACCAACGCTCTTTGCATTAAGAGATAGTGCACCATCAATGCTTTTGTGTAGTGTAGTAGCTGCGCCATGGTGCTTTAGTGTATTGTAGCAGGTCTTCTGTAGGCGCTCTTGTGTAGTATAGTAGGTGCACCGTCAGCACTCTGGTGTAGTACAAGAAAGTGCATCGCCCTTTGAAACTAAGTTTTATCTCAGATTTCCTTCTTTTTTAGGTTTTGGTTTGATGGATTTTGGATTTTAGGATACATGTGATAGTCATACACCCTCTATACCCAACATTACCTCTATTTGGAGTTGATTTTGGGATGCTTTACTAGTCAAGTGAATGACTTGGTTGTGGTAGGAAATTTCAATCCTCCACCTATTAGTTCTTCCTTGCCATTCCCATACCTCTTCAGATCTATTTGGATTATCATATCTAGTATCCAAACCTTTCATCCCCTCGGTCATTGAGTTTTGGTTGCATTTTGGTTGTTTTGCAGAAATTCTTGATTGTTTTGGAGTTGTTTGGTTGCTTGTCATCTTCTTTTTTATTTCTTAATAATGAAGTGCTGTAAATATTCTTTCATTTTATGTTTGTAGATTTGAAAAGAGAATTATCCTTTTCTTTATTGTTCATATTCATGTTTTTTTGAAGAGAAAACTCAATCGAAAGAGAAGCAAATTTAAAAAAACTGACCCCTCGGACCCCCCTAGGAGCGTGTATGAATCCATAGGTATTTTTCAAGAATTGTGATTGATGTTAATATTTGAAGCTTCAGAGTTGGTTTTGACTAGAACCTGGTTTTCTTAGATCTTTTATTTCTGTCTTCTTTAACAGAAAAAATCTTTCCCTACCTTAGGTAGCTTTCATCGAAAGAGAAATGTGCATTATCATGTAGCTAGGATTTGTATTCTTTTTACTTTTCCTATCTACACTTCATGCATCCACTTAACCGCTCAAGATTAAATTAACACTAGCTTAGGTTTAAAATAATTTATTAAATATGTGTAAGTTAGTGACGTTTTTCAACGTCATTAAGCGTGGCAACTATCATTTATTGCCTGCACTGCATCTCGGGGTCTGAGTGGTTCCTCCATGTATCGTTGGTTCATCGAACGAAATTTCATGTCCCCTTGAGGTATATCAAAAGGTACTTCATGTACTCGATTGTATATCAGAGGGCCCCTTTCAAATGGTTGTGCATTAGAAAACACCACTATGGATTTGAGCTCCCCCGTGCCTAGTGTATTTAGGGAGACCCTCTTAGGATTCCTGTGACCAACTGAGTTAACCTTTTGGTCATCTTTGAATCATAGCCTTGATAATCATGTGAGAGTCCTAAATTTTTATCCACTCCTATTCAGACAATTTACTTGTGGCTTTTGGAGTTGAGTAGTGTTTGTCTTGTGTGGTACTTGAGAGATTCTTAGAGAGTTCAGATATGGGAGACTTTCCTTGGACCACTAGTCAAGAGAACTCTTTTTAGGGTATGCCTTTTGTTTCTCCCCCTTGTGGAGCTGCTGGTCCTCCCTTCATGGACACATTGAACCTTCCCAGATTGACTATAGGATTACCTGTATGGTTTTTCTCCAATCCTGTTATACCAAATGCACCCTTTGTGTCAGATCTTGGTCCTTTACCGCATGAGCATCAACCTCATGTTAATCCTTGTCCTTCTTTGTCAAATTTTGAATCAACTTCCCTTTCTTCCTGTTCACATGTTGAAAAATCTAATGTTAGTAAATGGGAGGGTAAGAAGAAGACAAAAAGGAAGGCTAAGAAGAAGACCACTAAGTAGAAGGTCATAGCTCCAGCCTCTAACTGTCATGTTGGAAGCCCACCCACCACTGATCATCATGATGGGAGTATTGATATACCTGTTTCTGGCTCACGTAAAGTTAAGTTACCTTGTATACTTTGCAAGGGTGATCACCTTCTCAAGGATTGTCTCAGTCTTTCCCTTGTGTCAGAAGTGTGGTCTAAACAACCTGTGTCGTCAGTCTCTGATCATCATGCTGATGATACCCCATCAACTAGTGACTCTTTGGTTAAGAGTCGAAAAGGAAAGGTTAGATATCCTTGCTTTCTATGTAAGGATATGCACCGCACTTACCTTTATACTTGCATGGATGAAGCTTTAAAGTTGTTGGAAGATATTAGTGTTCCTCAGCAATAACTTCCAACTGGTTATCATAAGTTATCCCTTGACATCGCATTGGTTGATCAAGTGGTAGATCCAAGTCCATCCTTGGTTGATCCCAATTTTCCATTGAAGAGTGAATTCAAAGCGGTCGATCCAATTCAATCCTTGGTCGATACCACTATCCCCTTGGAGAGTGAAGTCAAAGTGGTCAATCCAGTTCCATTCTTGGTTGATCCCACTCTCCCCTTGGAGAGTGAATTTAAAGTGGCCGAGTCGACGTCATCTCCACCCGATCCCAATCTTTCATCAAAGAGTGTTGAGACTAAATTATTCCCTTAGAAACAACCATTGTCTTGTCCCTCTCTTCTAATTGAGATTGAAAACCATCCAGTTGAATTTTTCATAGTTAGTTCTGATTGTTCTATGCAAGAGGAAACTTTATCTCTTTCGACAGAACCCTCTATGAGTAGTGAGGTTATTTCCTTTAACTGGGTTAGCCTAGCAAACTGTCATCTTCATTTGAGTGTTCCTTTCTAGATAGTTGTGCAAATTACTTCTAATAGTATACTCTGCACCATCATTGACGAAGGGGCTTTTGTTAGCTTTCTATCGTCTAATGCTTGGAAAGCCATAGGTTCTCCTACGCTTGTGCCAACCATCAATCAAATACTAGCTTTTAATAGAAGACCTACTGTGCCTTTAGGGATCCTTCCTCATTTACCCATTACTTTGGAAGGAAAACATTTCTGCATCGATGTCATGGTAGTCCAAGGTCCCTTAGATTTTAATTTTCTCCTTGGATGTGATTATTTTTATGCTATGAAATTTGTAGTGTCTACACTCTTTCGAGTGATGTATTTTCCCGATGATGGGAAGATTGTGACCGTTGATCAACTTTGCTTCATTAAACCCGATCATCTTATGACTCCTAGTCATCAGAATTCCCTGAATGTCCCGCATGTTCTTCTGGTTCCTCCCCCTTCTAGTTAGCTTCTTCCCATCATAGGTAAAATGGGGGGCATGGATCCAGCCTCTAGATATCATACTGGAGTTAAGTCGCTAGATTCTTATGTAAGGGGGAAATCCACCAACCTCTGGACATCATGTTGTCTTAGAAATTCCCATGAGCATAGTTCCTTTTCGGTGTCAAGCTCGTTAAAAAATGAAACAAATGTTTGTGAGCATAGTTCCTTTTCTATGTCAAGCTCGTTAAAAAATGAAACAGATGCTATGAGCATAGTTCCCATTCTATGTCAATCTCATTAAAAAATGAAATGGATGTCCTCAAACATAGTTATTTTATGTTTCAAGCTTGTGTAAAAATGAAACAGGTCCCATAAGCGTAGTTATTTTCTGTTTCAAGCTTGTGTAAAAATGAAACATACCACCTTGACCAATGTTTATTCTTGGTTTCAGGCTCGTTAAAAAATAAAACTAACATTGAGCAAAGTTCCTTTTTTGTTTCAAGATCATTTAAAAAATGAAACAGATCCTTCCATTATGTCAAGACTCAACTTTTGAACCTTCTTTTTATCTTCTTATAAAGTAGATGAAATGGATCTTGGGGGGAATGTGCCCTACCTCTTTATGTTGGAATTTAATTACTTGACAGTTTTACTGGGGGCAAGTACCAACCACTGAACATCATGTTGGGAAATCACCCATCAATGGGAGTCGGTTTGAGCATACTTTCTTTCAGTTTTGAGCTCATTAAACCATGAAATGACCTTTAGAGCATAGTTCTTTCTCTATTCCAAGCTCATTAAAAAATGAAGCAGATACCATGAGCATTCTTTTAGCTGATCTTCAAGCTCGTTAAAAATAGTAAGATGGTGTGTGAGCTTAATTTTTATTTTTTGTGCTCTGGTTAAAACATGAAAACTGGTTTGAGCTTACTTTTCATTTTTCGTGCTTTGGTCAAAACATGAAAATTGGTTTGAGCTTACTTTATCACTTTTTTGTGCTTTGGTTTCAAACATGAAAAAGGTTTTGAGTGCCTTTTATACCTTCGGCGTGCTTGTTAAAAACTCAGTGAATAGGTATTGAGTATACTTTTACTTTTTTTCAGACTCATTAAAATTGGATGATGAAAAAAGAACTCATTACGGAGTTATACTTAAGCTCTTTTCAGTCTCCTTAAAAACACAAAAAGATTGCCAAGAAAACGTGTTGCGTTCACTCTTGTAAAAGTATCAGAACGGTCGACTAGTCGGTGGTAGGTTATCTCTTTTTCGGTCTGACTAGGCCTATTTATGAAAAAAGGAGATTTTGGAGTCTTCTTAGTCATTCCAGACTCTTTAAACATGAAACGACAAATGAGTTTACTTTCGCCAGACTCATAAAATAAAACGATGACGAACCCTTTCTAGGAATGAACCCCTCCTTTATAAGGTTCATAAACCATATGGGAATGGAATCATTGCTTAGTGAGCTATATCAAGCGTTTGTTACCCTTTTCCAACTCATTAAAAATAAAAGAGGTACTCATTAATCATGATGGGGAAATTAACAAAAGAGTTTGTATTTTGGTATGGTAGTACATATTCACTCTTGAACATGGCACTCATTTGCATAGGCATTTCAATACTTGGGTAATCCCTTTGTCATTGAGTCTTTTTTATCACATGAGTCTTCTTACTTCCTTTGAGTTGTACATGAATACTCCCATTGTCACTTGCATTGGGGGATTGGTATCATTCTTGTGTCAATACTGCCAAGTCATTCCATGCCTATGTTCAAGATAATTTTTCCCGCTATCTACAGTTAGTTTACCTTCTATCATGTTGGTCATCCCCGATTCAGTCTCGTCCATCACTATACTGTCCGATTTACTCCAAAACATCTTTGATCATGTTTCATGTCGATGATGGGGGATTCATCATGGCCCTCCTTCGATGGGTCTATTCCTATTGACTTCAAATCCTCATCTAGGAATTAGACTAAGAAACCAAGACAAGTACCTTGGATATACATGCCTTAATGGCAGGTGAACTCGCTTTCAACATGACTTTACATCATTGACTCTTGATTGAAAGATCTCATTGAGTGTCTGACTCCAAGTCCTTTATTCACATTTGATGGTATATACTGTGATACCTTGGGAATCATTGGCATCAATGGTTATTTCCTTTTCACTTGTTAACAGTTTAAATTTATGACTAGTAATCAAGTGGTTTCTACCATGTTCGACGTCAAGACATTGTAATCACATGGTTAGATTCATATCGTTGCGGGTTCGGCTTGAAGACCCTGGGCCATATGATTTTTTTTCGAGGTTGTGATGGAGTTTGTTTTAAGTGATATTACATGGATCCACTTTGTATTGGTCATGGCTGTGTTGTGATCTCATCATGGATCTACACTTGTGTCTAGTATCCATGACTGTGTTCAGTCGGTCTCTACTTCCAAGGATCTGGATTGTATTGGTCGGAAGCCATGTTATGATTCATTTGATATTTGAGTTAGTTGTACTGCAATAGCTTCCAGCCAACATCCTTACCTTTGATTTATTCACTTTACAAAGCATTCACCTATCACATTCCTCTAACTTCATGTTTTGGGGGCATTCTATTACACTAAAAACTTGTCCTCTTGATCCATGTGTTAACCCTTTTCCTAGTCCCCAAATTTATCTCTGCTAAACTAGATTGATATTGAGGTTGTCTCTACCTTTTTTCCCTCTTAATTAGGGAGGATGAAACTCTTTCCCTTCATTATAGGTGCTTCGATGGTTCTCTTTCCCTTCATGCTAGGTGCGCCAGTGCCAGTGCTCTGTCTCCTACTACTAGGTGCACCGATGGTGCTCTTTCCCTTCATGGAAGGTGCGTCGATGATGTCTTGAGGAACACAAAACAAAAATTCAAGACCCTTATCAAAGGTGGATGAGGTGGAGTTCTATCCCTATAATTTAGGTGAGGTGGAATTCAGTTCCTAATCTATGGGGAAGATCCCTTAGACCCTCCTCCTAATCCTCAATCTACTCTATCGCTTTAGCCTTATAAATTAAACCCTCTCTCCATTGTGAAGGGAGGAAGGAATATGGTACTATTATGCTAGTGGAATCTCTAGGTGATGAGCCGAATAATTATTTGCTCACACAATTAATTCACCAAAAGAATTGGTAAATTAGATAATCCATAAGGCAAGTATATATTAATGATAAGATAAGAGATGACATGTTACAAATGGTGGCCCTGCCTTAAATATGGCTTGGGGGTTTAATGTTGAGGAGACACCTCATTTCATAACCTATCTTAGTTAACCTAATTATTATCTTATTTTATGTTGGTTACATTGCCACTCTCCCTGCCTTAAATATGGCTTGGGGATTTAATGTTGAGGAGACACCTCATTTCATAACCTATCTTAGTTAACCTAATTATTATCTTATTTTATGTTGGTTACATTGCCACTCTCTTAGAAAGGCTTTGTCCTCAAAGCCTTATAATGTTGTTGTGTCGTACTTTGTGATGTCATGGCTGATGACACATGTCGATATGAACTGCTAAGTATAGAGCATAACTTTCGATATGTGGATGGGTCAATCCATCCTAAATTTATGTGTTTTTGACTGTTGGGATTCCCTACTGATCTGTCGTCAGGAGCTTTGATCATATTAGTATCATTATCTTTCGACATTTCCCACTTTTTAGAATTTTGGTTTTTATGGTTGGGGTGTCGATAGGGAATTTTCACAATGTCATTTTCTTTCATGAGTGTCGTCTTTTGAGCATTGATGTGAGTTGGAATTTGTATTTTCATTCGTTGAGGTTTTAAGGTTTCATTTTGTATCTTTTCCAACTTGTTTTCCAACTGCACATAATCATTTTGAAAATTCTTAATCACTTCTACTTGCGCTTTTCTGTCATCTTCAGACTTATTAAGTTGTTCCTTAAGATCTTTGTTATGAATTCTGATGCAACTATTTTCTTCCTGCTTGTCTAGAAGTTTCCTTTCAATGTCTTCCATAGATTGTTCTATCTTCCAACTATTTTTCAACTTCTTAATTTTCGTGACTAGTGTTTTGTTATGATTCCTTAATCTGAAAATTTCTTTGGAATTGTTGGATAGTGTTTTATTACTTTTTACGATCTCTGACTTACGAGTCTTTTTAGAGTCATGATTTTGTTGTTGAATAACTTTTATCTGTTGTCGATACTGGTCGATCACTGATTCTTGATTTTCTAATTTATGTCGTATCTGCATTAGTTCTTCATCCTTGTCGCTAACGATTTTGTTCAACCGTTTTATTTCCGCTTCATAATCGTTTATTTCTTTCTTTATGTCTTGATTTTTCAATCTTTGATTAAAATCGTTTTCGTCTTTTAATTTCTCAATTTGGTCAGACAATTTTTCTATATGATTTTCTAGTCGAATTTTTTTTGTTCCTTGAGCTCTTTTTGCATCTCATGTATTTTAATTATTACTTTTGAGTTCGTATTTGTGTCTCGTAATTCTTCATTGTCTCTTCGATAATGCTTTATCTTGGATTTTAATTTCTCTGTTTGTA
>LPNX010937574.1:14554-27322 GCA_001517045.1 Pseudotsuga menziesii
TTAAAATAAGGATATGGCCAAAGTCCTAGATCACAAACTAGCTCTGATACCAAATGAGCCAAATAATTATTCACTCACACAATGAATTCACCAAAATACTTGGTAAATCAGATAAGCCATAAGGCAAGTATATATTGATGATAAGATAAGAGATGAGATGTTACAAATGGTGGCCCTGCCTTAAATATGGCTTGGGCATTTAATGTTGAGGAAATGCCTCATTTCATAACCTAACTTAGTTAACCTGATTATTAATTATTTAATTGTTATCTTATTTTATGTTCGTTACAGGTGATCTCTATCATCCTTTGGAGGCTTCGATTTGGCTTGGATTGTTGGATGGAAGGTTGCAGCGTTAAGGCTTAGGTTATGACATTCCTACCTTTTATGTAATTCTATATATATCCTTAATCACATTAATACAAATCTCTTTCCATAAATGTTATTGTGTTGATAATGTTTAGAGATTTATTCCTTAACTGTTAGCTTAGATCAATTCATGTTTGGATACACATGTACTGTCTTCTTGTTTCCACTTGCTCTACAGGGTTTTGTAGCTAAAGATCTGAAGGCTCTGGAGCTTGGATAAACAAAGAGAGAAGATAATTTGCATATTTCAGGTAAGTGATCTATTTGTTTCTTTGCATTTCTATTTGATATAGGAAAGTATATTTTATTGTGTATTTGATTTGTTCTATATCCACTTTGACTAGGGAGATATGGCTTGATTCCACTTGAGTAGATTTATCCGATAACACTGAGGATAAATACTATTTCTATATTGTGATTGTGTTTCTTTTAGTGGTTCTGCATATGCTACTGACGTGAAATTAAATTGAGCACTAATGATAAATAGTATAGCATATGAAATCTTAACATGGTATTAGAGCTAACCTGAAGATGACAACTTTCACAAGGTGAAAATCTCTCTCCTACCTCTCTGGAAGAAATTAGGGTTTCTGTAAAATTTAGGGTTTGGAAGATCTTCTTGCATAGAAATTTGCACCTCCCTAGAGCACAAATGTTGAGCCTAGGATTGAATTTCTCAGTTGGTTGAATCTCCAAGAAATCCAAACTCTAGTCTGGCCCTGAACATGAAAACTGCGGAAAACCAAAACCAAAAATTCTGCAGAGATGCAACCTCGCAAGTAGGAATTGAAGGGTAAGGATTTTGGATCTCCAGAAATTAGTTGGACCAACTAAATCACCTCAGTCAAGCGTAACTCTTGGTAAGGTCAGCTTTCTATTTTTAGAAATTTCATTTTTTAGTGACGTACTAGACAAGATGTCCCCAAGCACTAAGCTTGAGGACAAGCTAGAAGGAATAGAAACCTTCCCAACTTGGAAGTATAGGATTTACTTGATTCTGAAAGAGAATGGACTTGAGAAGTACATCAAGGATGAGATTGCAGAACCTAAAGAATATGGAGCTAAGGAGAAGCATGATCAAGATCTAATCAAGGCGATGAGGATCATTATTAAGGATCAAGTGATCCTTCATGTGTGATCTAATAAGATACCAGAGAGGATGTATGATGCCCTTTCCAGAATGTATGAGGGAAGGAACTTCAACAAAAAGATGAATCTGAGAACTCAACTGAAGGGAACCGAGATGAGAAAAGGAGAATCAATTCAAGATTACTTCACAAGTTGGGTATCCTAGTTTAGATAACAACTAAGTGCTGTTGGAGACACCCTTGATGAGGATGAACTAGTTATGAATGCTCTCAATGGTCTCACTAGACCTTTGGAGTCATTCACATAGACTCTTTGTTATAGAAAAGAAAGTATGAAGTTTGACATAGTATGGGAAGATTGCATACGAGAAGAAGCTAGAGTAGCAAATAGAGAAGCTCTACTCATAGAAGATGATCAGGCTCTAGCCACCCATACTAAAGGAAGAAAAAAATCAAACTTCAAGAAGAGTAATCATAAGCATTCAAAGAAGAAGTTTTAGAATAAGAGGAAGGATTACTCAAAGTATCAATAGTACAACTATCATAAGATATGACACCTTTCCAGAGAGTGTCCATCACCAAAGAAGAATAACAACAACAAGAGACATCATTCTCATCTAGATGAATATGAGAATGAAGAAGAAGAAATACCTGTAACGGGGATTTGTCCCCTGTTACGTGCAAAAGCACCAACCTTAGATCAATGTGATCGTAAGGAAGAGTTCAATGGAAAATAAAACAACAAACTAAATTAGTAACACAAATAAAATAGTTTTTAACATTTTTCAACATATATCGGCAAAACTTAACAAATACAAATAAATGAAAATGTACCTCCTTTCCTGTAAAGTGGGCAACTGTATCCCTTTTTTGAAGTGGTTCTGCAACTCCACTGGTTGGGTCTCCAGTCGTCTCCACGAATAGTTGTCAAAAGAGGAATGGATCGAATATGGGTATGGAGAATGTCTCAACGTACACCATGGGAATGGTATGGTGATGGGAATGGTGGAAAAAGAGAATGTGAATACCTGAGAGAAAAAGTGTCACAACATACCCACAAATGAAAATGAGGAAAAAGGTATTTTGGGAGAGCCCTTCACAATGTATTTATAGCATGGTCTTAGGGTTTTTTTGACCCAAGGTGGTGACCCATGGTATTTTCCTGTGGTTTTATGACCCTTTCTCTTTTTTAGGATTTTTGAACCCTCTTTAGGGTTTTTGACCCTTTTGTGGGAGAGAGTGAGGGTAAAACATAGTAAATGATAATGTTTTGGACCAATTTTTGTGGAAATACAATTGTGAATGTAAAAAGTAAGGGAAATATGGTAGGAATATGATCTATGCATATGGTTTAGACAATGTAGAGCTAGCTGAAAACTTTTTTGTGTTAACAATACCTCGAAAGAGACTAACTAGAGGAGAATAAGTAGAAGAATATGCGTTATTCTCTACAGTCTCTGGGTCTATAAAACCTAGACAAGATACATGGCTTATTTATAATGGTTCTTCAAATCACATGATAGGGAGGAAAAAAAATCTATCAAGACTTAAAGAAAATAAATCTCCTCAGAAAGTATCATTAGGAGATGACTATCAATATCCCATTAAAGGTATTGGTGAATCAAGATATAAGCTTGACTTTGGGACATCCATTAATATGAAGGAATAAATGTAAGTACTGGGTTTGAAAAAGAACTTACTTTCCATCTTTGCTCTAGATAAGAAAGGATATAGAGTTTCTTTTATAGATGGAAAAGTACTTATGTGGTCTAAAGGAAAGACACTCGAATATGTTGTGGTCATTAGAGGAGAAGAAGGAGCATTGTACAAGCTCAAAGGACATCCAGAGACATCCTTTTTCCATGAGACTACCAACTCAAGTGAACCGTGGCATAGGAGAGTTTCTCACATCAACTACAAAGAAATACCCTATGTGAGAAAGGTGGTAATAGGGTTACTAGTTCTGAAGATTGATCATGAGGGAACTTGCAAAGGATGTGCAAGTGGAAAGAACATAAAGAATCCCTTTTCGAAAAAGTGAAACAAATACTAGAGGTGCATTGGAAATAATTCATTATGATGTATGTGGTCCTATTCCATCCATATCCTTAAGTGGATATGAGTACTATGTCACATTTATTGATGAATATTCAAGAAATACTTGGATATACTTCTTAAAGAACAAGAGTGAAGTGTTCAGGACATTCAAGGAAGTCAAAGCCTTGATGAAAACCAGTCAGAAAAGAGAATCAAGACACTGAGATCAGATAATGGTGGAGAATAAACTTCAAATGAATTTGAAGCATTCTGTAAGAAGGCATGAATCAAGAGGGAAATAACTACTCCCTATAATCTACAATAGAATGGTGTTGCAGAAACAAATAATAGAACTATTATGGAAGCAGTGAAGACCATGGTTCATGACCAAGACCTCCCTATGCACCTATGGGATGAAGCAACAAGAACAACCGTATATGTGAAAAATATATTATCTCACAGTGCTCTTGGATTCAAGACTCTTGAAGAGATTTATACAGGAAAGAAACCTGAAGTGAGCCGTATCAAGATATTTAGCTGCCCAGTTTATGTACATATTCTGAAAGAGAAGAGAACCAAATTGGATCCTTTAGGGAATATTTGTTGGATATTTTCATGGGGGCTTCACTTGTTGACCAATATCCTATCACGTTAGTTCATATTGTGGGTTTTAAAATTATAAACAATTGAACCAATATATTGCAGGTATTGGGGGGGTGAGGGGTTTAAGGTCGGGGTGGGTAGGGTGGTTTATAAGGATTGAGGTATAAAAATGGGTGGGGAGGAGGTTTTAAGTATTGGGAGGGGGTTTCAACAAAAAGAGTTTCAGTCAATATCTCTCAAAATTAAGGGTATTCTTTAATATCCCATGATCACACGTGCTATGTGAGAGGTTCACTAAGTGAAGTCCCCGTGGATATTGTGAAGTCTCCAAATCCTTCAGGCTATACATCTCAATATTCCATCATATCAATATTATTAGGGATGTAACATTTGATGGAGAGACAACTATTAATAAATATAGAAGGTGTCAACTTGAAGAAGTACATGAAGTGGATGTACCTCCTAGAATGGTAGAAGATGAAACCTCTCCTGAAATAGTAGCATCTGAATATCATGACATGCTTGAACGTAAGGAACCCCCTACTAAGGATATCTCTCGAAAGAGAAAAATTGATTGGGTAAGAGAAATAATACAAGAAGCAGAGAGATATGGAGCTCCAAAAGGATCCATAAGAACCAACAAAGATCGAATCCATATTTCAGTTATGTATCTTTGATGTGTGACCTTGTAGATCCAAAACCCACCAGCTATGAGGAAGCTGCATAGAATAAATAATGGGTTGAAGCAATGACAAAAGAATATCGGTCGATCATGAAGAATGATTTTTGGGATATAGTTCACAAACAAGAAAACAAGAGTGTGGTATCTTTGAAATGGATCTACAAGATAAAACATGCTGCTAATGGAAGTATTGAAAAGTAAATGCAAGATTTGTGGTTAGAGGATTCTATCAAAAAGAGAGAATTGATTATGAAGAGACATTTGCTCCAGTAGCAAGGTACACTTCCATCAGAACCATCATGGAACTTTCTTCCATGATGAAATGGGACTTACACTAGATGGATGTAAAGACAACCTTCCTTAATGGTGTGATTGAGGAAGAGGTTTACATCGAACAACCACAAGGATTTGAATTCAAAGACATAGAGACTCATGTATGAAAGTTGAAAAAGGATATGTATGGAATGAAGAAAAATCCTAGATCTTGGTACATTAGAATAGATAACTTCTTGAAAATCTTAGGATTTACTAAGAGTAAAGCCGATCGTAACCTTTACATGAATATTATGGATGATGAACCTCCCATAGTATTATTGTATGTGGATGATATATTTCTGATAGGAAATGAGAAGCACATTACAGATTGCAAGAAGAAGCTAGATGAATAATTCAAGATGAAAGATCTTGGATTGATCCATTATTTCCTAGGGCTCAATGTGTGGCAGAGCCCAGAAGAAAAGTTTTTGAATCAGGGAAAGTATGCAGTATAAATATTGAAAATATTTGATATGTTGGATTGTAAGGCCATGGCCACACCCATGGAAACCAACTTGAAACTGTTGTCTGATGAGACATCTAAATTATTGGAAATGACTGAGTACATACATTTTATTGGGTCATTAATGTATATGATGAACATAATTCCATACATATTCCTTTTTGTGAACAACTTGAGTCAGTATCTAATTAAACCTAGATGGGTTCACCTGATAGCTGCAAAGCATGTGATGAGGTACCTAAAAGGTACGATAGAATTAGGAATTTACTATGTGAGAGATCATTACTAATTATTATAGGGATATACATATTTATATTGGGAAGGAAGTGCCATAGACATGAAGAGCACGCCAGGTGGATGTTATTTTCTAGGATCTGCCATGATCTCATGGTTTAGTAAGAAACAATTTAGTTTTGCTCTCAGTACAACTAAACTAGAGTATGTTGCAGCTTTCTCCACTTGTTGTGAAGTGATATGTCTTCGGAAACTGATTTCAGGATTATTTGACATCGATTTGGACACCAAATGATTCTTTTTGACAACCAAAGTTGTATAAATATGATAGAGAACCCGATGTTCCATGAAAAATCGAAGCACATAGAAATATGATACTTTTATATAAGGGATATGGTGCAAAAGGGAGCTATAAAGCTCCAGTATGTGAGTACCAATGATCAAGTTGTTGATGTACTGAACAAGCCTCTATCTCAAGTAAATTTTGAATATTTCTGTGACAATATTGGTGTAGTTCAAAAAGAATTTCCTCACAAGGAGGAACAATGATGGTACTAAAAACGATGAATATATGGACCTTCTTCGAAAAGGAGGAAGAAGTCAAAGATATGGACTCTCCTTAGAAAGGAAGAGTAGGTCGAAGACATGAACCCTCCTCGGATAAAGGGGGAGCAGGTTGATAATATGGAACTTCCTAGGAAAGGGGGAGTAATGATGCAACTAACATCGATGATGGATGAAAGTTATGATGACATGGTCCTACATTCACTTGTGGATGATAGTATCCTCTCTTGAGGATGCCAGGAATAACACCATGTTCATGAGATTGGTCCTTACTAAGGATGGCCCTAAAGATGTTAATCTCGCATGGAGAATACCCACATTCAGTTGTGGATACTGTAGAATACCAATCCCTTAGGAGTGGTCCTAACCTAAGTGGTAAGGATGATTTACGATGAGTCCTCATGGATGGAAGGACTGACATTTTGTACCCAGTTAAGATCTTCTCTGCAGATAATCCTCTTGTATGGAGAGTATGCCTACATTCATATGTATAAGATACCATCGAATAACACTTTTTTGGGAGTGGTACTAACCTTAGTGGTATGGATTCTCTATGATGAGTCCTCATAGACGTCATAGTATAACACTCACCTTGGAGTGGTCCTAACTTCAGTGGTAAGTATGTCTACGGTGAGAGCCAACATTTTGTATGCAGTTAATATCTACTCTACATACAATACTCTTGCATGGAAGAACATGACTACACATAAGTGCAGATACCGTAGTATAACACTCACTTAGGAGTGGTCCTAAACTTAGTGGTATCGACGGTCTACATTGAGTCCTCACGGACGATAGGTCCTGTATCTAGGTGTGGTAGAGATATACATTCAGTTGTAGATGATTCAGTTGATCGATTTTATGGATCATGCTGATGAAGGATTTCATCATCCTTGGACTTACATCCTAAAGTGTAGGGATTGATAATCCCACAAAGAGATCATGTGTACTACATATAGCGTGGTGGAAAAGGATCAAGTAGATCGAAGTGCGATTGCAAAGGATCAATAAGATCGAAGTGCTGCTGTAAATGATCGAAATGATTGAAGTGCTGCTTCTACGAAGGATCAAGAATATCAGAGTACTACTACAAAGGATCAAGAAGATCGAAAGTGATGAAAATGATCGAAGATCAAAGTACTTCTACAAAGAATCAAAATATCGAAGTGCTGCTACAAAGGATCGAAAGATTGAAATGTTGATGCCAAAGGATCAAGTGATTGTGTGATGCAGAAGATGAAGACATTGAAGAGAAACTATTTCAGTTACTTATTGTGAAAACTTCCTATGACGTATAGATGTATTACCTCAATACTGCTAAAGATATTGTCTATCTGTTCTCCTATAGTCTATGATGATGTTGTCAGTAGAATAACCTTCTCATTAAGGGGAAGTGTTGAAATATTGTAACTTCAAAGGATATCCTAAATGTATTTTACTGATGTAACCCAAGGGAGATGTTATTATTCCTCTGGTGGGGTGTTACTATTGTATCTTTTCATCATAGAGTCATAAGGTAAATCCTCCATTGTAAGTCGGGTCATTAGTACCCTAATGAATAATATAAAATACTGTTTTGAGTCTTCGTGAAGTTGGCCCAGGAAGATTAGTGGGTCCAAATTGTTTAGGGTAAAAGTCAGTTGGATCAATGTGTATAAATAGGATATTTGTGATTCTTATTTGGACACAGACTCATTGACTTGAGTAGCACATAGGAGATCGAGAGAGAGAGAGAGAGAGAGAGAGAGAGAGAGAGAGAGAACAAAAAGGATGAGAATACATGTTTTTAGGGTTATATATTATACATCTTATACAGACAAAGTTTTTCCTGGGTTTTCTTTCCCTTGAGGGTTTTCTAGGATAAATATTGTGTCTATCTTATTATTGTGTTTCTTTCAGTGATTCTACATATGCTACTACTGTGAAATTAAATTGAACACTAATGATATCTAGTCTAGTATATGAAATATTAACACAAGGTGGTAATAGGGTTTCCAGATCTGCAGATCGATCATGAGGGAACTTGCAGAGGATGTACAATAGGAAAGAACATCAAGAATCCCTTTCCAAAAAGTGAAACAAATACTAAAGGTACGTTAGAACTAATTCATTCTGATGTATGTGGTCCTATTCCCTCGATATCATTAACTGGATATGTTTATTATGTCACATTTATTGATGACTATTCAAGAAATACTTGGATATACTTCTTGAAGAACAAGAGTGAAGTGTTAGAGAAAATAAGGGAATTCAAAGCCTTGATAGAGAACCACTTAGAAAGAAGAATCAAGACACCGAGATCAGATAATGGTAGAGAATAGATTTCAATGGAATTTGAAGCATTCTATAAGAAGGGAGGAATCAAGAGGGAACTAACCACTACCTATAATCCCCAACAGAATGGTGTTGTAGAAAGAAAGAATAGAGCCATTATGGAACCAATGAAGACCACGATTCATGGCAAAGACCTCCCCATGTAACTATGGGTTGAATCAATAAGAACAACTGTATATCTGCATAATATATTATCTCATAGTGCTCTTGGATTCAAGACTCCTGAAGAGATGTATATAGGAAAGAAACCTGAAGTGATCCATCTCAAGATATTTGGTTTCCCAATATATGTACATATTCTGAAAGAGAAGAGAACCAAGTTGGATCCTTCTGGAAAGAACAAAATATTTGTTGGATACTATGAAGTCTCCAAATCCTTAAGGATATACATTTTAGGATTCCATCATATCGATATTAGTAGGAATCTAACATTTGATGAAGAGAAAACTCATAAGAAATATAGTAGGTGTCATCTTGAAGAATTACGTGAAGAGGATGTACCTCCCAGAATGGTAGCAGATGAACCCTCTCCTGAAATGGTAGCATATGAAGCTCATGATATGATGGAACCTTAGGGACCCCCTACTATGGATATCTCTCGAAATAGAAAACCTGATTGGGTAAGAGAAATTGTACAAGAAGTAGAGAGATATGGAGCTCTAGAAGACTCCGCAAGAACAAGCAAAAGATCAAAGGAATAGGGATTTGAAATTGAAGACAAAGTGACTCATGTATGAAAGTTGAAAAATACTTTGTATTGATTGGAGAAAGCTCCTAGAGCTTGGTATGGTAGAATAGATAGCTTCTTGACAATCTTGGAGTTTACAAAAAGTAAAGCTGATCCTAACCTTTACATGAAATTTATGGATGATGAACCGGACATACTATTACTCTATGTGGATGATCTATTTTTGACAGGAAATTTGTAACAAATTGCAAATTGCAAGAAGAATCTAGTTGAAGAATTTGAGATGAAAGATCTTGGATTGTTGCATTATTTCCTACTGTTGGAAGCGTGGTAAAGCCTCGAAGGAATCTTTATGAACTAGGGAAAGTATGTAGTAGAAATATTGAAAATATTTGATATGTTAGATTGTAAATCCATGGCCACACCCATGGACACCAACCTAAAGACGTTGGTATATGATAAGTCATCAGAGTTAGTGGATATGACTCAGTACAAATAGATCATTGGATCATTGATGTATATGATGAATACAAGGACAAATATATGGTTTGCTGTGAACACCTTAAGTTAGTATCTATTCAAACCTAGACGGGTTCACTTGATAGCTGAAAAGCATGCGATGTGGTACCTAAAAGGTACAATAGACTTGGGACTTTAATATGGTAGAGATCATGAATACAAATTGTATGGATATATGGATTCAGATTGGGAAGGAAGTTCCATAGACAGGAAGAGAACCTCAGGTGGATGTTATTGTCTGAGATATGCCATGATCTCATTGTTTAGTAAGAAATAGTCTAATGTTTCTCTCAGTACAACTGAAGTTGAGTACATATCATCTTGCTCTGCTAGTTGTGAAGTGATATGGCTTTGAAAAATGATGTCAGGACTATTTGACATAGAGTTGGACACTACAGTGATTCTTTGTGACAATCAGAGTTGCATAAATATGACAGAGAATCCGATGTTCCATGATAATTCAAAGCACATAGAAATACGATATTTTTATATAAAGGATATGGTACAAAAGGGAGCTATAAAGCTCCAATATGTGAGTACTAATGAGTAAGTTGCTGATGTACTGACCAAACCCCTATCTCGAGTAAAGTTTGAATTTTTCCATGAAAAGATTGGTGTAGATCGAAAATACTTTCCTAGAAAGGAGGAACAGTGATGATACTACAAATGATGAGGACATGGACTCTCTTCCAAAGGAGGAACAAGTTGAAGATATGGACTCCCCTCGGAAAAGGAGGGGAGGGCAGGTCGAAGATATGAACCCTCCTTGAACAAAAGGAGAGTAGGATTATAATATGGATCCTCCGATGAAAGGGGGAGTGATGAAAATTTTGAAATCAATGATGGGATGACGATGAAGCTGAAAATGTCCCACATTCACTTGTGGACGACAATATCCTCTCTTGAGGATTGCCAGTATAACACTTTGTTCATGAGAGTGGTCCTTACTAAGGATGGCCCTGCAGAGGTTACTCTCGATGGAGAGTACCCACATTTAGTTGTGAATACCGAAGAATAACAATCGCTTAGGAGTGGTTCTAGAATTAGTGTCAAGGATGCTCTACCATGAGTCCTTTTGGACGATTAGGCCAAGATTTACATGCAGTCGATATCTTCTTTGTATAAATTACTCTTGTATGGAGAGTATACCTACATTTATATGTAGATTCCATAGAATAACACTCGCTTGGGAGTGGTCCTATCCTTAGTTGCAAGGATTCTCTATGATGAGTCCTCACGGATGCCGTAGTATAACACTCACTTGGGACTAGTCCTAGCATTAGTGGCTAAGGATTTTCTATGATGAGGGCTGACACATAGGTGTGGTCGAGATCTGCTATGTAGATAATACTCTTGTATGGAGAGTATGCATGCATGTATGCGTAGATGTCATAGTATAAAACTCACTTAGGAGTGGTCCTAGCTTTGGAAGCTGAGGATGCACTATGATGAGTCCTTACAGATGTCAGGGATTTCATCTAGGTGCGCTGGATATCTACATTCAGTTGGAGATGATTCAATTGGTCGATACTATGGACCCTCCTCACTAATGGGGAGTAGGTTGATGGATGATTACATCATTATTGGAGATATGACCTAAAGTCATAGGGATTTCTCATCCAACAAAGAGGTCATGTGTACTATAGGTACTGCGGCGATGAAGGATCAAGAAGATTGAAGTGCTGTTTCAAAGGATCAAGATGATCGAAGTGGTGATGCAAAGGATCAAAATGATCGATGTGTTGCTACTATGAAGGATAGAGAAGATTGAAGTACTGCTACAAAGGATTGAAGATCAAAGTGCTGCTATGAAGGATCGAAAGATCAAAGTTTTGTTGCAAAAAGATCAAGTGATCACCTGATGCAGAAGATGAAGACATTTAAGAGTAATTGTTCTAGTTACTGATGAATGTTGAAAAATTCCTATGATGTATAGATGTATTACCTTGATACTGCTAAATATATTGTCTATTGATTCTCCTATAGTCTATGATGATGTTGTCATTCCAAAAAGCTTCTCATTAAGGGGGATTGTTGAAATATTTTAACTTAAAAGGATATTCTAAATGTATTTTACTGATGTAACCCAAGGGAGATGTTATTATTCCTGTTTCGGGATGTTACTATTGTAATTGGTCATCATAGAGTCATGAGGTAAAGCCTCCATTGTAAGTCGATTCATTAGTACCCTAATGGATAATATAAATACTATTTTGAGTCTTCCTAGGTGAAGTCATCCTAGATAGTTTAGTAGGGTTGACTTAGTTAGGGTAAAAGTTAGTTGGCTCAATGTGTATAAATAGAAGAGTTGTGATTCTTGTTTAAACATAGACTCACTCATTAGAGTAGTGCATAGGAGAGAGAGAGACCGATCAAGGATGAGAATACATGTTTTGGGGTTTTATCTTATACATATTATACAGATGAAGTTTTACTTGGTTTTCTTCCCTTTGAGGGTTTTTGAGGATAAATATTGTGTCTATGTTGTGACTGTGTTTCTTTCAGTGATTCTGGATATGCTATTGTTGTGAATTTTGATTGAACACTAATCATATATAGTCTAGGATATAAAATCTTAACATGCAGGACAGGGAAGACCATAAAAATGTGATCTACCAGGTGTGGTAAAATCAACTATAACAAGGGGATTGGGGATTAGGTGTTTAGAGACGCATAGAGAGAGAGAGAGAGGTTTAGGGTGGACATAGAGAGATAAATTGGGTGTTATCGGTTTAGAGAGATAGAATGGGATATATTTTGGGTTAGGGTTTAGGAATTTAGATAGATAGAGAGAGATATCAGGGGTAAAGGGTTGAGAGAGAGAGAGAGAGAGAGAGAGAGAGAGAGAGAGAGAGAGAGATTGGGGGTTAGC
>LPNX010937574.1:39493-60933 GCA_001517045.1 Pseudotsuga menziesii
CGACGGCTATCAAACATCAACATAAGATCTCTATCTTCCAGTCGTCTGCTATGGTTGAAATTTTGAACCGTTATAAATTCTTGTAATTGAATGTAACAGGTAGTCACCCAAGGGTATGAGAATTCTATATAAACATCTACATTATTGTAACAATAAACCAACCTTCATAGAGAGAAGAAATAATAATAGAAACTGGTTTGAATCATTGCATATTGTCTATGTGCATGCTTTCTGTGGATATAGTGGGTTTCCTTCTTTACTTGTTCTTTTTCCTATGCTTCCTTGACCACAATGCTCGACTCATTCAATTGAATTTTGTCCCTAGTGTGCACCCATGCATGCAATAGATCATTGGTATTAGAGCTTGATCTTGTTCAAGATCTTAAGTTACATCAGCACTTCCATTAGATTTATTTAATTGATTCCTATTCAAACATGCTTGCAAAATCAGTAACATAAGCAGACACTTCCTTTGACTTCGTAAAAGATGGCCAAAGAAGCAAACAATAGACATGCAACTAATGAGACAAAACAACTCATAGAAAAATAACTGGCTCGCCAGCGGACCGAAATGTTCTCCCAGTTCAGTGAGATTCTCACACGAATTGCTTCGAACTCTAGTGAATCCTTGATGTGACCTCACTCCGATAAAACCATTCCCTTCAAAGTGAAAATGAATCTGGACATACCAAATCTTGAAGGAAATATTGACATGAAATCCATTGACAATTGGGTACAACAACTGGAATCTTACTACCCTGTGAATGAAATATCCTAAGAGGAAAAGATCACCTTTGTGTCCTTGAAGATGTCATCCTTCGCACATTGCTGGTGGGAAAATTTATCGACAAATATGGAAAAAGAAGGCAACCCCATAGACACATGGGTAAAATTTATCGAATACATTCGAAAGGAGTTCTACCCACCCAAGTATCTTGAAAAACAATATAAGAAGTGGAAGCATCTAAGGAAATGGAAATACCAGGCCATATAGAGTTACACCAATGAGTTCTATCGACTCATGGATAGACTTGGAATCCAAGGAGAAAAGAAATTGCTTGTCCTGCAATATGTCAATGGCTTATCCTTGTACATTGTTGGGCCAGAAAAAGGGCTACGAAAAGTGCATAAGGACAAATCAGACGCGTAAGCAAAGGAGGAAAAGTGAGTGCATGACAGGGTAAAAACAGGTCAAAAAGGGAATAAAGGTATAGACGCAGAAGGATAAAACATGCGCACGACAATAGAAGAGCATGAGGAAAGCTGTGACATGATAGTTGTGACAAGGAAGGAAAATTCAAGTTGATGGAAGAGGCAGGTGAAAGATTTAAAGCTGGAAGGAAGAAGTCAAGAAAGATTATAGAAGGAGGAACCAACAAAAGAAATAAGGACAATTTTGTGGCTAGTTATGACTGGTACAGACGAGCTGAAAGACGTTTTCATGGATATTTAAGGACGTGGTTAATGTCTTCAAGGAATTTCATGGCTAGGTATGGGCCGACATTTATGTAATAGAATATATTTTTAAGTTGTTAAGTCTATAATAACTGAGCTATACTTAGTCAACCCTGTGTGGTCTTGTAAATATTATAAATAGGAGAAACCCGCTCTGTATAAGGGTTCAGAAGGTTATGTAAGTTCAGTAAGTTGGCTAGATAGTAGAAGTAGAAGGCTATTGAGCCGTGGATCTTGCAGCTGTGTGCACAGACCGCTATTAGTCGAGTAATCTGTAGCTAAGTGCATAGATAGTAAGTAGAAGAGTCGATCCAGGCTGTGTAGTGGAGAGAGACCTTAGAGTGGGATGATCAGTTGGTTCGAAAGGTAACTAGTGTAAGTAATTCCATCTCTAAAGCTGTTGATTTTTGGGTTGACATTATTTTTCAAGGATATATTATTGAGTTTGCAATAGAGGCTATAACCTCGTATAGTGAGGCCAAAAGAAAATTTTTCCAAGGACAATGAAGAAGGTATTTGTTATCTATGTACATGGATTAAGATGCTTGTTTACGAGAAGGGTATCATGCAGTTGAGTAGTTGAGTTGCATACCATGGAGGAAGGCTATGTCATAGACAACTTGTCAAGAAAAGCGTCGGTGGCCAGAAGATGTATTCATTCATCGATGGCCTCTCAGGTTATCACCAAGTCAAAATCATGAAGGAAGATCACCACAAAACAACATTCATCATAGGATGGGGATGCTATTAGTATACGGTAATGCCCTTTGGACTCAAGAATGTGCCTGTTATTTTTTCTAGAATAGTAGTCTGTTCTTTTAAATATTTCATTCATAAATCTCTTGAGGTCTACTTTGATTAATGAACTATGTTTGGTCTAGTAATTAAAGACCATATTGCGAGTCTGCGCATGATGCTGGGCTATTGTTGCTAGTATCAAATCACACTTGATTCAAAAAAATGTATCTTATGTGCACCATTGGTGTTTTGTTGGGTCACATCGTAAGTTGTGATGGTATTTTGGTAGACCCAACAGAGATTACAATTATTCTCGACTTGCCATTACATAAATCAATCATGCAACTCAAATCAGTGCTAGGACACACAAGCTACTACAGGAAGTTCATCACAGGATATGCAACGATCACTGCACCTATAGAGAAAATGATGAAACAAGATGTAAAGTTTCAATGGACAACACCTTTCTAAGAAAGATTGGATAAAATGAAGAAAGGAATAGCCACTGTGCCAATAGTTGTATTTCCTAACTAGAAAAAGGAGTTCCATGTGCATGTCGATGCATCATTTGTCGCACTCGGCATAGTATTGACACAGTTAGGAGAAGGTGCACTTGACCACCCTATTTCTTTTTCTAGTAGAAAACTGTCAACTGCAGAAAATAACTACACCATGATGGAAAGAGAAGGCCTCCCTATGGTCTACCCGCTTCAGAAGTTTTGACACTACTTTTTGGGTGGATAATTTTAGATTTACACTGATCATTCAATGCTGAAATACCTAGTCAACAAGTGAGTGTTGGGGGGGAAGATCTGTAGATGGATTCTCATGTTTCAAGAATTTTATTTTGAGGTCATTGATAAAGCTGGTCGACTGAATGTTGGGCCAGACCACCTGTCAAGGATAGAAAGTGGTGAAGAGACAACAATCCTGGAAGATAACTTGCATGACACGCAACTATTTTCCATAACCATGATGGAAGATCAGAACAAGGAATTTAACGCCATCATCCACTTCTTGAGTACAGGTTATGTTCCCCCAGGATTCACCACTAATCAGAAGAAACACTTGGTCGTCAAAGTTGTCGACTATATACTGGTCGCGGGACATCTATATAAGATGGGAACAGACGAGATATTGCGCTGCTATGTTTTTGGAACCGAATGACCCTGGGTTATGAGTGAAGCACACGCTAGTATCACAAGAGGACACTACGCATGGAAAGAAACCATGCACAAGATATTATAGGCAGGACTATGGTGACCAACCATACACATGGATACCAAGAGTTTCTGTAGACATTGTGATATCTTCCAGAGAATAGGAAAACCCTTACATCACAACAAGATATCACTTACACCGCAGATAAATTTGTAGGAATTTGAGAAATGGGATGTTGAATTTGTTGAACCAATCAGTCCACCAGGGAAAAGGAATGGCATGCACTATATTATCACTATGACAGAATATTTAACTATATGGGATGAAGCTGCACCTGTTAAAGATTGCACCCCTATGACCATGGTGAAGTTCCTATTTGAGAATGTGGTGACTAGATTTGGTTGTTCGAAAATTCTACTCAGTGATCAAGGTATGCATTTTTTTAACAAATTTATTGTTGAGATTACTGCAGAGTTTCAAATCCAGCATAAGAAGATGACACCCTATCATCCTCATAAAAATGGAGTGATCAAAGCATTCAACAAGATTCTGGAGAATGTATTGAGTAAGGTATGCAATGTGCACTGAGATGATTGGGATCATAAATTCTCAACTGTGTTATGGGTGTATTGAACAAATTTCAAGAGCATAGGAAAAAGTGGAGAGCACATGGAAAAGAAGAAATGAAAGGATAGATGGTATCCAACACTTAAATAAAATATCCGACAAATATTGAGGTGGTTATGATAGCTAAGAGACATAAATTTGATGAGACACGAGGATAATGTTGATGTGATTTTTCATCCCATTAGCCATCATCGACATAACTACCATAACTATGCTGACAGGTACAACCCACATATCGAGCATCAGAGTTAATGAAGGAACGAATCGGCCAAGAAGCCCATGTAATCGATTAGACATCCACCTTTGATTACATGACGACTGTAGAGCACCTGGGCACGTATAAAAACAAGGCTTCACCTTCAAGCACCATTTTATGCATGTAGAGAGAACCAGAGCTGAGTGTTTGTAGAGACAAAACCTGTCATAGACTGAGTCGATACCCATGGTAATTGAGATCCCCAGTGAGAGCAAGCTATCCGACACAACGATTATCTCCAGTTTCCTAATTGAGGAAGAAGAGGTAGAATCTCCTGAGGTACAACAACCAGAGCTAAAACTAGCAAGTGACCTGATGGAAAGAACCGGAAAGCAACCTTCCAAAATGACAAGAAGACGCTACTAAACACCAAATCCACCGGGCATCTAGCCCCATGAACATGAACATACATGCATATAATGCTGAAGGATGATACTTAAAAAAATAAAACATATTATGAACCATAATCATTCATATGCACAATGGAAGAAAAACATATCAATCAGCATTTAACATGTACATCATCATTTATTAATGGTAAATATGGTTGCAGACACAAGTTAGGAAAGAATACTTATCTTATAGATAACTTGTCCCGCAACCGGCTACTTCACTACAATGTTCCACCCAACCATAGGCCTGCGTGCTCTTTAATCTCTCAACAACGCTGCCACCCCTGAGCTGGGCATGATTTCCACAGGAATAAGGAACTAGCAGGCTTACACATAGCCAAGGATAACAACCCCACAAGGGTACACAGTTCATCCAAGCCAACACAGTTGGATTTATCAAGGGAGCAACGAGTCAACCAAGTTGGGTTTATCAGGCCATCCAGGAGCTAGGAAAGGCTAAATGCTAAGCTAGTGAGCCCATTGAAGAGCTACAAACACCGACACTAGAACCATCCTGGCTTCTAGAACACCCACACACACCCAACACAAGGAAATCAGTCCTTTCACTACAACGCAGTCCCTCAGACCCTGGTCTCCCTTCCATTGCTATTCAGGGGTTGTGGAGAAGAAATCCAGCCTACTAGCTCTATCTATGTGATTCCTAACCCACCAGGTTTATCAAGCACATCAGACCCTCATTCACCACTCCAATGCAGTTCGAGGACAAAACCACTGCGTGCATGCAACAACCCAGCTATTAAAGCTTTAATAGGGGAAAATCAATTCCCTGGATCGTTCTTGGCCCTATCATGGCAAAAATGATCCCACAGCTGCCTACCGTAGCCAATTCACAAGGGAAAATGCATCCAACAAAGGTGGAAAACAACAACCAATGAACCACAAAAGAAAACCACAGTCCGCGATCAATAATGAAATATCTAGACAACTACAACAGGAATGTAGGTAGGAATCTGATCATCAACATAGATAGGAGGAAGACATATCACCAAGGAAACCATAGAAAACATCCCACAATGAAAAACCATGGCAACATTTCACAGTCCGACAATGGTGGAGTCAAACACATAATTTCTACGTGAACAAGAGGAAGAACCAATCCTCAGGCCAACAGTTAGTGAGGAAGATGAGAACGAATGAACCCCCACACAATGGATTGTAATCCCTTTTAACTCCACTCTGCATGGGGAAAACAAACAGCTCACGATCGGGATAGTGGACAGACCATCCGCAACCCAAAAGGCGCGTCGTGGAGAGAGTGTAGGCGTGAGCGTAGGATTTTTCCTGCCAGCAAATAGATGCCCCAACTAACAATAGAATGATTAAGGTGGTGGTTGGATGAGACAAGGGAAGGTGAGAAAAAAGAGCGGTGACACATGGCTTTTCCCATGAGATCCAGGTTTATCAATCCCCCCCTTAACCTTAGGAAATCATGCCCCTTCTCAATTTGGTTGTAGTGAACATAGCTGGTTGGGTTTATTTAATTAAAAAGCATAGTTACATGATACCACAACTTAATATATGCCATATGTCCTGATATACTATCGGTGACAATTCCAATCCAAAACATAACATAACCAAATCAATGGTGGGGCCTTGGCCTTTAGCTCCACACCATGATTATTTACAATGTATATATATATACATATACATACATACATACATACATATATACATACATACATACATACATACATACATACATACACACACACACACACACACACACACACACACACACACACACACATATATATCATGTATATTTAATGCATCAGGGTCAAAACTGGGGTGTTACATTCCCCTCCCCCTTAAATAGCACTGTCCTCAGTGCTTTACAAAATTTAAACAAAATGCTACACTGGTACCGCCTCAGTGTTCCGTAGAATTGAACAAAAATGGATGTGCCAATCGCATGGCATCCTCTAGCTCCCACGTAGCCTCTTCAGGTCCGTAGTGCTCCCATTGCACCTTTACCTACCCTATGGCTCAGTCCAGAGCATTGTGACCTTCCTATTGAGGATGCGCATTGGCTTGATTTGGAACTCTCCCTCGGTTTCCACCTGAATCACATCCCAATTTATCACATGGTTAGGATCATGTACATATTTCTTAAGTAAAGAAACATGAAAAACATTATGAGCTCTAGTACTAGCAAGCAATGCAAGTATATATGCAACAGTCCCTATTCTTTCAAGCACTTCAAACGACCCACAATATCTAGGTGAAAGCTTGGCGCAACTTCCAAGCTTCAAGAAACTTTTCTTGGGCCTCACTTTGAGGTAGACATGATCCCCAACACTGAACTCTCTGTTCATCCTATGCTCATCTGCATAGATTTTCTATCTGTCTTGTGCTGCTTTCAGATTCTGCCTGATCTTTACAACCTCTTGCTCCATTTCCTTGAGCAATTCTGGTCCAAGCACAATCCTTTTGACTGGATTATCCCAAGTCACTGGTGTCCTACACCTTCTTCCATACAAATCTTCATACGGACTCATCCCCAAGGATGTCTGTTGTCCATTGTTATAAGCAAACTCTACCAAGTGTAAGTAATCTTCCCACTTGGTTGGTTTGTCCATCACATACATGTGAATCATATCTTCAAGCACTTGATTAACTCTCTCTGTCTGCCCATCTATCTGAGGATGGTATGCAGTGTTGAATTTTAGCTTTGTACCCAAATCTACAAACAATCCCTTCCAAAAATTGGAAGTGAACTTGACATCTCTGTCAGAAACTATTTCCTTTGGCAATCCATGCAATTTGAAAATTTCCTTCATGAAGATCTTGGCAATGTCATCAGTCTTATGCGTAGACTTCACCGGTATAAAATGTGCTGCTTTTGTCAACTTGTCTACTACAACCATGATGGAATTATGTTGTCTCCAAGTCATTGGCAATCCTATAATAAAATCCATGGAAATAACTTCCCATTTCCATTCTGGAACTGGCAAAGGCTGCAACAAACCTGTGGGATGTTGATGCTTAACCTTTACCTGTTGAAATTTCATGCACCTTGAAATGTATTCAGCCATGTCCTTTTTCATTCCTGGCCAAAAGTACTACTTTCTAGCTGTAGCAATTGTCTTCTGATATCTTGGGTGACCAGAATACAGAGCTTGATGGATTTCATCCATAACAACTCTCCTCAAATCTGCTACATTTGGATTATAAAGTCTGCCTTTATAAGTGAGAAGTCCATCTTCTTCCAATTTATATCCCTCATACCTCTTCTCAAGATTTTGCTATTTCAATTTGTCTTTTACCTGCTCATACAATTCATCTCCAACAATATGATTAATAATTTGCTTTCTCAAATCTGATTGGAAAATACTAAGAGATGCCACATGCATTTCCTATACCTTCCTACTGAGCGCATCAGCTACCTTATTCTCTTTTCCCTTTATGTCCTTGATTTCAAAATCAAATTCACATAAAAATCCCAACCATCTTGCTTGCCTAGCATTCAAAGTAGGCTGATCAAATAGATACTTCGAACCACAATGGTATGTTCTGAGCTCAAATATTCTACCCATAAAGTAATGCCTCCACATCTTGAGAGCATGTACTATGGCTGCAAGCTCTAGATCATGAGTGGCATAGTTCTTCTCATGCTCCTTCATCTTTCTTGACTCATAACATATCACGTGGTTGTTCTACATAAGGAATCCTCCAATCCCTTGTTCGCATGCATCAATACACACCACAAAATCTTTCTTTGGATCTGCAACCTTCAGTACTAGTGCACTAGTGAGAAGATTCTTCAACCAATGGAAGCTTTCTTCACACTTCGAAGTTCATTCGAATTTCATCCCATTATTTTGCAGAGAAGTGATGGTATGTGCAACTTTGGAGAATCCCTCAATGAATCTCCTGTAGTATCCTGCAAGTCCCATAAAATATCTTACATCCGTCACATTTTTTTGGAGTAGGCCAACTCATAATGGCTTCAATCTTCTTAGGGTCTATTGATTTACCCTCTTCTGAGATAATGTGACCGAAATACTGAATTCTATCTCTATAGAAGTCACACTTGCTTAGTTTTGCATACAGCTGATGCTCCCTGAGCAATTGCAATGTCAATCTCAAATGCTCTTCATGTTCTTCCTCATTCTTAGAATAAACAAGAATGTCATAAAGGAAAACAAGAACAAACTTGTCCAAATAATTACTTAAGACACTGTTCATAAGGCACATAAATGTAGCTGGTGCATTGGTGAGACCAAATGGTACCACTACAAACTCATAATTCCCATACCTTGTCCTGAAGGCTGTCTTATGAATGTCTTCATCCTTGATTCTTGCCTGATGATAACCAGGCCTCAAGTCAATCTTGGAAAATACCTTTGCTCCTCTCATTTGATCAAAGAGGTCATCAATCCTAGGCAAGAGATATTTATTCTTCACAGTAACCTTGTTCAACTATCTGTAATCCATACATAACCTGAGTGTACATTCTTTCTTATTTACAAACAGAACCGATGCTCCCCAAGGAGACACACTCGGTCAGATATACTTCTTTTCCAACAACTCTTGTAGTTGCATCTTCAATTCTAGCATCTCCGGTGTACTCATCCTGTAGGATGTCGTGGACACTGGTGCCGCTCCTGGCACAAGTTCAATGGTGAAATCAATGTCCCTTTTTGGAGGAAGCCCTGGAATCTCATCAGGAAACACATCGTTGAATTCCTATAACACCTGATAGTCATCCAATATAGGAGTTTCATCTCCTGTTGGTTCCAGAATATGAGCAGCATACAACTAGAAACCCTTCCTACAGAACTTCTTCAACTGCATTGCTGAAACCTGTCTTACTGAAATTACCTTTGGAATACCTTTTACAACTACTGGGTTTCCTTCTTCATTTGTGCATTCAAAAGTCTTGTTGTAACAGTCAATATTTACTCTGTGAGCTTCTAACCAATCCATTCCAATGGGAACATCATAGGAACCAAGTGGTAGAACATTCATATATACACAAGTGATCAATCCATTCATAGCCAATTGGCATTTCTCCACTACTTCATTGACTTTTCTCTTAGTTCCAGTGGCTAGTTGAACTAACCAAGATTTCCTATGCTTTACTTTCTTAAAAGCAAAAATCTCCACTACTCTAGGAGTAATGTAACTGTGAGTAGAACCAGGGTCAATCAAAATAGAAACAGATTGTTCAACAATATTACCTTCAACTTCAACCACAATTGACTGATGATCTTCCTGGTGGTCCTCCAATGTTGCATAAATTCTAGGGGTTGTTCTTGCTACTTGACCCACTATTTCTGCTTCGTGAATGTTATAAGCTGGCCTTGCACTTTCATTCTCAAGTGGACAATATCTGCACAAGTGGGGTCCTTCACATTTCCAACATTTGAGTGGACCTTTATTTTCTAGTGGATCTTTAGGGTTTCCACCTGTCACTCCAATTGCCTTACTCGCAACTTGGTATGGCTGCTTCTGCTGAGTCCTGAATCTAGAAGGTTTGAAACCTTTCTTTCTTTGATCAAAATTTTCATTTTTCTTGTCCTTCCATGCGTTATGATAATCAGGTTTACCTTTGCTTTGCTCATAGCAATACTTAGCCTTCCTTATTGCTTCTTCAAGAGTTCTAGGTTCATAAAAATCAATTCTGTCTTTGTAAGATTGAGGCAATCCACTTAGAAACTATTGGACCTTCACTTTTTCATCTCTGATGTACCAGACATACCTCAATAATTCCAAGAACTTATTTGCATATTCATCCATGGTCTACTGTCCCAATCTCAGCTCATGGAACTCTTTAATCTTGTCATCATAATACCTGTTGGAGAGGTATTTCTCCCTGAAATACTTCTTGAACTACTTCCACTTCAGTTTCCTTTCACTGATCCTCTTTACTTGCTTGAAGTTTTCCCACCAAATGGATGCTCTTCCATTTATATTGAATATGGAAACTCTTGCCTTCATGTTTTGCTGAATAATCCTACACTTGGAAGTACTTCTTTATCCCAAGAAACCAAGATTTAGCCTCTTGTCCAGTATTTATATCACCATCAAATGTAGGAGGTTTAGCTTTCTTAAATTCATCCTGAGAGTGATCCCTATGGTGCCTTCTTATTTTCCTTTTACGAGAAGATGAACTTGTATTTCCATTGGATTCTTCAAAGTCAGATGATCCACTGCAAGTCCTTCTCCTCCTCCTAGTGCTGAGCTTACTGCCTTCTGGCCTTGATGTACCTCGTCCAGAATCTATCTCCTTCTACAAGTCTGTCAAACTCTGCAACATGGTAGCATTCAACTGATGCTTCTCTTCCTGGTATTTAATAAAGCTTCTCATGGTGGTTGCAACCTTGGATGGTGTCTCTTGGAATCTCCTTCCATTAGACTCTATGTCATTATTTCTGTTATGGGCATTTTCTCCCATGGAATCTCCTACACGCTTGTAAGAATCTCGAGCATCATATCCATCATGGGTTCTCATGACTGAACCACCTCTTGCTTTACCATACTATTCTTCTTGGAATACTACTCTTGGAGGTGTATATAATTCTGTAAATGTGTTAGTAGCAAACTGTTAGATGCATATCATTAATGTAATTTAGAACTACTTACCTTCCTTTTACTGGAAATTCATAAAACAACAATTTTGCTAAAACAATTTTTTTTTCTCTATCTCTCTCTCATTTTCAGCCTTGTAATCCAATGACAGTCTACTGAAAACCCACTGAAAGACAGTTGAAAATTACTTGAAAAATCACTAAGAATTTCCCTCAAAAACCCAAATCTCCTTTGGTCCAATCGGACCTCCTCCCAACTATCTTTCTGACATTTCGGTGGTCAAAACACCTAGCTCATCGGGGGTCTGTTCATTTATTTCCCTTCAGTGTGTCGGGTCCATAGTGATATAACCCTCCTGTTAACATTGGATTTATTTTTGTAGGAATTGGTCCTATTGCCTTCAAAATTTTAAGTTCTCATGGGTGATTGAGTTGGTTTCCAAAGTTTTCTCATTAAGCTATTTCCAGGTTGGCAAAGAAGAGGAGTTAAAGGAATAGTTTCTTCACAAATGGGGCAAAAAAAATCCTATTAGTTTTTGAATGAAATCTAAAAAATGGGTTTTTAAAAGATTTTATTTTTATATTCAAAAATTAATAGTTTTGAATATTCTTCCAAAGTCAAAAAGCGGGCTTTATTCATACAAACCAAGTTTATTAAAGTTTTGTGGGCTAAAACAAGGTTTATTACCTTTCTTAAAGGTATAATTAAAACATTAGCAAGTAAAATAATCGAACGGCTAATGTAAAAGGTGAATTATATTAACGGGTAATATTATTTCTGGGGAGTAAAGTTGCCCGTTAATTAAAACAAAAAGAGCTCAGCGAAATGTATATGGGTAAGCTCATCCAACGGTTAAAAAATAAAGCGAAAAATAAATCAATGGTTATTACAAATTCCGGAGCCCAAACTTGCACGTTGGATAAAAGAAAGGAGCCCAGCGGAATTCATTACATAGTGCTTGATCCAACGGTTGAAAGTTAAAGGCAGAATAATCAACGGTTGGGACTGATTCCGGAGTTGAAACTTGCACGGGGGATAAGTCCCAGACTCCCAGTGGAATTCGGTACGTGTCACCCAATCCAACGGCTGACAAATAAATATATATCACATCGACGGCTGTGGATGATTCCGGAGCTGAAAGCTGCACGAGGGTTAATTTTGAAAGGAGGCTCCGGAATGGGGTCCTTTATAAATAATTTTGACTTGGTTTTTTGACTTTGTTTTAAAAATAATTTCATTTGTGCCACGCGCTAAAGGGAAGAGACAGTCCACCGTCTCTACGGAATCTATAGCTCAATCAACTAAGCTCTGCTACTGGATATGTGTATGCTACTGAGACTACTGATACTTCGACCGAATCAATCAGAAACTGGTACTTCTATATACCATAATGCATCCTTTGCTTCTTATGCTTATAGTGGTGCTGCTACTCGTTCTTGTGGGTATGGGTCTGAATCTACCAGTCCATAAGAGTTGCATAAATATATACAAGGACAAATGGTGTGTGTTCTCTTGCAGTAAACGGTTCAAAGATTCAAAAGCAACATAACATATTTTCTTAAAATGACTGTTTTAGTCATTTTATTCAACGAATTGTTTCCAGCAAACTAAGAAGAAATATCAAAAACTAAAAGAGGTTTTTTATTATAACATTCTGATATACAATAAAATATCTCAGTTTTTACCCAGGTGATACAGATTGGGAGCAACAAAGTCATCTTCAGAGGGAAAATATTCAGATTTCGAAATGACTGTTCTAGTCATCCAACAAAAATAATTGTTTAGATCAAATGAAGATGTATTTTGTGAAACTGGGAGATGGTTTACTTCACAATGTACCTATCTACAATAACCTCTTTCAGTTTTCACACAGGTGCTATGGTTTAGCAGAAACAAAATCAGTTGTACAGGCCAGTTTTCATGTTTTCCAAAGGACTATTTCAGCCATCAACTTCAAAAAATTGTTTTGGACAAATGGGATTTAATTTGACAAAACTGAGAGATTTATTCTTAACAGGCCTATAATAAAAAAACTCCTTCAGTTGGTACACAGTAATCACAGGTTGGGAGAATTTAAAATATCTTTATAGGTCATTTTTCCAGAAATATACAATTTTATTATATGAGTCATCAGATTCAAAGGAATATTTCGAGGAGATTGAGATTATTATGGAGAAATGAAGACATGGGTTTTTTTTGGCATGTGTCCGATTATAAAAACCTCTCCCAGATTCCATACAGCTATCACCATTGGAGATATGCAGGAGAAACTTTGTTGTAACTGTTTTCAGTTAGGTTTTGAATTCTAAGTTACGTAAAGACTTTTCTTATAAAAAGGGAAAGGTAATTGATAGTTAGGGGAGGGTTTTCAAGAGCGGAGAGGCTCTACATTGTAATGGCTTCACGTTTTCAGGAAATGAATAAAATTTGCAGAGGAGGCATGTAAAATCTTTTTCATGTCAGAGATTCTTGTGCCATCTTTTCTTCAGTAAGTAATTTATTTATGTGATTGTTTATCCTGTTTCCCACTCCATTTTGTATTTGCTTTCATGCTTGAGCATTAGTTTTTATGGTCTAGAATTCATCCTACATGCTCTAGGTCCATTGTTCAAGCATTTTTAAAATATTGTCTTCTAAAGTCTTGCAGAATTCACCCTAGAGGTGCTCTGTTTGATGGAATGTCTCCATTTGTCTACTAATCAACCTGCTAATACCTCAAGACTGAGGAAATGGTGCCTACCTTTCCTCTGATCATAAACCTTCAAAACCCTACCTCCTGCAACCTCTTTTAGATCTAATTATTGACTCCATTGCCCAATGGTCTCCTCCATGACCGTCCTACCAAGTATTTTAAAACAAACTTGTCCTATTTGTCCCATCAGAAATCTGACCTTCTAAGTGTCTTTGATTAAATATTTTGAGTATAAAACTTTTGTAAATAGTGAGAGATCCCTCTCTGATTGTATTAGGTCAGAAATACATTCTAAAGTGGTTTTTGCTATTACCTTGGGATCTACCTTTTCACAACCTGGGTACATTCTGAGTGCTAACAAACTGGCGCCATTGCCGGGGAACGAAGGTTCAAATATTCCCTGGGTATAAACGACATACTTTCAGATTTGACTGTTGATGGTGAACGATATTCAGGTATCAGCAAGGTTGTGCATCTTTCACCTGGCGACTCCATCTTTGAAGAATCCAGTTTTCAAAGTTCCTATGGCGACTCCACTGTCAAAAGATTGTAAAGTTTGAAGAGTTGATTGAGTATATTCATTTGTCAAGATGAGTTCTCTATCTGCAAGGTATGCTCCTATGAATCGTGCTCACATTCCTGGTTTTCCAAATCGAATACTTAAAGTAGATTGGCAAACAGGTCTTCCAAAGTTTAAAGATCAAAAGAATGATGATGTTTCCTTTCATTTGGTTAGATTTCATATACATATACATAAGCTGGGAGTTAAATTGCAGGAGGATTCTTTAATGAAAATGTTCATGGCTACTCTAGAAGGAGATGCAAGGTCATGGTATGAAGGGTTACCATCAGAAAGTATATCTTCCCTTACCGATTTTCATACAGTATTTCATGAAAATTACCAAAACCAATACCCCTCCTTGTTGCTGGTTCAAGATTGTTGTATGCATGCTAAAGGTTTCATTGAAGATTTGGAAAACATGTATAGTGATGATGAGTTGGTGGATGAAGAGATTTTAGAAATTTTATATGAGAATCCACTTCAAAAAAAAGAAACACAAATTAGTTGTCTTCACATTCAAGAAAAATCTCAGCAGTTAATAATTTCTTCCTCTACTGAAAGAGACATGAGCCAAAACTCTGATTCAAGCAGCTACATTTCTTTTCCTGAAGTAGATGATAATTTGCAGCAGTATTATCATTCTTTGTGTGACCAAGAGGGAAGTTGGGATGGTCAATCAAACCCTTCTTCATATTACTCAACTTCTGAAGTTTTGTTCCAAGATGAGGCTGCTTATTCCCAATCAGAAAATTCCTTTTTGCAGCAGCAATTTCCTCTAAATTCTAATGTTTCTGTGGGTGATTACATAAAGAATTCTGATTTTCAGTATTACAGTCCCTCCACATATTTATTTTCTGAAAATACAATTAAAGAGGAATCAGCCCTTGGATTAGAATTGGAAAAAATATATGAGCATGAAGATGATCAGCCTATTGATGTGAAAGAAGACGGTTATACTCTTGATGGTTTTTCTGATGATTGTGGTCAGCTTGTTGAAAATTATGTTAGTGATGGCTTTAAAGAAAATTTTAGCCTACTTATATATAATGAAAAGGAAGAGCAATCATGCCATCAATCTTAGTATGTGAAAGAAATAACAATGTGCAATAAACGAAGGGATCACAAAGAAGAAGATGAGAACTCTCAATGGGATGTTTCTTTAAATCTTTCCAATTCAGAAACATTTTGTCAAGAAGACATCTTTCTGCTTAATCTTGTTGAAGAACAAAATGATATTCCTCTTGAAGTGCTTGAGAATAATGGAGTTGTAAACGTAGAAATATCAAATGAAGTTGCTGATATATCATTGAAAGACAATCATGAGAATTCCTTTCAAAGCTATTCTAAAGATCTATTTGACAGTATGCAAGAGGAGTAACTTTTTGGACAGCCTTGTCATGACAAACAAGTGATTGAGTATTTTGAAATTTGTCATGCTTTTTATGATCCAGTAGCAGAGTACATGGATAAATTTTTCAGATGGAGTAGTTGGTTATATGTTTGCAGCAAAGGACAAATTTTTCATCATAACCTATTTCTATTTTGTTCTTATGTTCTAATTTTGATCAAGCATGAGGAAGAAATGGAATTATTGGATAAATTGCTTGATTGGCTTCATTGGAAGTCAAATTTTGCTTGATTGAGCATTTGTGCTTAGTTAAGTAGGATAGGTAGGCATGAATAAGCTTGACATGGCGAGCGTTTCTTTCAGCAGTTTACAGTTTGGTTTTAGTTTCAAGTGCAATTCAGTTACAGGTTAAAGGTTGACAGAGTGGGATTTGTTTGCAAAATGGTTTCAGTTGATGGTTCAGTTCAAAATAGGTTGAGGATTTCAGAGAAAGATTAAGAGAAACCCAATGGATTTGCCACTTGGTCTACGGGTTCTTTGCTACCTCGCAGGGAGGATAACATCCCTAGTTGGAGCCAGTTGTTAACACTGGATTTATTTTTGTAGGAATTGGTCTGATTGCCTTCAAAATTTTAAGTTCTCATGGGTGATTGAGTTGGTTTCCAAAGTTTTCTCATTAAGCTATTTCTAGGTTGGCAAAGAAGAGGAGTTAAAGGAATAGTTTCTTCACAAATGGGGCAAAAAAATCCTATTAGTTTTTGAATGAAATCTAAAAAATGGGTTTTTAAAAGATTTTATTTTTATATTAAAAAATTAATAGCTTTGAATATTCTTCCAAAGCCAAAAAGCGGGCTTTATTCATACAAACCAAGTTTAATAAAGTTTTGTGGGCTAAAACAAGGTTTATTACCTTTCTTAAAGGTATAATTAAAACATTAGCAAGTAAAATAATCGGACGACTAATGTAAAAGGTGAATTATATTAACGGGTAATATTATTTCCGAGGAGTAAAGTTGCCCATTAATTAAAACAAAAAGAGCTAGCGGAATGTATATGGGTAAGCTCATCCGACGGTTAAAAAATAAAGCGAAAAATAAATCAATGGTTATTACAAATTCTGGAGCCCAAACTTGCACGTTGGATAAAATAAAGGAGCCCAACGGAATTCATTACATAGTGCTTGATCCAACGGTTGAAAGTTAAAGGCAGAATAATCAACGGTTGGGACTGATTCCAGAGTTGAAACTTGCACGGGGGATAAGTCCCAGACTCCTAGCAGAATTCGGTATGTGTCACCCAATCCAACGGCTAACAAATAAAGATCTATCGCACCGACGGCTGTGGATGATTCCGGAGCTGAAAGCTGCAAGAGGGTTAATTTTGAAAGGATGCTCCGGAATGGGGTCCTTTATAAATAATTTTGACTTGGTTTTTTGACTTTGTTTTAAAAATAATTTCATTTGTGCCGCGCGGTGAAGGGAGGAGACAGTCCACCGTCTCTGCAGAATCTATAGCTCAATCAACTAAGCTCTGCTACTGGATATGTGTATGCTACTGAGACTACTGATACTTCGACCGAATCAATCAGAAACTGGTACGTCTATATACCATAATGCATCCTTTGCTTCTTATGCTTATAGTGGTGCTGCTACTCATGCTTGTGGGTATGGGTCTGAATATACCATCCCATAAGAGTTGTAAAAATATATACAAGGACAAATGGTGTGTGTTCTCTTGCAGTAAATGGTTCAAAGATTCAAAAGCAACATAACATATTTTCTGAAAATGACTGTTTTAGTCATTTTATTCAACGAATTGTTTCTAGCAAACGAAGAAGAAATATAAAAAACTGAAAGATATTTTTTATTATAACATTCCGATCTACAATAAACTCTCTCAGTTTTTACCAAGGTGATATAGATTGGGAGCAGCAAAGTCATATTCAGAGGGAAAATATTCATATTTCGAAATGACTGTTCTAGTCATCCAACAAAAATAATTGTTTAGATCAAATGAAGATGTTTTTTGCGAAACTAGGAGAGGCTTTTCTTCACAACATAACTATCTACAATAACCTCTTTCATTTTTCACACAGGTGCTATGGTTTAGCAGAAACAAAATCAGTTGTACAGGCCAGTTTTCATGTTTTCCAAAGGACTATTTCAGCCATCAACTTCAAAGAATTGTTTTGGACAAATGGGATTTAATTTGACAAAAATGAGAGAGGTTTTTATTCTTAAAAGTCCTATAATAAAAAAAATCCTTCAGTTGGTACACAGTAATAACAGGTTGGGAGAATTTAAAATATCTTTACAGGTCATTTTTCCAAAAATATACAATTTTATTATATGAGTCATCAGCTTCAAAGGAATATTTCAAGGAGATTGAGATTATTATGGATAAATGAAGACATGGGTTTTGTTGGGAACGTGTCCAATTATAAAAATCTCTCCTAGATTCCATACAGCTGTCACCATTGGAGATATGCAAACTTTGTTGTAACTGTTTTCAGTTAGGTTTTGAATTCTAAGTTACGTAAAGACTTTTCTTATAAAAAGGGAAAGGTAATTGATAGTTAGGGGAGTATTTTCAAGAGCGGAGAGCCTCTACATTGTAATGGATTAATGTTTTCAGGAAATGAATAAAATTTGCAGAGGAGGCATGTAAAATCTTTTTCATGTCAGAGATTCTTGTGTCATCTTTTCTTCAGTAAGTAATTTCTTTATGTGATTTTTTATCCTATTTCCCACTCCATTTTGTATTTGCTTTCATGCTTGATCATTAGTTTTTATGGGCTGGAATTCATCCTGCATGCTCTAGGTCCATTGTTCAAGCATTTTTAAAATATTTTCTTCTAAAGTCTTGCAGAATTCACCCTAGAGGTGCTCTGTTTGATGGAATGTCTCCCTTTGTCTACTAATCAACCTGCTAATACCTCAAGATTGAGGAAATGGTGCCTATCTTGACTTTGATCATAAACCTTCAAAACCCTACCTCCTGCAACCTATTTCAGATCTGATTATTGACTCCATTGCCCAATGGTCTCCTCCATGACCGTCCTACCAAGTCTTTTAAAACAAACTTGTCCTATTTGTCCCATCAGAAATCTGACCTTCTGAGTGTCTTTGATTGAATATCTTGAGTATAAAAATTTTGTAAATAGTGAGAGATCCCTATCTGATTGTATTAGGTCAGAAATACATTCTAAAGTGATTTTTGCTGTTACCTCAGGATCCACCTATTCACAACCTGGGTACATTCTGAGTGCTAACACCTCCAAACTGTAATGGCGATGCCAAGGTCTATCCATTAGCGGTTTTATCAGCTAAGGTCTTCCATGGTATCGGCGGTTGGATGCATTATTCATCAGGTGCGTAGTCCCTTGGGCAGTCGCAACGGCGGAAAGTGATATCACTGTGAGTTCCGTGGACATCTATTAGCTATAGAACCTACTATCCATTGGGTGGATAGTGTCTTACACTGCCGTAATGACGGATTTACAAACCTTCGAATTCTTTTGATCGACGGCTTGATCCTTAATATTTTTCTGATGACCTTATACTCAACCAAATTCTTCCAAAATTTTCTTCTCATCGGGTCTTTCCCCACTAACTTTTCGGCGGGAAAATCATCTAAACTTCTGAACTGGGTCAGTGAGAAAATCGACTGACTGCTGCATCGGGTGGCTAGTCGTCAGGGCTTCTGCAACGGCGGGCACATGAACCACTAAATTCTTCTGATGTCATCGGCGACCAATACAAATAACTTCTGCCGATCTTCGATGGAGTCAACACTTAGAAAAATTTCTGAAATTTATTCTTCTTCTCGCGGGCCATAACATCAGTCGGTGGTCGGAACCACTAAGCGCTACGTGTCGGTGATCGGAGCATCGACGGTTTGAAATCCTAATCATTGGCGTGCTAGTACACATTGAAGCCACAATGATGCACTAACAAACAGCTAAATTCTTCCATGGTGTCGATGATCCCAAAAATGTTTTCTGCTGACGGCATTGGCGGTCCAAACAAATAATTTCTTCTGGTGTCCATCGTTGCATCGGGGGTTCCGTCATCTAAATTTCATCGACGATTCCTACACTTAGATAAATTTTCAAAACTTTTATCTTTAGTCTTCTTTTCCACTACTTCATAGGCTCAACCATCTCTTATTCTTTTCCGATTCGTTTAACTATCTGTCAGTGAAAGCTTCCTTTATCTTCCACCGATTTCGTCAGCTCCATATTCCCCTATACGTCACCAATCAAATCAACTATTTGTTGCCACTGTATCGACAAATAAAACCTCAATACTTCCGCAGTGTCGGTGCTCCCGAGCACTAAACGCCACCACCTTAGTTATGTTATTGGAACTCGGAGCCACTATTCACTAAACACCTCGGCATTGGTGAGTGGAAAGACTAATGCATCAGCAGGATAGTTCACTAACCAACCACAACAGCGGATGCTCGCACAACTAATTTCCAGTGATCGGTGCTCTGATCATCTATCTTTCATCGATCGCTGATGGTTTTCCACACTTAAACAAAATTTTGAAAATTTTCTTCTTCCTTCCATGTCAGCGATCCCATCCTCTAGTCATTGGCGATCCCATCCTCTAGACATCGGCGATCCCAACCACTAACATTTTCCGATGACCAATGATCTCGTGCCTGAAAGTTTTTGGAACTTTCCTCCTCTATCTTCCGCCGCATCGGCCATAGAATCAACTAGCTTCTATGGCATCGGCGGTTGGAGGCTCTACCCGTCGGAAGCATAGTTGCCTAGCCATCCGCAACGGTGGCACACAATCAGCCAATCTCTTCTGGTGCAGTCATCAAAATTTCGTTGCATCGTCAACATAATCATCTAAACATCGGCGATGCAATCAACTAATCATCGTTGATCAATCTACTATACTCCGCCGATGTGTCATCGAGGATTCCTTCAACTAAGTGGCGTCGATCGTCGATGGTCAACGTCAGGTGGTCTTCAATCTAATTCTTCCGCTGTGTCAGAAGAACTTCTCACCAAGTTCTCCTATGTGCCAACGATTTTAACACTTAAGCAAAATTTTGCAAGACCTTCCGCCGTCGGTTGGGCTTCAAACTAACACTTCCACCATGTCGGAGGAACTTCGCACTAAGTTCTTCGATGGGACAACGAGCGACGAACGCAATTCCTTCCACAATCTTCTTTTGATTTCCGTACATCAGGTGACCTTCAGACTATCCTTTCTACTGCATCGAAAGAACTTCGCACTAAGTTTTCCGATGAGCCGACAATTCTGGCATTTAGAAAAAATTTGTGAATTCTTGTCATCACCCATTTCTCCTAGTTTCTTTTGGGCCAGTGAGAAACCTGCCACTGTTAACTGATCTTTTCATGGCCCTCTAAGGCCCAATTGCTGCAACATAAGCTTTGTCACTGCATCTTCATGGCCCATTCAGGCCCATGCTGCAACCTTTGCTCTGATACCACACTGTAACATCCCCGACCCTCTGAACGACAAGAGGACGCTACTAAACACCAAATCAACTGGGCATCTATCACCATGAACATGAACATACATGCATATAATGCTGAAGGATGATACTTAAAAACATAAAACATATTATGAAGCATAATCATTCATATGCACAATGGAAGCAAAACATAT
>LPNX010937574.1:61158-77536 GCA_001517045.1 Pseudotsuga menziesii
GCGTCCTCTTGCCATTCAAAGAGTCAAGGATGTTATATTGTGTGTGTGAGATTTTTCCTTATGCTCCTTTCCCAGCCCAAGCACTATCACCCTGACTTACAAATATCCCTGCATATGTGCGTAGTTGCATTCTTACACTGTCATAAACGACCATGATCTAGACTCTACACCTGTCACTTTCTGGTCGTTATCATTTGTGTGCTTCTGTGCTTGCCTTTCCTTCATTGCACACCTCTCTATTATGCTTGCGTGGGTCCTTTGCTTCCTTCATGATCTTCCTTTTCTTCTATCATGCACGTGGTGCATCTTCTTTGGTTGCGTGCATGATATTTTTCCTTATGCTCCTTTCCCGGGCCAACAACAATTTTTTCAAACACCCAGGAAAGCTAAAGACACATTGGCTTGGGCCATATGTGATTGCACACATCACTGATGAGGGCGGAGTAAAACTTCAAAAATTCAATGGGACATATGTTGCAAGAATGGTGAATGGAAGTCACCTAATTCCTTACTACAATGGTTGTGACATGCCTAGCTAGGATCACACCGCGTGGAACAAATGGAAAAAAGAGAGGAAATTATTATGTCACATGTATACGACAAGTGCATGTAAGAGCGTAGGAAAAAGTAGAAAGCAGATGGAAAAGAAGAAATGACAGGCTAGATGGTATCCAACATTTAAATAAAATATCCAACAAATATTTAGGTGGTTATGATAGCTAAGAGACATAAATTTGACGAGATACGAGGAGAATTTCGACGTGCTTTTTCATCTCATCAGCCGTCATCGACATAATTGCCATAACTATGCTGACAGGTATAGCCCACAAATCGAGCCTTAGATTTAAGGAAGGAATCCATCGACCTAGAAGCCCATGCGATCGATTAGACATCCACCTTTGATTACATGATGACTGTAGAGCACCTGGGCATGTATAAAAACAAGGCTTTGCCTTTAAGCACCATTTTACGCATGTAGAAAGAACCAGAGTTGAGTGTTTGCAGAGCCAAAAACTATCATAGATTGAGTTGATACCCATGGTGATTGAGATCCCTAGTGAGAGCAAGCTATTCGATGCAACCATTATCTCTAGTTTCCCAATTGAGGAAGAAGAGGTATAATCTCTTGAGGTACAACAACCAGAGTTGCAACCAGCAAGTGACCTGATGGTGAGATCCAGAAAGAAACCTTTCCCTGCTCTTGCGAATGCCCCTCCTCATATTCCAACCCTTGGTTCCCTCCTTGTGCTGACCCCATTCCAGAGATCACCTGCTGTAGCTGCAGCTACGTAGCCACTTAGATATCCAAGACATGCTAGAGAGAGAGCACCTGGAGAGTCATCCTAGCCTAATATGACAAAGAAACGAAAGGCTAAGGCTATTCCAAACAATGCCAAAAAAGTACCGATGGAGGAAGACTCCCCACCATGCAAAGGCTGGGCTGATGATGAGGAAGATGCAAACTTTCCCCTTAGGTGCTAAATCCAATGGAATGGCCTAAAGGCATCAACCAAGTAGGATTGATGAACCTGCACTTCAGGCCACATTTTGGCCATAGTATCCAAGTCAACATGTATGTGAAACAAATCCTGGTATGTTTCCACAGAGGGTGCCTATGGATCAATCAGCCATACCTTGTCAACATCGAGCTCATCTCCTTGATCACAAGGCTTCTAAATAAGGGAGATGACCCTGTGCATTATTTGCACTCGACCAGGGATACCACCAAGAAAAAGCTAAAGTATAACCTTCAACGCACAAAAAGGGGCTTCTTGATTGGCCCTATCGAAGACACAAGTCTGCAGTTCATCGCAAGGATCTTGTCTTGTAAGCTTCTACACAAGATTAGGTCAACTTAATGTACTGTGTGAATAGTAGAAATTGCAGAGAAGTGCACACTAGGTGGGGTTTCCAATTGGTGGCGGTTCTTTCTCAATGAATTGATTGATGACGTAGTGTAGGCCCAAGAGGACCTTAACTATAAATTTAACTAATCTTGGCTGCTCATCTTTATCTTGTTCATAGTGTGGGCCAACCCACCATTGTGCAAAGTATCAGAACTTGTGGGAAACCAAGAAAAAAAAACCGACAAAAGGATAACAAAATCAAGTTCTTTTTGCATGCAGAGGAGTTTCGCAATTTTATCTGCCGATCTCATCAATTTTGGGCTGCGACAATGCACAGGTATGCAAACTTTATCAATCTCCATGATGGTGCACATAACATGATTTTGGAGCTGAAAAAGGACCCAATGAAGCAAGCACACAATACAGGGTTCATGATTATTGATGATGATGTGGATGCAATAATCCAGGAATGGTTAGATGAATGGCACGACCCACTGGTAGAGCCACTTCTTGAATACCAAGATGAAGAAGACCCACTAGTAAACCAAGGAAATGACTAAGGAAATAAGGGAGGAAACGATAAGGACAATCATCCATAAGAAGCGGAAGAAAAAGATGATAATGAGGGTGGAGGTGGCTCTGATAACAATGATTCAGAGTGCACACCTAGTCAGGAGAACATCCCGACTCAACAAAAAATGCAGCAACAAGGACACGGGCCACCTCACAAGAAAAGGAAAGCTAGAAAAACCACTAAAATAGATACCTTGATTGAAGAGGATATCCAAGTGTTAGCAAAGGTTGTAGCTAAAATAGAAAAAGGTTGCTAGAAAAACCACTAAAATAGATACCTTGATTGAAGAGGATATCCGCGTGTTAGCAAAGGTTGTAGCTGAGGTCTCCAAGGACAGCCTCGCCATTCTGAAAATGCAACAGGTAAGAATAGCTGATCAAGTTGGGGATCACCTTACTAAGTTGGTAGATGATATTAACGAAGTCAAAGCCACTATTAAGGTTGAGACATATGGTGTGGATCCTAGTGTTCCAGTAGTTGCACTAGAACTAGTGTCATCAATCAAAGTACAGATCCAGGGGTGCGCACTGGAAAACGGGACGGCTACAACTGCATTTGATGATATTATCAAGGAGTTTGACACATTGCACATTGAATTCTCTAAGTTATTATTGGGTGAAGTCTATGAGATCCAGTAGGCATCTACGACAAAAGTACAACTTAGGGAGAATGTTGTTTCCAATCAAGAAACAAAACAACAAAGAAAGGAAAAGGCACACAAGGCCCTCCTTAGGGAAAAAGAGAAGAGATTGAGGGACGTGAACACAACCATTTTGCATTAGCTAAAACCATTAAGGGTGCCATTGTAGTGTTCCCACCAGAAGCAGGCTAGGAAGATGAAGATTCAACAACTAAGGTTTCCCAGCTGTTGTGGATTGCGGTGGAGTTGAAGAAGTAGGTTGAGGAGCTTCAGGCTAGGTAGGTACCGAGCACACCTCTCAAGGTACTAGAAGCGAGAAGAAGAGTAGCATCTGAAGCTACTAGGAAGATCACCGAGGGATAAAAACTCTATGCAAAGGAAGTTGAAGCCATTTTCACAATTTGGGAAGTGCTTCTAGAAGATGAAACTACAGAAAACATAAGGGGAAGCGCGCAACATACAGATGAGAAAATCAGTGCTGCAAAGACAGAGATGAAGAGGATGCCCTTTCAGGAGAAGGTTACAAAGATGGAATAGATCAAGAAACTATAGCAAGAATTCCAAGTCCTTTGCAGCCAAGAACGGAATAGGGAAGCCGAGGTGGAGACACATTAGTCAGAAGCTATGTGGCTCACAGGTCTTATTCAGCTTGTGCAATAGAAGCTTCAATAAATCACGCAAACACTAGAGGTAGGACTGTTGGAACATATCAGTTCCGACTGTGTAGAATAGTTGGTTGCATAGGAAGAGGAAGTCACTGTGGAAGTTGCTAGAGTGAAACAGATGGTGAAATAATTCTAGGACAAATTTGGTCCTCCTTCATAGTATGAGCCTACACCAAAAACATAAGTTTTAGGGGAAAACCAAATTTTTTTGGTAGGACATTTTTGCGAAGAAGTCCCTTTTTGCTTAGTGGCTTGGGATGAGCCACATGTGAGTGTTGGGGGCCTATTGGGCTAGAAAATGTCTATAAAAAGTGCATAAGGATAAATCATACGCGCAATAAAAAGAGGAAAAGTGAGTGTTCAACAGGGTAAAAACATGTCAAAAGGGAATAAAGGAACCAACATAGAAGGATAAAACATGTGCATGATGAAGGAAGAGTAGGATGAAAGTTGCGATAGGATAGTTGCGACAACAAAGGCAAATCCAAGTCAGTGAAAGAGGCAGGTGGAAGAGTTACAGCTAGAAGGAAGAAGTAAAGAAATACTATAGAAGGACAAACTAGAAGAAGAAAGAAGGACATTTTTGCTGCTAGTTATCACTGGTACAGACGAGCTGAAAGATATTTCCGTAGCTTGTTAAGGATGTGGTTAATGTCTTCCTGCACTTTCACGACAAGGTATGGGATGAAATTTATGTAACAGGAGATATTTTGTAAGTTGTTGAGTCTTTAATAACTAATTTGTACTCAGTTGACCCTGTGTGGTCTTGTAAATATTATAAATATGAGGAACCTGCTTTGTATAAGGGTTTAGAAGGTTATGTAAGTTCAGTTAGTTGGCTAGATAGTAGAAGTAGAAGGTTGTTGAGCCGTGGATCTTGCTTCTATGTGCATAGACTGCTAGTAGTCGAGTAATCTGCAGTTGAGTGTGGAAATTGAACTCAATATATAGATCAATTACACTCACAAAATTGCTAATCAAACATGCAAAATTCACACAAAAGGAGACTGAAATTGGAGCATAACTTAATCCTGTATTGAATACTTGTACATTAGCTAACAATATGAAGTAATAGGCTGATCAAATATATAATTATATGAGATATTATAAAACACTAGGTTTCTATTTGAATTGCTCAAAAAGCAGGATTACTAAATAAATTCAAATCCCCCATAGGTGCAAAAAGGACTTTCCAAATCTATGAAGATTCTCACGAATTAGCTAAAGCAAGTGGGAAAGCTAGTAAGTGGTGGAAATACAAATCATTCATGATTTTATCTGGAGAAAAGGAAGGAGGATTATGTGGTCAAAAAACAAGGCAAGTTCCCTAGACTAGCTTTTCCTTTATGCTTTAAAACTGCCGTAAAGCAAGGAAACTTTCATTAAAATCAGATATGCGCTTTAAGGAACCAGCAAGAAAGAATACATGCTAAATATGTTTCCAGGATGATTCTAAAGTGCACCATGACCCATTTTAGCAATATTTGACTTCTAGGAACATGTAGAAGTCAACTAGCATAGAGAGGGAATCTAGGAATCTAGGAATAAGACAAAAAATGATTTAATTAATGTCAAATATGGGTAACTATGGGTTGATTATTCTAACACCCCCCCTTAAGCTTGAATTTATGAGTAAATATCAGAAAATTATAGGGCCTAGCAACAAGGATTAGTCACCCTTTTACATACTGCATGTCCATACAACCAAGGAAAGAGGAAAAAACCCAGTGGGAAAAATACTCCCTTAAACATGGACAGGAAACAAAATTTTGGAAATATTGTTATCAATCATCCTTCACAAGGTGATGAGAAATCCCCAGAAATGATTTGAGATTACTAAAGGTATTCTCACATAATACTTTGGTGGAGATATCTACTACTTGTTCTGAAGATGCACAGTAGAGTAGAGAAATGGTACCATCATGCATAAGCTCCCTGATATAGTGCATATGGATCTCAATGTGCTTGGTTCTTTGTTTTTGAATTGGATCAGTGGAGATTTGAATGGTTATTTTATTGTCACAATAGATGAATTTTGAAAACTCTGATTCAAAACCACGTTCTCCAAGTATCCCCTACAACAATAAACATTGAGTAGCTGCATTTAAAACTCCTCTATACTTTGCCTTTATAGATGAGAGTGTTATGGCCCTCTGCTTCTTACTTGACCAGCTGATTGGTCCTTTTGCAAGCATGAACACATATCCTAAGGTAGAATTTTGATCTACATTTTCACCTGCCCAATCATTGTCAGTAAATCCAACTAGCTTTAAGTCAGATTTTGCTTTGTAGAAAATCCCATGGGTCCTTATTCCCTGAACAAAGTTTAGGATCCTCTTGGCCACTCTCCAATGAATCTCATGAGGCTGATCCATGTATCTTGAAGCCACACTAAATCCATAAGATAAGTCAGGTTGAGTATGTGAAAGATAAATCAAACACCCAATCAACTGCCTATACAGTGTATTATTTACCATAGGAGAAGAACCTGCTTCTTTAAGCTTAACTCCTGAAAGGAATGGAGTCTTGATTTCCTTGAAATATTTCATGCTGAATTTGGTGAGAAAATTTGAAGCATAATTTAACTGATGAACCTTGATTCCATGTTGGGGTTGAACAATTTCGAAACCCAAGAATTGGCTCAACAATCCCAAATCTGTCATAGAAAAGGCATGGTTCATTACATCCTTCAAGGATGAATTCTCTTTCTTTGAACTTCATGTAATCAGTAGGTCATCCACATAGAGAAAAATAATCATTAAATAACCATGAATCAAATTCAAATAGACATTAGGATCATACTTGCATCGAACAAAACTCAGTGACAACAGAAAGCCATCAATCTTGGCATACCAAGCCCTGGGGGATTGCTTGAGCCCATACAATGATTTCTTTAACCTACACACTAAAGATGGATTAGATACAAAAAATGCTAGTTGCTGCATATAAATATCTTCATTCAGATATCCATTCAAAAAGGCACCTTTTACATCCATGTGATGTACCTCCCATTGCTTTGAAGTTGCAATGGCTAGAACAAGCCTTATGGAGTCCATATTTGCCACTTGTGCAAAGGTATCATTGTAATCAATACCATGTACCTGAGAGTGTCCCTTGGATATCAATATTTACTTATATTTCAAAGGTGCTCCATCAGAAGCAAACTTAGTTTTAAAGACCCACTTAGAATTCACTAGCTTTCTTCCTGGGGGAGATCAACTAGTTCCCATTTGTTGTTCTTCTAAAGCGAGCTAAATTCTTCTTTCATGGATGTTTTCCATATTGGATAATGTGTTGCATCTTCATATGTCTATGGATCAGAATCTATCATCAAATAACAATTCTTGGAAAAGAGTGGATCTTTCACACAAAGGGAACTCTCAAATTGAGATCTAGTCCTCCTAGTGTCATTAGAATTTACAGCTAGTTCCCCAGCTGCATGAATGGTCCTTTATTCCCAATTTGGTATTGTAGCCTATTAGGATCTGAAATTCATTCATCATTATCAGACATATCAGAATCAACAAACTCATTATTCTCTTCACTTACAATCAATGGCTGTGGTGGTGAAGAGGACTCTCCAACTTCAATTGCTACTAAAGGTTCTTCTTCAAAATGAACACTTATTTCAATGAAATATTTGTTAGTGCTCAAGTTGATAATATTGTACCCTTTTGAATCTTCATAATACCCAACAAATAGGTAGTCTTGGCTTTTTGGTTGCAAATCCTTCCTCTTTTCAGTTGGAATTATATCCCAAGCCTTTGAGCCAAAAATCCTGAAATGGGTCACATCTGGCTTGTACCCACTCCAATATTTAAAAGGAGTCATACCATCAAGATTCTTATGTGGAACCCTATTCTATATATAGGATGTACAATTTATAGCCTCAGCCCAAAACTTTGGTGGCAAATTTTTAGCCTCCATCATGCAAGTTGCCATCTCCTTCAGTGAGTTGTTCTTTCTCTCAGCAACACCATTTTGTTGTTCTATGTAAGGAATAGAATGCTGCATCTCCATACCTACATCTTTGAAATACTATATGAACTCAAACTTGACATACTAACCACCAATTTCAGATCTGAGGATATTGAGTTTCCTCCCAAACTGGTTTTCAACCAAGGCTCTAAAGACTTTGAAGAGGTCAAAAAATTTAGATTTATGATTTAGGAAGTAAACCCAACAATACTTGGAAAAGTCATCTATGAAGGTGAGTGCATATTTGGCTTGAATCATGGACATATGAGGGAATGGACCAAAAATGTCATTGTGGATCAACTCAAGAGGTGTAGAGGTTCTCTCATGACTATCTATCTCATACTTGTGCTCTGGGTGTTTTCCTAGGATGCAACCTTGACATACTCCCTTAGAAAACTTGATATTTGGTAACCCTATGACCATGTCTTTGTCACTCAAATCAGAAATATACTTGTAGTTAAGATGGGCAAAAATTTCATGCCAAATCTTGCTTGCTTCATTAGCATGAGTAAGAAGAGAAGAGGGGTTTGAGTAGGGTAGAAAATGGGAAAACTTGTATACCTTCGAAGTGTGATCAACAACACCTTTTTCTATGAATTTACCATTCTAAATATCAGTGATTTCAACTTCATTGAGGGAGAATGTGAATTTATTTGGAGACCCAGTGTGAGTCATTTGATACACTAACAAGAGATTAGAGGAAAGACCTGGAACACAAAACACATTATTGAAATTACATGGTCAAGATCAATCATACCCTTTCCCATACTGTTAGCCGGAGAGTTATCTCCCAAAGCTATTAGTGGAACTTTTGACATGTAAAGAGAGGAAAAAACATCCCTTCTCGAAACGATATGTCTAGAAGCTCCAGAATTAATGATGAAGCTAGGTGAGCTTGAGGTGCCAACAACCAAGTCATGTACTCTCTCCTTGTCTTCTGAATTTGATCTTCCTTCCCTCTTCTTTGAGAAACCAGGAAGGGAGATGTTGTTATTCTCTAAGAGTTGGGTAAACATGTCAATTTTCTTTTTCATACAAGATCTCTCAGGAAGATAGCACTTATTACAGTATGTGCACTTGCTCATTTTTCCTTTGTTCTTCTTCTGGGGGTTCTTCTTGGAGCCCAAGGAATCCTCTTGAGAATTTTCCTTGTCTCTCTTTTGCTCAGGTGGATTTTTAGCCTTTTTCTTGATTTTGGAATCCACCTTCGAATATCCAACAACCAAAGCTTGGTCTTTGGAAGGTTTGATGGTGCCCATCATCAGCAATTTATCTTGCTCATGAGTGAGGGATTCCATGAACTCAACAAGCTTAGGCATCTTCTAGGTTTGAGCTGTCAATTTAGTGGCATAGAACGTCCAAATAAACACTAAATAGTTAGGACCAAGCTTTGAGAGAATGGTCAAAACTAGTTGCTCCTCCTTCTTTTCAATCCCACATTGTTTTACTACAAAACAAGGGCCTTAAACTTGGTAAAATAGAGTTGAAATGATTTGAAGCTACTGGGACTCAAGCATATCAATTCATTCTCAATTTGATGTCCTCTCATCTCATCTGTATTTCCAAAAAATTCTTCAATATTCTCCCACGCCTCATTAGGATATGTCAATGAATCAAGATGAAAGAGGAGGTCTCTTGAAATACTCAGACACAAAAAGCCATAGGCCTCATCCCTCCTGTTGTGCCATTTGATTTTCTCTACAATTGCATTGGGATCTACCTCAATAGCCATGGTAACCTTGTAGAGACCTTTCACTCTCAATAATATCTCCATCTCAGATTTCCATTTGAATAAATTGAATGGAGTCAAGATGATCCTTTGAGATTGGTCCATATCTCAACTCCTGTGCCCTTCAGTCAGTAGAATGTGCTCCCAGTCAGTGATGTAAAACCTAAAATAACAATTTGGAAGGAGAGAAATCAATCTACATAGGCTTTGATACCATGTGAAAATTGAACCCAAGATATAGATCAATTACACTCACAAAATTGCTAATCACACAAAAGGAGATTGAAATTGGAGCATAACTTAATCCTGTATTAAATAAGTGTACATTAGAAAAAAATATGAAGTAATAGGCTAATCAAATATATAATTAAATGATATATTTGAAATCACTATCTTTCTATTCGAATTGGTCAAAAAGCAGGATTACTAAATCAAGTCAAATCCCCCATAGGTGCAAAATGGACTTTCCAAATCAATGAAGAAACTCAAAAATTAGCTAAATAAAGTGGGAAAGATAATAAGTGGTGGAAATACAACTCATTCGTTCTTTTTATTGGAGAAAATGAATGAGGACGATGTGGCAAAAAACAAGCCAAGTTCCCCTAGACTAGCTTTTCCTTTATGCTTTTAAACTGCTGTAAAGCAAGGCAGCTTTCAAAAAAATAAGATATGCGCTTTAAGGAACCGGGAATAAATTAGACATGCTAAATTAGTTTCTAGGATGATTCCAAAGCACTCCATGACCCAATTTAGCAAGTATTGACTTCTAGGAATATGTATAAGTCAACTAGCATAGAGAGGGAATCTAGGAATCTAGGAATGAGACAAAAATGATTTAATTAATGTCAAATATGGGTAACTATGGGTTGATGATTCTAACACTATGTGTGCAGAAATTAAATAGAATATTCAATCCAAGATGTGTGTGGATCAGTAGAAGTAAATAAATAATAAACCAGAGAGCATGAGAGCAAGAAGATTGAGTCAAAAGACATCTTAAGAACAATATGCAGGTCACAGAATGCAAGGTGCTATATCCATTTCTCATGCCAGATGAAGAGCACCTTTGTGGTTTTTCCACATTATTTCTTGTGTTATATGGATGAATATTGTTGAATGGTGAATTTTTATATGAATATTTCCTTACCTTGCATTATTATAGTTACTACTGAATGTATGTCATAATCTGGTTTATATTTGAATGAATGAACACTTAAGTGCTGGTTGGAATGGTATGTATGCACTTATGGCTAATATGTTAAGTAAAAGTATAGTTGTTCACTATTTGATTGAGTATAAGGAAACAACTTCATCGCACCGTCGCACCAGTTGTTGGGTTGTAAGGACGAGGCTGTGTCGAGCGCAAGTCACGACGCTCTCTGTGCTATTGTCGTGCAGTAGTAAAAATCCATCTAGTTGCCTTTATCAAGCACCTTAGTCATGCACTAAGGGACTGTAAATACCTCATGAATTATGGAAATATGGTTATGGCAGTTACCCATTATATATCTCAGGTGAGACTGCGCCTGCCTCGCGGGCGTTGCCGATTGAGCTTGCTCTGTCGGGACAATGTATTTTGGTGTCACGTTGGTATTGTGTTGTTGATTGAACCACACGTTGAGACAGGAATTATAAATATGCCAACATACATTCAACAAGAGATGGAGTTTCCGATGATCATTATGCTTGTAGATGCATTTCATTACGCAAGCAAGATTGAAGCTAAAAAACAGGAAAATCACATTTTGTGAACAAGAAAAAGGTCGAACATTCGACAAAAAGTCACATGTCGACTATGAAAAGTTTAAGAACCCTTCTTAGCTAACTTCACCAAATCTTGATTATCACAAAAATAATTTCTATAAAGTCAAGGATCACAACAAACAAGCTCCTATTGGGAAACTGTGTGATTATCACAATTTAGCATGGCATGATACGTCATAATAAAAATCTTGTAAAAAATTTTTGGAAAAATTATCAACATCTAACTTGTCGAATAGAATCCTAGTAGAATATGATCCAAATGCATCAACCCTCTTGGATTCGACTTCGACTACTTCGACAGCCTTGACTATCATCGATGAGGAGTGAGAATGCATGTTCCATACACTGATATGGGTTCAAAAAAATCCATTACATATGATTGTTGATAATGGTAGATAGAAGAAATTCAGTTTTGAATATCTTGTGAAGAAATTAGGTCTTTCACCACTCCACATCCTCAGCCCAATAATATTGGTTGGATGAAAGATGTACAGGAACTAAGAATCACATGCCAATGCAGACTCAACTAGTTTATTAAGCCTTTTGAATAGGAATTACTATGTTACATGGCACTCCTTTCCATAGCTGACACCTTGTTTGGGAAACCTTACCTATGGGATCGACACAATACATATCAGTCACAACCTCAAAACATGATTTTCAAAATTTAGAATCAATGGTACAACATACAAGAGCGACAAACCACATTAACGGTTGCTATGATATATACCAAAAAAAAAATAATATTATCAATCATGCTCAAAATTTCGCATTAATTATGATAAATCCTCAAAATTCCAGGAATATTGCGGCAACAAGTCGACTCACCATCCAACACATCTCCCCAAAACAACAACAGATCGACCACATTCTTGAGGAATATCAAAACATATTTCAAGAGTCGAACGAAGTACCTATACATTGTTAGGTAAAACACTCCGTTGAAATTGTTCCTGGTTATTCATTACTTAACGCGTCTATTTATAGAATATCCATTCTCGAGAATGAAGAGATTTGCAGGAAAATCCAAGATTTGATTGACAAGCGTCATATCCGCCCCAGCTACTCTCCTTGTGGAAGTCCAATCATCTTAGTTCCAAAGAGAGACATGACTTGGAACATGTGCATTGACTACCGATCTCTAAACAAAATTTCAATAAAGAATAGATACCCTATTCCATGAATAAATGAACTCATCGACAGTCTAAAAGGTGCTAAGGTATTTACGAAGCTTGACCTCAAGTTGGGATATCATATTATTATGATCGATTCCACCGATGTATTGAAAATGACTTTCAATACCAAGGAAGGATTGTTTAAATGGTTAGTCATTCCTTTTGGATTAACCAATATACGTGCAATCTTCATGAGATATATGGATGACATTCTACGACCATTTATCAATAAGTTTTTCATTGTATATCTAGACAATATCTTGATTTTCAGTCGATCATGGGAAGAACATGTCTGACAAGTTTGACAAGTATTTGACACTCTCCAACAACATCGATTATATATGAACATGGAAAAACACTCATTTGCGATGACTATCATCAAATATTTGGGATATGTAATTGAATCTGCATGAATTCATGTCGAATGAGAAAAATAAAGATCCTCAAAGATTGGCCCATTCCTTAAAAAATTCATGAACTAAGAATATTTCTTGTTTTGGAAAATTTTTATCGACTTGGCTTCAGCCACAACGCATGGCCTTTGAATTAGTTTATGAATGAAAATTGGAAAAATGTCTTCAAATGGACACTGACACAACAACAAGATTTTGAACAACTCAAAAACAAGCTTTGTACTATACCATTACTTGTGTTACCTGATTTGCATAATCCCTTTGAGATTGAGACAGACGCATCCAATTATGCTCTCAGCACAGTGATCACTCAGTAGGGTCACCTAGTCGCATTTCATTCTGAGAATTTCAATGATACTGATAGAAGGTATTTGACGTATGAAAAATAACTATACGCCATTGTGCAAGCTCTTAAACAATGGATACACTGCATTCTTGCTAGGGAGACGGTCATCCTCACTAACCATAAAACTTTGTAGTTTGCTTCGTCCGAATCAAAATTATAGACAATCAACAACTCAAGTGTATTAATTACCTACAAAAATTTTAGTTGGTAATTAAGTATCAAGAAGTAAAATCTAATGCCGCAGTCAATTGTCTTAGTTGACCACCCATTACTCTACTGCCTACAGTGATGAGTATGTAGGGTTATGACACCACTACCATGCCATAATTGTATTTGGTAGACTGTGAGTTATCTGCAATTTATCGACATCTTTAAATCGACATGCTGTCAACTACTGATTAATTCCTAAAGGACACCTTTCTATACAAGCTTGGACAACTTTGTGTATCGACCGATGAGCATCAAGAGAAGCTCATCTGGGATGCGCACTACATAAAGACTGTAGGACATTTTGGAGTCACAAAAAAACCTGTTATGCTCCAAAATTATTTTAACTTTCCTTCACTTAAATTTAATGTCAACAAATACATCTGATCATCCATGGTTTGCACCATTTATAAATCTGCGAATCGAAGACAAGCACTATACACACCCCTACCAGTTCCTAGTCAACCATGGGAATCTATTTCGATGGATTACTTGCCAGGATATCCTACTACCAAACATCATCATGAAACAATATTAGTAGTAGTCGAAAGATTTTCTAAGATGACTATACTTATACCATGCAAGAAGACTACAACAACAAAACATATTTCTCATCTCTTCTTCGAACATGTGTGGAAACATTCTGGCCTCCATATGACCATTATTTCCAACAAAGATGCAATATTTGTCAGCACCTTTTGGAAAAATCTATGGCAACAACTTGACACAAGAATTTCTTTGTCGAAATCCTTCCATCCATAGATAGACAAAAATATGAAACTTGTAAATCGCTCATTAATACAACTACTTATCATGTACAACGAAAAGAATCATCGAACATGGGATGAAATCCTTCCATACATACAACATAACTACAGTCATTTTCAACATAGTTATACAGGTAAGATTCCATTTGAGATATGTTACAGACTTCAACGCTCAACACCTATCGACTTGATCAGTTCCTCGACATAGTCGAATGACACCAACATCGAAGGATGAGAAGTGGAGAAATCATTAAAGTTCAGGGATCAAATCTAAAACATCTAAAAGCAAGCACAATAAATGTTGCAATGAGATAATGTTATTTCTAAGGACCGACAAGACAAGCATCGTATTCCTCATTCTTTCCAAATTGGGGTTCAGTTCTGGTTACATCTAAATAAGGAGAGCTTCATTGGTCCATACAGAAAGATGAAACCTTTGCAATATGGTCCATACAGTATCCTTAAATAGATTGGAGAAAACGATTTTCATCTCGACATTCCTGCATACCTTGGCCTACATCCAACATTTAATGTAGATTTACTTTGACCATACCATGCACCATTGTTGGAACATAACGACTTACAGAAAACAAAACCTGAAGACATACAACCATATGTTTAGGAACCTCTTCCTTGTGACACCAATGTGGGATGACATATATGCCACACAAGGATGAACTACATTCCCTTGTTTCAAGTGGAAAAAGATGGACAAATCCTCGCATAAGGTAAATGGTACTTGTTATCTCTAGGGTTGTTTCACCTGTTTATTTTTATTATCATTGGTTTTTATTGTTTTAATTTTTCTTTGTTTTATATTTTATGTTTGATTGATCTTCATTAGGGTTTCTTTCATCACCTAAAATCATCAAAAGCTTCATTCATAAGCCATGAGCCCATGTATGTGCAAGAAAGTATATGTTATATGGTGAATTCTTACAACTGGCTGCGTTTATCCAAACTGGGCAAGAAATGCCCAATTCAAAGAGAAACTGCAAGAGATAAGGAATTTCCAGAATTGGTTCACAAGGTGCATTTACTCTGTTTAATTGGAAGGGGAATGCTAATCAATAGTGCTGTTGTAATGGATAATTCACCTAATAACCTAGGTCTGGGGGTTACCAACATACTATGACCTTGCAGACAATTTGATTATAAAAGCACAAATAGGAAATAGGGAAGTAGCAGGAACTTACTTGTAATAAACGAAGGTTGATCCAAGCTAACTCCTTCCTCTTTGCTTCACTCCTACAATCTCCAGGATAATTCCTCCTTCAACCTGTTAACAAAGGTTCTTCCAATATACAGTATGATTCATATATAAAGATGCAGGTTAGGCAAATCACATATTATAATGAAATATAAACATTTACCAAGCCACAACACATGAAACACAATATGGAAGAAGTAATCTGCTTTATTAACAATAATAGAGGGAGTTTAGGTTACAACCCAATGTATGAACAAGGGACTCCTCTGTCACCAAAGGACTCTGAGTTTCTCTGCTCCAAAGGTTCTGTGGAAAATACACCAGCATAACTTTGCTCTCCAATTATGAATTTCCAAAACCCTCCCCAAGGCCTCTATTTATATGGATGAAATGAGGCAGTTCTCGAAGGTTAGGGAGGTTATAGCAGTTAATGGGATTAAGGTAAATGAACAACTAATCTCCCATTAACTCGTGTTTTTAAAAACTAATTTTGAGGAAGATATGTGCGGGTATGTAGTAAAGCAACCCGCGCATCATGCGTGACTCTGTACAAGAGAAACCCGCGCATAGATGTATGCGCGACCTGCTGAACATAACACTCGCGCATATGCGCGATATGCCAATAGAGATAGTCGCGCATGCACTCAAAATCTCAAAATAGCAAAGTAACCAGCTGGGCATATAGGTAATGTATTTCATCATCAACCAAGGTATAATGAAACTAGGCAAACCTCAATCCATAAGTGTCCTTTTGTGTGCCGACCTGAGGGATGTCAGCACTCGGATGGAGAGGTGCCAATCAGCTGTATAACAGATGCCCCCTAATGTGTGAGGTCAGAGGGGAACGATGGCTGAAATACATTATAATTCTAACTCTGGAGAAACTCAGAAGTCCAGTGGAGCAGAAGGAGTACCTGAAACCAATACATAAGAATGTCATATACAAAGCTATATCTGAGGATGATATGTTCAATTTACTGGAACACTAGCTCCTTTACAATATGAGAGTACATCATATAATACGGGTAAAACCACGTATGTACAAAGGTGGATCAAAGCCACA
>LPNX010937574.1:79030-97308 GCA_001517045.1 Pseudotsuga menziesii
TTAATAACCTGTTCCAAGGCACAAAAAGGAATGGTATTAATCAATTACCGTTTCAAACTATAGAAAAAACCCACTTTGTGAAATAATTTTTCTATAAATAGATTGAAAAACAAAACATTTCTTACCATTTCACTTTTTGGACCAAAAAGGAGCATTTTACCCTCTACCTTTGATTGCTCGTTGTGAACAATTGGACCGGTGAAATTCGAATCCGCCAGTTGCAGGTAATTCTACACCCAGTGCTCTTTAATTTCATCCCAACAAATTTTAATTTTAATGGTCTAGTTATTTTAATTCATCAGTTGAAAAGATAGCAGAATGCATGCGCGGGTTGCCATGCATGAAAGTCGCGCATACGCGGTTTATGCGCGGGCTGCTGCATAGGGAAGCCGCGCATGATGCACAACCTGTCCCAATGGACAGTCGCGCATACTGCGCTAAAGATAAATGCTTTGAAACTAGTTCAAATTTAAAATTTTTTTTTTTTTTTGATGAATTACTGAATTAAAATATGTGTTTTTTGTTAGGACATCATGGTGCTGGAGTGGAGGGAACGAGAACATGAGCAAATGGACCAAGCGGCATTCCAAAGTCCGCCCACCATTCAAGCTTTGCGGAATAGTGGGTTGTATAAGTTCTTTTGTACATCACCAATGCGGGCCAATGTCCGTATACTGGAGTTCTTGGTAAACTACTGGGATCATGACCTTGGGATGTTTAACATTGAGGGTGAGACTTTGGAGATTACCACTCAGGATATCTATTTTATTACTGGATTATCACATCGGGGAGCCCCAGTGAACCTAGAGGGTACTGGTAGGAGTGGTGACCCTCTGAGTGTTCAGAATTATGTGGACGTATTCTGCAGACCAGGGACACAGAAGAAGGGCAGTAGCATACACATCGCAGACATACAGGACTTTACATTACAGGTATTGACCAGCACTGTGGTTAGACTTTCAGGGGCATCAGGACTACATCATGCTACCAGGACTCAGATGAGAGTGGCAGTGGATTGTTTCAGAGGCACCCTATATGATTGGTGCTCGGGAATTGCCCCTCTTATGAAGAGACAACTATCCGATTGCAGGAGAGGGAGACGGAAGAACTTCGGGTATGCTAGCATATTGGTTGCGTTCTTCTTCGAGAGGGTACCAGCCATGAGCCCTGCAATACCCTTAGAGATCAGACATCCACGTCAGCCGAGGCTGAGCAGATGGGGTGACATCTTCCTCCGTCAAGGAGGAGGAGATGTAGTCCAGAGTATGTATGACGACGATTTCTACACATGGTGGGAACGTCAGGTGCCCGCATTTGAGCAGTTCCCATATGCCGGTTTAGATTTCCGAGGTGATCCAGATCTAGTCCTCCCTCCAGGAGGAGCATGGGGAGATATGGGTAAGTCTTTTTAATTTTTATCATTATTAAATTTTTATAAATTTTTCAATGATATAAGATATATACATATGTATAAGTCTGATCCTAACTCATATGTCAAAATGCAGATATTGGACCGGTCCGCCCCGCAGGGCATCCGCGCACCTTTGTACGTCCTGTAGCAGGAGGAGATCCTGGGCTGATTCAGGTACTCGAGGCAAAGCTGACGAGGCTTACCGAGCGAGTACCCACCATACGTATAGAGCATCTCCCTGCAGCCATGCAGGAGTTTGTCATAGGGGTGCCCCCAGCCTGGCTACGTCTTTTCAGACGGGTAGCTCGGGCAGTAGTGGTCTACAGGGATGCGGTCGAGGCAGCTGCAGCCGAGGAGGCTGAGGAGGCCAGGGGACGCAGAGATCACGGGGACCAGCCAGGTCCTAGTGGTCACGGCGGACGGTCATAGTTTTTAGGGCATTTTGATGGACTACGATCCATATTTTTGTATGTTTTGGATGTTTTGGGATCTACGGATCAGACTCGACCTATCTATTGTCTGAACAGATATTTACATGTATATATATATTGTGTTTGGTTGTCAGTATATTTACAAATGTTTTTTATGTGTTTGCTGTATAATTTTATTGAATGTGTGTGAGATGCCAGTCCAAAATATAGTTAGCATATGCATCAGATACTGAATTTTGGCTCCTTGGAATGTGATTAAAAGTAATAACTTCAAAATTCCTTTCCAATGAACGAATTCTCATAAACTGACGTAACAATGTAGAGTTTTGTACCTGGTAAGCTCGATTGAGCTGGGAAACAACCAATTGGGAATCCAAACGGACCTCAAGTTGGGTAATGCCATGTGACAACGCATCCCATAAAAGCTCAATAACTGCCCTATATTCAGCAACATTATTAGAGGCAGGACCCAAGCAAGCGCCTCCCGCGGCAACAAGCTGTCCTGTGGGAGAATAGATAACCCATGCTGCCGAAGCCAGGTTACAAGTATGACAGCTGGCGCCATCAGCAAAACCTACATACATTCCGGAAGACATCTGCAACCACCAGCAGATCGTATAAAAAACAAAACTAACAACCTAATGTACATAAATAACATACACTAATATACAAGAAAAAGTGCTAGGCTTAAGCGTAGTACTTCTTCAGGTAGAGCCCATTTCTAGGCTTAGGCAGCTTATTCCCATCATAATCCATTAATTCATATGCGCCTTTACTCAAAACTTTAGACACGACATAGGGTCCCAACCACATGGCCTTGAATTTACCTGCCCCCAGGGGTTCTTTATCTTGGTCCCAGAGAAAGACAAGTTCCCCTTCAGAGAAAATCCTAGGCTTAACCGATTTATCGTATTGAGCTTTAACCCTATTTTTATGAGCCTGGTTCGCAGTCAGCGCATCTCTATGATGTTCATCAAGGTGTTCTAAATGTAACAATCGTTCTTCAAGCTCATTCGTGTCGGGAAGCACATGAATAACTATCTGTAAAGATGGGATTTCGCACTCAATCGAAGTAATAGCTTCCACCCCGTGAACGAGTTGGAAGGGGGAAAAACCCGTAGTAGTTTTGACATCGGTTCGATAAGCCCAAAGAGCAGGGTATAACATGATGTGCCAATTGGAGCGAGCTGTATTAATAGTACGTTTAAGAATGGTCTTTAAAGTCTTATTCACAACCTCAACCTGACCATTTGCTTGCGGATAATAGGGAGAAGAGTGTTCTTGTCGAAATCCGAGCATGGAGGTCAGTTCTGTCATCATGCTATTTTGAAAATGACTGCCATGGTCAGTGACAATCACCTTTGGAATACCGAACCTAGCAATAATCTGATTGAAAACGAAAAAAGCTGCTGTTTCCCCGTCCTCCTTAAAAGTAGGCATTGCCTCTGCCCATTTGGTGAAATAGTCGACAGCGACAATGATGTATTTGTGCCCCCAAGCCAAGGCTGGGTTGCACGTCATATAATCAATCCCCCACTTCATGAAGGGGCCTACTGAGATGACGGGAAACAAGAGAGAAGGATGCGACCGTATTTTCTTGGTAAATAGCTGACAAGGGTGACAGCGCTTTACTGCTTCCACACAATCTTTGAAGATTGAGGGCCAGAAATAACCGGCGCGTAAAATTTTCTGCGCCGTTGCTAACCCAGATAAATGACCCCCACATGCTCCGTTGTGAGAATCATTTAGGACAACCTCCGCTTCCTCATGAGTAAGGCAGCGACGCAAGACAGAATCTACCCCTCTCCGATATAAAGTATCTCCTATTATGAGGTAGTTTTTTGCATGAAGTCTTAACTTACGTCGGTCTTCTCTAGAGTAAGTGGTGGGACACTTCGAAGTCTGGAGATATATGAGAATATCTCCGTACCAAGGATCAGAGGTGGCTATAAGGAAGATGTGCTCATCTGGGAATGAGTCATCTTGAATCACGACATCATCTTCCGTAGGGAATTCTGCTATAAGCTCAGCAAATACTAAGGACTTTTTGGATTTAGCGGATTAGAAAACTAAGTCAAACTCTTGGAGAATGACTATCCACTTGTTGAATTTTCCCCCAACAATGCGTCGGGATAAAACATATTGGAAAGGGTTGACATCCGCTACTACAGTAGTGGTCCTCAGTAAGATGTAGTGCCGTAACCTCTGTACAGCATAGACAGCCGCTAAGGCTAACTTCTCGACGTGAGAGTACTTAAGCTCAGGCCAAACCAAAGCACGGCTGAGATAATACACAACATGTTCAATGAGCTTGTCATTTTCCTGAACTAGCACTACTCCAATGGTGGACTCCGATGCAGCTAGATATAATATAAAGTCCCTAGAATAGTCTGGCGGGTGCAATAAAGGAGCCGACAACAAGGCTTTCTTCAATGCCTCGAACGCGAGTTGTGCAGGTTCATCCCATACAAATGGGGTGTCCTGTTTAAGCAGGCGCATGAAACCTTTCGTGATCTTGGCATAATTTACAATAAAACGTCGGAGGAAGTTAGACTTACCTTGTAGACTCTGAAGTTGCCTGAGTGTGCGAGGAGGAGGCAAATTTACAATGGCCTCTACTTTTAGGGGATCCACCTGAATGCCCCTGCTTGAAACAATGAATCCTAGTAGTCTCCCTGACTCGACGCAGAAAACGCACTTGTGGGGATTCAAGCGAATTTTGTAGTATCTGCATCTCTCAAAAATCAACCTCAAATGATCAGGATGCTGGATCCTCTTGCGAGAATGAGCAGGTAGGTCATCTAGGTAAGGCTTGACAATGGCTTTTATATCGTGAAAAGCAAAGTTCATGGCTCTTTGAAAGGTTGCCCCCGCATTTTTCAATCCAAAGGGCATCTTTCTATAAGCGAATGTACCCCAAGGGAAAATAAAAGCAGTTTTATGTTGGTCTTCCGGTTTGATTTGGATTTGATTGTAGCCGGAAAAACCATCCATAAAAGAAAAGACTTCACTCCCCGCACATGCATCAATGATCTGATCAATGAATGGTGTGGGGTAATTGTCCTTGGGACAAGCTTTGTTAAGGTCTCGAAAATCAGTACAGACACGAATAGTCCCTTGCTTTTTGTCAACAGGAACTGGGTTGGACACCCACTCAGTCAAAGCAATAGGATATATAAAACCAGCTTTCAAGAGCTTCTCAACCTCTGCCTTCACAGCCGCCGCTTTACGCGGGTTCACGGGGCGTAATTTCTGCCGAACTGGTTTGGCATCAGGGTAGGTATGGATCTCATGTTGGACAATAGATGGATCAATGCCTGGCATCTCCTCATATGACCAGGCAAAGATATCGTGGAATTCCTTGAAAAGGGCAGTATAGATAGCAATCTCCTCTGGAGAGCAGTTTGCTCCTATATAGATATTTTCCACGATATCTGGTTTGATGGAAATGTTGATGGGTATAGTAGCGGAAATGTTTTCCATATTCCCCTCGGCAAACACTCCTTCCCTAGGCAAAGGGTTCACAGATACATCAACATCTCCAGGCAGTCTCACATGGAACTCTTGGTTTTCAATCTTGCTTAGCTCTGGAAGGAAGTAAGACCGGTGATGAAGATCCTCACATATCTTCTCACGACTACACATAGCTTCCAGAATGGCTTCATCAGAAGGTAAAACAGTTTCTAAGCAATCTATGGAAGGTAAAGAGTTAGCTGCCCATGCAGGCATATAGACTTCTTCCAGATCATCTGAGACTGAAAGAGGATCTGGAATAGGGTCAGCAGTGGCTTGGGTAATAGCTTGATATGCCACTTCCACCGCTGACAAGGGCACTTCCGGTTCCTGGGGGGTTGGGAGAACCCAAGGATCAGTCCTATCCACCACTGAAGTGATGGAATTCCCCACACTAGTGGAACCGATATAGTTAACCGGGGCTGGGATGTCAAATGAGCCCATCAAAGATGAATACAATCTATCCCCCAAGCTCTGAGCAGGCTTGGCCTGATCAACCAATGGTACATTGGAATCTTTAGACTCTAAACAGCCCTTTCGAGTAAAATCAAGTTGGTTAACAGTAACCAACTTGCCCTCATGTGGGAATACCACGACACGAAGAATAGCCGATGCAACAGTAGTCATTGCATAAGTCCAATTCCTCCCCAAAAGCAAATTATAGTCCAAGGGGGCATCAATCACTTCAACTTCAACAGAGACCGCTTTGCCTGCCAACTTAATCTCGAAAGATGGCAAGATACCATGTGGACGGAAAGACCGTCCATCGAAAGCAGTAAGTAAAGTGGTTGATGGGACCAGCTCTGGGGATCCTAGAGCTTTCCAGCATGCCAGGGACATGACACAAGTAGAGGCTCCCTCATCCACAACAGCTCGTCCAATGGTCTTACCACCATGGACAACATCTATGGATAGGGCTACATGGTAAGGGAGACGAATTTTGACATCAGACAAACAAAGTTTTGCCGTGAGACCTGAAGAGTCCATACTACCTAGAGCCGCTAAAAGGGCATCCCGCTGGGTGGGACAACTCTGAAGCACCTCCAAAGCAGACATTGCACATGGGGTTTGAGCTAGATCTTCAACTACTGAGTAGTTGGAAGCAGCCTGATTGGGATTATGCAAAGCCTTCTTAAAGACACCTTTGGGTATCTTTGGCATTATTTCTAATGGTTTCTCTATAGTAAGGGGATTGGAAGGTTCAGCTACAGCTTTACCCTTCTCCTCAGTCTCTTTCTCCTTCTCATAGTTCTTGTTCCTGGTTTGCAACAAAGTAGAGGATCTGACCATGTTGATATAATTAGTGTCAGAGGCAGTTGAACTGCCCCCTGCTATAGTAGAAGCTGACGCAGAATTCTGTCCTTGGGGAAATGGATCCTTCAGGACAGCCGTTGGTTGGGTTTTTAACAGCTTCTGAGCTTGTTCCATGAGGGGACAAAGGTGGTTCAAATGGTCTCCCTGGCACAACTTACAAGGAAACTTGACTTTCTTTTTATCTTTCTTGCCCCCATCAGCATTGTTTGCGGGCTTGGGCTTGTTTTGGTTTTGGTTTCCCTCTCCTTTTTTCCCCTTCTTCTTCTTACCACCGGACTGTTGATTGCCTTTTTGAGAAGATTGAGCAAATACATTTGCATTTTGGGGAGAGGGGGCAGCCTTTGCTGCCTCCGCTGTAGACTATTTGACAGACAATTGTTGAATTTGTTTTGTCAAAGACTCTACAGTGGGAGAAGTGACGGACCCAACCACACCATCAGCATGGGGTCCAGGCTTAGGTTTCTCGGCCTCATGAGAAGGCCTAGGTGCCTCAGGGATAATCTCGTATAAGATCCCAGACTGTGAGTAGATCAAGTCTAACTGCTGGGCCCTGAGTATGGCTTCTTCCTCGCTAGTCACTCCTGATGTAGAAACATCCTTAGATATATAGGGTAATAAAGATTTAAGGAACCATTCTAGTAAAAACTCAGGAGGGATGGTAGCTTTAATAAGGCTCTTTCGCCTCCTCCACTCTTGGATATGATCTGAGATGTGGGTTGCCTTATTTTGTCTAAAGGTGGACAACAAGTCCGTTCCGAAATCGTAACGAACTGGAAGATGAAAGTGGCTAAGGAAAGCGGTAGCCAAGTCCCAGAAGTTGCTGAAAGCAGCAGAAGGCAGCTCAATGTACCATTTTGCTGCAGTGCCAGTTAATGTCCTCTGGAACAGCCTAAGTCTCACTGAATCCTCATTCAATGAGTTGGAAGAACACCAAAGATGAAAGGTGGTGGCATGTGCCCCAGGATCTTCACCAGCTTTCCCTTCGAATTTAGGGATGTCCGAAGGCAGCTTGGTGGGAACAGGTGACCACAAAGGGTCATGCCTCACCGGATCGTTCATCAATTTTGATAAATCTGGCAAGTTCAAAGTTTCCAGAAAAGGAATCTTTGGCCTAGCCGGTGTAGTAGATGTACTAGCTTGGGTATTAGAGGGACTTGCCCCCACATTCCCATAAGTAAAAGTGGGGTTGCCCCCAGACACCGGTTGTGAAGTGGTTATGTTGCTTTGGAATGGGTTCCATCCATAGGCCACCGGATTTTGGGTAGGGGGTGCAGTATAAGTAGGTCGGCCCATCCCCATAGAAGCTGGGGTCTGAAAGACTGGAGCTGGTATCCCTCCACTAAACAAAGAGAAGGGAGAGCTCGTATATGGGGTCGAAATAGGTGTTTGGAAGCTTTGCCCATAAGAGGTGTTGGCTCCAAACTGCACTCCTACATATGAAGGAGGTGGACCTATGTATGGATTGGATGGGGGTATGTGCCCCCCATTCCAAGGGAATCCTTGAACAAAGGCCGAGGGTCCCACGGGACCACTGTGGGTAGGGTAAGGGAAAGAAGAAGGTATTGTAGGTATACTGGGAATCCCAGTAGCCATATCACCAGACATACTTCCTATGTTCGAGTAAACCGGTGGTTGGACCACCCGGCTTGCTGGAGTTAAGGGTGTGGAAGGTAAATTAGATCTAGGGGTACTAACCGGGGGAGGTATTACCCCTTCAACCGGAAGGGTTGAGGTGAAAACAAATGAACTTTCTCCTTCAGAAGACATAGCTCTACCTACAGGTACACCTAGTACTGGTGAACTGAAAGGCCTAACCTGCACGATCACTGGATCGTTCAAATCAGTCAAGGGGGTATTATAATTTCTTGCAAACTTGTCAGCTTGCAATTCTTCTACCTCAACTGTGTCAAAGTCAAAGCGGTTAGCTATTAACTCAGTTTCACCAAGAACCTCACTAGTTCCTACTGGTTCAAAAGAACCACCTGTGCTTAGTCTCCGCCTTTGAGGTAGAGGTGGAGGTTCCAGTGGTGTGAGAGGATGAAGGTTTCTCAACCTTCTTAACCTTCTAATTTCTTGGTCCTCCAGAATTAAGACTCAAACAAAACACACCCTAAGGTCAGACTAATCACAAGCAAATCCACAGAGCATACACTAAAAAATTCCTAGAGTCTCAAGCAAGCAAAACAGGCTATAAAGATATACCTTCCAGAAGAAGGCCGATGAATAGTTACTTGGCGTCCTTGAGGGGTTCTCAGGTACAAGCAGAGGAATCACCCAACCACCCTCCTGCACTTTCCACAAGGGTTACCTTCCAAGTCCGTTCAAGGTCAACCAGAAATAACCTTCCGGTTTACCTGTGTATGAGCCCTAAAAGACAAGAGACTAAGGCTACCTTGACAATACCTATTGTCTGGGGGGACAGTCGCAAGCCGGCCTCGTATGCATGAGCAGGGTAGCTGAGCCCGAAATTCTTCCTAGACAGAATCCTCAGATGCGTAAAAGTCCTGGGTTACGTTTTGACAAGGATTCGGGGGGTTATCCCCTCTGTCCAAGCCTCCACGTGGCCTCGTGCTTAACTCCCTTTTGAAAGGAGCTTCCAAGATACAGCGGTAGAACCAAGGATTTACCTAATGAATGGCCGACTACGTTTGAGTTTATAGTTTGTGGGAAGTTTGCACTCCCTAGCCCACAAACCTAGCCTAAGCTAGTAGGTGGAAGGCCCTAAAAATAAAAACTTACTAATAGATTTTAAATTTAAGCGTTAATTTTGAGGGCTGTTCTTTACTCAAAGGAAGCGGTAGTGATGGACTGTGTGGTGTTTTGACTCAGCAGAAAACAAATGAAATAAAGGTGCATCTAAAGCAATCTAACACTATAAAAATAAGCTTCTTTTCATTTTTTTTAAAATATATATGATGAACTATCAGCACTTAAATAAGAGAAACTAGCCTATATGTTTTGTATTTTCTGAGATATGTATTTCTTAAACTGAAACAAACACTATTCTAATGCAAATAATGCAATGCAGAAGATTATTTATGTTTTATTTTTCATTTAAAAAATGCTCAAAAAAAGTACTGTGCATGTATAAATGCAATGCTTGGGCAGACTTGACACTTATAAACTGTATAAAGAACACAAACTGAAACTAAAAGGCAGACATACCCTAAAAACCAACAAAAGAAGCAGGCCAGGACCTCAACTTGGGTGCAAACAATGACCTAAAGATCACTGCAGACTTTCAAACAGGCAAGTACAGACCAAAAAATGATAGACAGTAGACTGGACAAACAGACTCTAAGACCCTGATCACTGATCTAGACTCAGGCACTCAACCAATAACCCAAACAGGCCAGAAAGTTTCAAAATGCAGACAGTAAATAACACAAGTAAAAAGAACCCAAGGGCTTCGAAAAGCACTCAAACGTGATCACCTGATACACTCAGACAACTCTGCAACACTCTTAAAGAAAGCCTCAACAGAAGACAAGACTTATAACATGCCAAAGAACAAGCAAACTTCAACACAAAAATCACAGTCTTCAGGAGTATGCGCGACTGTGTAGTAGTGCAGGTCACGTATGATGCGCGACTGTCTATAAGGACAACCCGCACATGAAACTCTATATGCGCGACTGTCTAGAAAGACAACCCGCGTATAGGTATAAAATTTTCTCAGAAAACAGAGAAAGACCAAGACTTTCAAATGCTGTAAGTATGTAAGAAAGCAGGACAAAAGATCACAAACAAGACTTCAAGCAATTACTGGCTAGGACAACAGAAAAAGACCTAAAGCAGACTTGGCATCCCCAGCGGAGTTGCCAGTTCTGTTGTAATGGATAATTCACCTAATAACCTAGGTCTGGGGGTTACCAACATACTATGACCTTGCAGACAATTTGATTATAAAAGCACAAATAGGAAATAGGGAAGTAGCAGGAACTTACTTGTAATAAACGAAGGTTGATCCAAGCTAACTCCTTCCTCTTTGCTTCACTCCTACAATCTCCAAGATAATTCCTCCTTCAACATGTTAACAAAGGTTCTTCCAATATACAGTATGATTCATATATAAAGATGCAGGTTAGGCAAATCACATATTATAATGAAATATAAACATTTACCAAGCCACAACACATGAAACACAATATGGAAGAAGTAATCTGCTTTATTAACAATAATAGAGGGAGTTTAGGTTACAACCCAATGTCTGAACAAGGGACTCCTCTGTCACCAAAGGACTCTGAGTTTCTCTACTCCAAAGGTTCTGTAGAAAATCCACTAGCATAACTTTGCTCTCCAATTATGAATTTCCAAAACCCTCCCCAAGGCCTCTATTTATATGGATGAAATGAGGCAGTTCTCGAAGGTTAGGGAGGTTATAGCAGTTAATGGGATTAAGGTAAATGAACAACTAATCTCCCATTAACTCGTGTTTTTAAAAACTAATTTTGAGGAAGATATGCGCGGGTATGTAGTAAAGCAACCCGCACATCATGCGCGACTCTGTACAAGAGCAACCCGCGCATAGATGTATGCGTGACCTGCTAAACATAACACTCGCGCATATGCGCGATATGCCAATAGAGATAGTCGCGCATGCACTCAAAATATCAAAATAGCAAAGTAACCAGCTGGGCATATAGGTAATGTATTTCATCATCAACCAAGGTATAATGAAACTAGGAAAACCTCAATCCATAAGTGTCCTTTTGTGTGCCGACCTGAGGGATGTCAGCACTCGGACGGAGAGGTGCCAATCAGCTGTATAACAAGTGCTTCCTATGATCCTCTCATTCAGGCTTCTTTATATTCTATAGTACCACCTCACTTGATGGACCTTTCCAAATGAACAGAAGTTAAACGCAAATATGTTGATCTGGCTTGTTAAATGGTTTCAAAACGCTTTTCGTGTCCGGTCTTCTGAAGAAAGCTCATCTGCTCTTTGCAAAATTGCGATTATGGCTTCATCTGACCTTATCAAGGCATACCAAGATCAGATGATTGACTTCATTGATCCTTTTCTTTTGCAACTTTTGCTAAAGGCATCTCAAGACAAACGCTTTGTATGTGAAGCTGCTGAGAAAGCATTGATTATGACAACTACGTGAGTGTTCATAGGCTGTGCATGGAGGGGATCAAAGAATATGGCTTAGATGCATTAATTCAAATAGTCACTGCACAACTAAATGACCATCTTCCTGAGGCACACGAGGCTACTCACAAACTTTCCTTGGAACTCCGAGCTGCATATGACGAGTATGTCTCCAATCATCAGATAGAAGAAATGTCTTATCCCACATCCAACAGTGATGCCTGGGAGCAGTTCTGTTGCATGAAGCTTTCTCCTGGAAATGCTCAAGCTGTTCTTCAGGTCATGTCTGCTGCCATATAATCTGTGTAACATGATTTCGGGACATGTTCCTGAATTTACATCCTTGGCAGCTGTGTATTTCCATGGAACCTGGTGCAGAAGAGAGCCACACATAGATGAAATTGTGAGTTGGAAAGGATATCATGCCAAGTTGAGCAATGAGGTTGGTGAAATCTAGAAGATGGATGAAGAGGAGGAGGTCACTAGGTTAGAAATGAAATTCTAATACAGACACCGAAAATGGATGGAGCATTCTTCATATGAACACCACTAAAAAAAAACAACAGCTAGTCTCGGTCAAATTTTTGATAGGTGTCCTTCTCAGGTATCTCCACAAAATAGAGTAACTGAAGATCGAGGAGGCAGTGAATGCCAAGTGAATACAGGATTTCTCCATATTTTTAGGCATAATATCAACAATAATAATGATCAGATTTCTAGATGGCAAAGTACTTGGCAAAAAGATCGACATCCAGATTCTTGTGGCAATATTCAATCGATATCCAACATCTCAGTAAAAACATCGGCAATTGAATTTGCTTCCAGATCGGATGCATAAATAAAAAACAAATGTTTTGGTGGCTGAGTATCCGAGGTAGGGGATCAGTATTTGAAGAATCTATTTCAGGTGTTAGAGCATTCGAAGGCCCAAAATCAGCAGTCGGTTAGCATTTTAAGGGGCTGGAAATCTTCTAGATTCAAAGATATTTATGCCTTGAATTATTCTTAAATCAGAATAGATGATTCCACTATATCCATTCCAGATATGTTGCAAATCTAGGAACAGAATTCGATTCCTAAGAGGCTGATATCAGCTCTTATCATGTAAATTGTTATAAATGGAATGATTTGGGATGTAATAGGGGAGAGAGTTCTTCCTTTCAGAAGGAAGCGATGGGACTGTGGGTTGGTAATTTTGGAGGAATGTATGCCAAGCTTTGAGCACTGCCTGTATGACATGGACATTATGCAGCTTCTGTACAGGTTCTAGTTTTGAATGAAACATGATGATGATTTGCTTCTATATGTTATGAATTGTTTTTCTGATAATTTTGTTATGCATATGGTCATTCATATTCCATTGCACTAATTCTTATCGTGAGAGACAATTATCTTTATATTTTTATAGACAGTGGCAGTTTCACTTCTTGTCTTCAGGATCATAGTGACATTGATATTGAACTCTGTGATTGTCTCCTATGTTATACAGTTCATGTGGAGTATTTTATAACTCTGCTTTTACACCAGCCTATCTTTTCAGTATTTTTCATTTTCTTATAAATACTTTTATTATACCAATGTGTAACATATACCAGCTCAGCTCATTGTAAACTGTGTGATGCTTTTTATATCTTTTGTTTTCATACCAGAATTTTATAATATGTACAAACAGTTATGATAGCCTGGTTCCTCATAGTGCTGTGAAGTTCCATTATCCCTAGTTTGATACCAGCTTGTGTTTTCCATTTAATTTTCATTTGATTATATATATTTTTGAACAAAGATTTCCTTAAGCTTGAATCCCGTAGTCTGGGTTCAACTTTAGGGATAAAATCTTCTGGCGTCGTTGCCGGGGACGGACAAAGGAAAGGATATCTTCCTCGGGAAAGAACAACAAAGATCGGATCCAGCTCTTGACGGTGGACAGGAGCAAGGCATTAGTTGGACTACAGATTTATTCACTAGGCGACTCCATGTTTGAAGAATCCAGAGACGATTTTACAAAATTTCAAAGCTTAGATGATGATTTCATTTGACTAATGAGGACTTCTGATCCAGCTTCTATCGTTTCAAGATATGCATGTCTAGATTTTGCAGAACTTCCCAGTTTTCCAAATCTTCTTCCGTCGGATGAATATTTGTTGAGAAATGGTCCTAAATTCAATGGAGAAGATCTGAGTTTAGCTATGAAACACATATCTAATTTCTATGACTTTACAGAGTTACTCAGAATTAAACATGAAGATGTCTTCATTAGATTATTCTATGATTCATTACAGGGGAAGTGTAAAAGTTGGGTTGAAGATTTGGTTGTTGGGTCAATTAGATCATTAATGGGTTTTTGGGTTATATTTCTAAAGATATGGATGAAGAAGACAGAGCTTAGGGCAGATTCTCTTTCCATTAAAAATTTCAAGGAATGGAGTGATATGAGCACTGATGAGGAAATAGATGAAAATTTTTCTTCCATTTTGTCTTCTTATCTAAAGTCAAGCTCATGTAGCTCATAATCTAAAGTCATTTTTTTAAAATAATTTGTTCCACATATTGAGAAAGAGATTGAAGCTTTAGAGGTCAAAATATAGGATTTGTCATTTCAAAGCCCTTTTCAGCTGTCTTTCGATATCAGGATTGAAAATAAGGATGAGTTTGATAATTCAAAACTGAGAAAATGGCATGATTCGGTAGCTGACTACATCGAGGAATTTATCGATTCAAGGTTTTAGTATACATTTTATGATAAATCTGAAAATCAAAATTGCAGACAGATGATGATTGTTGTTCCTGTTTTCATTTTATTAATACACAGATCAAAATTTTCATTAATTATTCAGATACTTGTATGGCTTCATTGGAAGCATGATTTTACCTGATAAAAAGAAAGTAGTTTTGATTAGTGTAGGATATGTGAATAAATAAGTTTGATTTTTCAAGCATCTCTTTAAGTTTGTACAGTGTGATCAGATTGTGAGAAGATTATTTCAGTTTGCAGAGTAGTTTAAAGATTCAGTCAGTGGTTTGTTAAGCAGCGGATATTTGTGATGAAGACTCCAGCCCAATGGAAACAAGGCACTAGTATTTCTTATTTTCAAAAGCAGTAAATGGCAGGACAGGGTGTAGTTATCAGAGATGGTTTCATTGGAAAGGCACAGGTCTACTTGTTCTTGGCAGCTTGCAGGGAGCATGCCATCCCCAGATGGAGCTAAATGTTATCTCTAGGGTTGTTTCACCTGTTTATTTTTATTATCATTGGTTTTTATTGTTTTAATTTTGCTTTGTTTTATATTTTATGTTTGATTGATCTTCATTAGGGTTTCTTTCATCACCTAAAATCATCAAAAGCTTCATTCATAAGCCATGAGCCCATGTATGTGCAAGAAAGTATATGTTATATGGTGAATTCTTACAACTGGCAGCGTTTATCCAAATTGGGAAAGAAACACCCAATTCGAAGAGCAACTGCAAGAGATAAGGAATTTCCAGAATTGGTTCACAAGGTGCATTTACTCTGTTTAATTGGAAGGGGAATGCTAATCAATAGTGCTTCCTATGATCCTCTCATTCAGGCTTCTTTATATTCTATAGTACCACCTCACTTGATGGACCTTGCCAAATGAACAGAAGTTAAATGCAAATATGTTGATCTGGCTTGTTAAATGGTTTCAAAACGCTTTTTGTGTCCGGTCTTCTGAAGAAAGCTCATCTGCTCTTTGCAAAACTGCGATTATGGCTTCATCTGACCTTATCAAGGCATACCAAGATTAGATGAGTGACTTCATTGATCCTTTGCTTTTGCAACTTTTGCTAAAGGCATCTCAAGACAAACACTTTGTATGTGAAGCTGCTGAGAAAGCATTGATTATGACAACTACGTGAGTGTTCATAGGATGCACATGGAGGGGATCAAAGAATATGGCTTAGATGCATTAATTCAAATAGCCACTACACAACTAAATTACCATCTTCCTGAGGCACGTGAGGCTGCTCACAAACTTTCCTTGGAACTCCGAGCTGCATATGACGAGTATGTCTCCAATCATCAGACAGAAGAAATGTCTTATCCCACATCCAACAGTGATGCCTGGGAGCAGTTCTGTTGCATGGTCCTAAATTTACATCCTTGGCAGCTGTGTATTTCCATGGAACCTGGTGCAGAAGAGAGCCACACATAGATGAAATTGTTAGTTGGAAAGGATATCGTGCCAAGTTGAGCGATGAGGTTGGTGAAATCTAGAAGATGGATGAAGAGGAGGAGGTCACTAGGTTATAAATGAAATTCTAATACAGACACCAAAAATGGATGGAGCATTCTTCATATGAACACCACTAAAAAAAAACAATAGCTAGTCTCGGTCAAATTTTTGATAGGCGTCCTTCTCAGGTATCTCCAAAAAAAAGAGTAACTCAAGATCGAGGAGGCATTGAATGCCAAGTGAATACAGGATTTCTCCATATTTTTAGGCATAATATCAACAATAATAATGATCAGATTTCCAGATGGCAAAGTACTTGGCAAAAAGATCGACATCCAAATTCTTGTGGCAATATTCAATCGATATCCAACATCTCAATAAAAACATCGGCAACTGAATTTGCTTCCAGATCGAATGCATCAATAAAAAACAAATGTTTTGGTGGCAGAGTATCCGAGGTAGGGGATCAGCATTTGAAGAATCTATTTCAGGTGTTAGAGCATTCGAAGGCCCAAAATCAGTAGTGGGTTAGCATTTTAAGGGGCTGGAAATCTTCTAGATTCAAAGAGATTTATGCCTTGAATTATGCTTAAATCAGAATAGATGATTCCACTATATCCATTCCAGATATGTTGCAAATCTAGGAACATAATTCGATTCCTAAGAGGATGATATCAGCTCTTATCTTGTAAATTGTTATAAATGGAATGATTTGGGATGTAATAGGGGAGAGAGTTCTTCCTTTCAGAAGGAAGCGATGGGACCGTGGGTTGGTAATTTTGGAGGAATGTATGCCAAGCTTTGAGCACTGCCTGTATGACATGGACATTATGCATCTTTTGTACAGGTTCTAGTTTTGAATGAAACATGATGATGATTTGCTTCTGTATGTTATGAATTGTTTTTCTGATAATTTTGTTATGCATATGGTCATTCATATTCCATTGCACTAATTCTTATCATGAGAGACACTTATCTTTATATTTTTATAGACAGTGGCAGTTTCACTTCTTGTCTTCAGGATCATAGTGACCTTGATATTGAACTCTGTGATTGTCTCCTATGTTATACAGTTCATGTGGAGTATTTTATAACTCTGATTTTACACCAGCCTATATTTTCAGTATTTTTCATTTTCTTATAAATACCTGTATTATACCAATGTGTAACATATACCAGCTTAGCTCATTGTAAACTGTGTGATGCTTTTTATAGCTTTTGTTTTCATACCAGAATTTTATAATCTGTACAAACAGTTATGATAGCCTGGTTCCTCATAGTGCTGTGAAGTTCCATTAGCCCTAGTTTGATACCAGCTTGTGTTTTCAGTTTGATTTTCATTTGATTATATATATTTTTGAAAAAATATTTCCTTAATCTTGAATCCGGTAGTCTAGCTTCAACTTTAGGGATAACAGTATTCTACTACTAAAATGGCCAACAAGTTTCCTCACCTCAATGAATACACAGTGAATACCATTGTTTCTTAAGGAAGGAAGAATGATCCAACTAGCAGTTGGCATGTTGTCGAACTTCGATAAAGTTTAGCACTACAACTACTTCGACAGGTCCAGACCTCGATTAACCTCGACAGGTGTTATGCTTGATATACAACATATTGACATGGTTTGTCGCCACTGACGACTATCGAACATCGACAGAAGATAGATGTCTTTGCTAGAGGGTTGAACTTTTGAACCATTATAACTTCTTGTAACTGAATGTAATGGGTAGTCACCCAAGCATCTCAACATCCTATATAAACATGTACATTATTGTAACAATAAACCAACCTTCATAGAGAGAAGAAATAATAATAAAAACTAGTTTGAATTCTTGCATATTGTTTGTGTGCATTATTTTTGGCGAAATAGTGTGTTTCCTTCTTTACTTGTTCTTTTTCCTATGATTCCTCCCTAATGGTGCTCAACTCATTCAGTCGACTGTTGTCCCCAACATGCACCTGGGCAGGAATTGGATCATATTGGGGAGGGAGGGGGAAAGGGAGTGAGGGAGAGATGGAGGGAGATATATTTATGGTTATGGTCTTAGAGAGTGACAGAGAGGTTAGGATTTTATATATATAGATAGTGGGATATTGGTTGTTGGGGGTTAGAGGTTTAGATGTATAGAGAGAAATATTTGGGGTTATATTTTAGTTAGAGAGAGAGAGAGATTAGGGTTTAGAGAAAGAGAAATATTTGGGATAAGGAATTATAGAGAGAGAGAGAGATTGGGGTTTATTGGTTAGGGTTTTTGAGAGAGAGACAATGATATTTGTGTTAAGGGTTTATATATATATATATATATATATATATATA
>LPNX010937626.1:6331-18291 GCA_001517045.1 Pseudotsuga menziesii
GTAGAAAGGTTTCCCAGGATAAAATTTATTGTCTCTTTGTTTCTGTGCATGGTTTATTCTTTCACTGATTGTGTTTATTTCTACTGCATATAATTGAAATAAACCACTACCATCTTAAAATCCAACAAAGAGCATATAAATTTTATATAATTAAAGAAAAAATAAAATATGAAAGCAAAGCCTTTTATTGAAAGGAAGTATCAAATACCAATTAGTTTTCCATCAACTATATGGAGTTAAGTTGTCATTTTATGTTTTAATATTATGGTAAATATTAATTTGTGATAACTTTATCTACAACATGATCTAGGATCCCAAGAGACTCTCACAATTTGAATTACTTGCAAAAACCAACAAAAAAACTTGAAAGAGGAACAATTTTACATACACATGTGNTTTTATCTACAACATGATCTAGGATCCCAAGAGACTCTCACAATTTGAATTACTTGCAAAAACCAACAAAAAAACTTGAAAGAGGAACAATTTTACATACACATGTGAACATAAACTGGATATTATTGAACTGACTAAAATTTGAATGTGTTAATAACATGTATATATTACATCTCAATCAATTTGTGAGACTTGGGAATCCAAATATGAGTGTACATGTGAAATGCCAAAATTGGCCTAAATCCCCCCTAGGTGTGCCAAACAAGCTCCAACTCAGCGCAAATGGTCACGAACCAAGGTGTGGATGTGGTTGAAGTGTGTTGGGGCAATTATGACTCCATGGCATGCATGGGTGAGCAAGTAGAGGTGTGTGGGAGGCTCTAGGTGATAATGAATGCTCCTAGGATAGCCAAAATGGGAAAAAAAATACACATAAGCACCCCCTAGTCAAACCCAAATCACCAAAATCAAGGATGTAGCACCTCAAGGAAATAAATGAGGGTGCACATGTGATTTTTTGACCAACTATAGCAGTGGTGTAGGTGTGAAAGGTCTGGAAATAACCAGTTCACCTCCTAGGCAAATTCCCTAAGTCTAAACCATAACAAATTAATTCTAAGAGGCAAATGAAATTGAATAAGGTTATAAACCAAGGTACTAAGTGGTGGACTACTATTCTAACACCCCCCCTTAACCATGAATTATTACAAGTTATCAAAATATTATTGGAGGCCTTGGAAACAAAGGCTCAAGTCACCTCATTACAAACACAAATTTATTTGTCCTTGTAAAAATGAGGAAAAGAGGAAAACCTCTTGGGACAAAACCTCCCCTCTAAAATGAACATGGGGCTGAGATCCTGTAATTGAATTACAACCATTACTATCCATCACTCACTCCAAGCAATGATCTCAAGTAAGTGAATTTCTTCTCAGTAAAACTCTTGGTGAATATGTCAGCAATTTGCTCAGTGGATGGGAAATACTGCAAGGAAATCACCCTGTCATGCACTAAGCCCCGTATGTAGTGCATATGGATCTCTATATGTTTTTTTCTCTACCTCTATACTATATCTATAGATATATTGATTTCACTTTGATATCACACCAAATTGTTGTGGGTGAATCAAATGCAACATCAAGCTCCGAAAGAATACCTTGCAACCACAAACATTGTGTGGTTGTGTTCACTGCTTTCCTGTATTTGGCTTCTGCTGAAGAAAGAGAAATTGTGTGTTGTTTCTTACTAGACCATGAAATAGGACCATCAGCAAGCATGAAAAAAAAACCTGAAGTGGAATTTCTGTTAGTGGGATCTCCAGCCCAATCCGAATAAGAAAATCCAACTAGTTCTAGTGAAGAACTACATGCATAGTATACCATGAAACTCTTTGTTCCTTGAATATATTGAAGGATCTTTTTGGCTACCTTCCAATGGACCTCATGTGGATGTTGCATATATCTTGCTACATCAATAACAACATATGCTAAATCAGGTCTGGTATGTGTAAGGTACAACAAACTACCAGTTAGCTTCCTGTAGAGTGAACAATCTACCAAATGAGAATCACCCAATTCACCTAGTTTTATGCCAGAAAGAAATGGGAACTTGGATGCCTTACAATCAGCCATATTGAAATTTATTAGAAGGTCTGAAGCATACTTATGTTGGCTGAGCATGATGCCTCTTTCATATGTCTCAATTTCCAATCCTAGAATTTGTTTTAGCAATCCTAGATCTGTCATTTCAAACTCACTGTGTAGAGATTCCTTAATTGATCCAATTTGTTTGGTGCAACTCCCTGTAATTAATATTTCATCTAAATACAGTACAATAACCTACAATACATCATCATTTATCTTCAAATACACATTTCTAGTAGATTTGCATTGAATGAAACTTATTGAGAGCAAAAAACTATCCATTTTAGCATGCCAAGCCCTGGGGGCTTGCTTGAGCCCATAGAGTGATTTATTCAACCTACAAAAAAGTAGAGGATCCTATTGGAACCTTCAGGTTGCTGCATGTAGATCTCTTCCTGTATCTCACCATGTAAGAATGGACTCTTGACATCCATATGGTGAACCTCCCAACCTTTACTAGCTGCAATGGCTAGAACTAGTCTAATTGAATCCATATTTGCAACCGGTGCAAAGGTCTAGGTGTAGTCCACTCCTTGGACTTGAGAATAGCCCTTAGAAACTAATATGGAATTTTACTTAACATCAGAACCATCTGCAGATTTTTTTTTTCGAAATACCCACTTACATTGCACAAGCTTCCTCTTGGGAGGAAAGGGAACCAATTCCCATGTCTCATTCTCTTGGAGACAATTAAATTCATCTTGCATGACTGATTACCAACTTGGATCATGAAAATATTCCTAATATGAATGTGTATCATATATAATCATCATATAACAGTGCTCAGCAAGAGCAATTTCACTTGCATAAGAGGCATTGTGAAATTTGTATCTTGTCTTCCTAGGATCTAGAGAATTTCCTACTAGATCCCTAGCAGCTTGTGTGATTTTCTCAGGCCATTTGGGCCTTGAAGGTGAGTCATGTATAGAAATGCCATCTTCATCCATGTCATTATCAAAAATATCAAAAAAATCATAGCTTGAATCATTACTTGCATCATCATTGTGTTGGGGAGAAGAGCATTCCCCCAATGCTAGCTCAAAATATGGTATGATCTCCTCTTCAAACTGCACACTCCTCTCAATCAAATTCTTATGTATATATGTATCAAAGAGATTATAACCCTTTGTTTCTTCACCATAACCAACCATGATACATTATTTTCTCTTTGGCTGCAATTCCTTCCTCTTTTTCGATGGATGCTTACGAGCTACTTGAGTACGAATGGACCAGATCCACCAAATACTGGATTTACAGCCGATTAGGCCTGGAATTTGACATTCCATAGAACGTTTTTTTTATTTTTACAGGTATTTCACATGTAATTTTTTGATAAAGACGTTAATATTGACAGGTAAAAAAATAGTTAAAACGTCAATTTGACGTTTATAAATTTAGATAACCTGTCAAAATTTTTATATCCATGTTAACTACTAAAATTTAGCTAACAATCATTGGCCATTGAGCTGGGTCATCTCCTGGGCTCCTCTTAATTTCTATTGAGCCTTCAAATTTTTCCAAGAAGAATCTCTAAAATTTTCACCTTTAAAACTTTAAAATTTTATAATTTACTTAATTAGTAAATTTCTATATAAATATTTTTCTCATATTTATATATAATATAAAAAAATATTTTATTCACATTTATATAAATATTAAAAATAAATTGACATTCAACAAAATTAGTTGAACCGTCAAATAATAAACATTAAAAACTTAAAACTATCATTAAAATTTTATTGACAGGCACAAGAAAATTGAATTTCCAGGCGTGTAGCCGATGTTGTGAGTGGCAAGTGGAAAGGAATAAGTTAAATGCAACGCGTTACTTGAAAGTAAATTTAAGATATATGTTGTCAGTGGTTTTAGAATTTTAACAATCCTAGTACATTCCTTTTTATTATTTTTTATTAGTTAATCTTTTTTTTAAACTCTTTTTTAATTTTAATCATTCTAAAATGCAAGATTAATGGTTATATAGTTAACAAAAGTTTAATGGTTTATCATATATTATTTTTAATTTTATTATTTTTTACATTAGTATAGATCCATTTTAACTATGGGTCTACCAAGCCCCGATAAGGATCAAGTTCTCTTAAGATGCCAACTCTTTTTAATTTACAAAAATATCTAATAAGTATTCCTATTTGGGAGGGAAATGGTCAACTTGCTTAAGTAATTTTAAAATAGGGTAAATATGAATAGAATAATGAGCTGAGTAACATTAATAATTATTTAATCAAATAATTTTCCAAAAATTGCTTTACTTGTCTCTCTTTAAAACTAATAATGAATGTCAAGAGTAGTTAACGAGTAAACTAATCCATATAAAACTCTAAAACTTAGATTTCGAGAATAAATTGGAATTTGAAAATCATTTTACCTTCAAATGAATATTGTAAACATTTATCCAAATGTTTTTGAGAAATGACTTGTTTTTCTTTATAACTAAAAATGAACATTTACATGTTAGGGTTAACCTTGACTTGGGAATGAGCACGGATGTAAGTAGTTTAAAGCACATGGTTTAAGTGGCCCATGGTTTCTTGCTAGTTGTATTTTGCCAAAGTGAGCACGGGAGATGATCTTAGCCTTGGCTAACCAATAATAAATCTATTATTGAAGTTTTTTTTTTCCTACTAGGTTTTATTAAATTTTATATGTTCTTGGTTTTATAATTTCCTTTTACTAAAGTCAATCGAATTTTACTACTCAACTTATAAAATTGTGAGCATTGCCCTAACATGGTTGTATATTTATGAGTATAATATTTTTTATTTTTTATTTTTTTAATTATAAACCAACATGTTATAAGTTTTTTTTACTTTTTGTTCTTATTATTTTTATTGAGCCGACATGTGCCAAGTGAGCGTTAGAGACGGGACACATCTCACCTACCCATTTATGCTGTAGAAAGCGCCTCTCTAGAAAGCGCCTCTCATGTGCAATCAATGACTTATGTCAATCTTAATTATCCAAATATAAATATTAATTATTTTCCAAATAATAAGAAAGTATTTTTAAAATAATTATCATTATTAATTATAATGTATATTATTATATGATAATTAAAATATATATAAAGAGTGTGTTAATTGGATTTATATAAAATAATAATAATAATTATCAATATTTTTAATAGTTAAATGGATTTATTATTAATTAACTATTAAACTCATACATTAATCATGAAGTAATTTAAAGAATAATTGGATGATATCTTCGATCGATTTATGAGGAAAATGGAAGAAGTACTTTACCATAAGGAACAATCGAATGAAAAAGCTGTTAACAAATGCTTCAATGAAATAAACCTACAAAGAGAACTAGAGGCCTTCTAAGATGAAGACTTGGAAATTAAATCCCAATCCAATTTTCAAAGCTTGCGAGAAAAACATGGTAAAGAGTGGGCCTAATGGTTAAGAGCATGTGTTTCCTCTTAGGAGGTCACAGGTTCAAATCCAGAGGGGGTTAGTGTATGTACACCTCTATAGACTTTAGGGGAATCCCTTGTCCCACAAACATGCCTTGGACATCAAATTGAATAACACAACTAGTTTCATATCACCATCCAGTTCCCACAAGTATGCAGACGTGGTGCAAATCATCTATTTTTAAGTCATCTATTTTTATGTTCATCGCCAAGCTAGACACCAATTTGGTGTATGAGACCCCTTGTTTGTGGGACAAGGGACCCCCCTTTACGTAGTGGTTTAACTGCTAAAGTCTACAGAGGTGTATATACACTACCCCCAATCTGGATATGGATTTGAGTCTTCCTGAACTAGGCCATTTCAGGAAGTTTCTATTGATACTCGCGCATATCTACATTTACCTTTTCCATGCAGACATAGATATCCCCACAGAGATAACATAACAGCCATACATAAGACATAATACTCTTGACGTCTACCACTATAGAACAATCCGAATTGTTTTACCACCTGGACTGGATAGATGTGATACCCGGTTTGGAGCAAGCACAAAGTTTGCTTGGAACTGATTCTTGCAAAACTCCCCCGCCTCGTGCCTCATCCCTCATTAGCTAATATGGAAACCCTCCTTTTTACCGATATGATCTAGCACAAGAAGAAGTTTGGGAAGCTACAACTAGAGGATTAGACGCTTAGTTTAAAACCTATTAGAAGCCCATTTGAACACCCTGGAAATGATCCAGTCATTGTAAGTCGGCGGTCATTTCCCACTTTTAATGGACAACAGCCATTTATTGCCCCATTAGTTAATATTAAATCATTTATGGGCTGGGGTTGGCTGGGCTGCTTGCTCGGTTGGCTGCTCTACTTGGTTACCGGGATACTCAGCTGTGGCTACTGCGCTATTTAAATGGGCTAATCCACTGGGACAAATGATGTGCTATTTTCATGGCATTGCAAGCATGAAACATCGACTTCTAACCCTTACCTATTTATGACCTGCATTATCTTACTTATACATATTTACTTATATATAAATCTAAATATATGTGTATGTATATTTATTATCTGTAAATTAATGAGTCATTATCTGTATCTGGATAAACCAACATATTACTTATTGGATTAACTTACCTATATTAACCTATTGCTTATTGAATCCGACAAGCCCATTGAGGGAGAGGTAAGGTAATGTGGACAAACCACATATTTTCTATTAAGCATATCTAGGTTCGACGGAAGGAGAGCTTGAATAAAGGGAGAGGCCTTCAAAAGTAACTTTAAGATACTAGATGCCTGTTGCAATAGACTTAACCACCCAGACATACTCTAAAAGTATTATAGCAGGGACGCTCCTTCCTATTTCATCACTGACGGTTGGGGAAATCTATCTTCCATGCCCCATAATAAGAATATTCAGAAGATTGGTTAGTGAAATTAACTCCATTCAATTGATTTATTTATCGAGATTTTGGCCAGGTCTTTACCCTGTAACCATCCCCTTCTGAGGTGTAGCGAGCCATGCATATTTTAGAAATTCAATAATTCATTGAATAATGAACATTCACATTGAAAAGTTAAAACATAAAATTTGATAAATCATAGACTTAATAGATATCAATTAGAATATAAATTTATAATAAATATTTCTATAATTATTTGTAAAAAGTAAAGATAATAATGAATGGTATATAAAACAGATAACTATTTATTTTTGAAAATACAACAGTTCCTCATTTTCCAAATACTCCAGAAAAAGAAAAGGGGCAAATAGCCGATGGCAGAGAAAGCAGATATGCTTTTGTACCAATGTTCAAGAAAAGACCTGACTGTACAATTGCTTAAGGGAGGTAAGCCATATTGCTCACAGAAAGCTGAGTAGACTCTTTTTGAAAAGGTATAGTTAATGAACAAATGTTGAACCATATCTTTGTCCACCCTACAGAGAATACATAAACTGAAACCCTGCCTACCGCGTCTTTGTATATTGTCCCAGGTTAACACACGATTCATAACCACTAACCAAATAAAGCATCGAATCTTTGCAGGAATGTTAAACGACCAAAGTAGGTCCAGCACCTTAGACAGATCATAGGAAGGCTTTTGAAAATGGTCCACAATGAGATCATACCCCAGAGCAGCAGTACTATCCCCAGCATGCCTATTGTAAGACCAGATTAATGATTCTTTATGATTAGAGAGTCTTATTCCGCCATACTCAAGCCCATGTATATAATTACTCCACAATAGCCTCCATTCTCCTCCCATATCCAGTTCCTCAGCAGTGAACCAATAGCTCTTTGCTCTCGGGGAGTAATTTGTTGCTTGAGCCAACGTTATAATACCATAATCCTCCATATAATCACGGAGATCATGAGGGAGGAAATATAGAGAGTCAGTGCCCACGATCGGATTTGAGCCTACATGGATTTCTTCACCATTTCCTACTTGCCAAGAGAGATCACTGCCAAACCAGGATAAGGTATGAATAAAACCTTTCCAAATCACTGAAACACCACTTACAACAAATACATTTTGTGGATCCAAGACACCACAGAGTGTTGTTTAAGATATTTCGCAGACAATAAACTGAACCAAATCCCATTCCCATTAAGGGCTAACCAGAAGCTCTTTAAGTGTAAGGAAAGGCTAAACCAGCCCAAATGTTTGATTCCCCAGCCACCAAGAGAAGTAGGTTTTGATAGAGACAGCCAATCAAATAAATGATACCTTTTGATATCAGCTGTTGAACCCCACAAGAATGAAAAAATCAAAATTCGGAGCTTGTCGGGGATTGACTTAGGAATGGGAACCAAAGCCATCCAATAAACTGGCATACTAGTAAGGACTGCTTTCATCAGGACAAGTCTTCCCCCTAGGGAAAGTAGTTGAAGGGTCTAATGCTGGATTCTTTTTTCAAAATTTTTTATAAGCCAGTGCCAATCCTTCACCAAGTATCAAAGGGGGCTTTATAAAATAGCCAAGATATTTAAAACCCAAGTAAATGTGCTCAAATTTAAAGGAGAGAGTGCGAGAGATCCTGTTCAATAAACCCTCATCCACATTGTTGAACAAAAAACATGATTTGTCCAGGTTGATACACATACCTGAAGCTACACAAAAAGTATCCAAAATGACCTTAAAGGCTACCCATTCCTCGAAAGTGCCAGTACCAAAAATGATCACATCATCAACAAAAATCAGGTGGGTGAGAGAGTGCTAGGAAGAGATTTTGATGCCCATGATCTTCCCATTGTTCCGAGCATCCTTTATTAAGAGACTGAGCCCCTCTATAACAAGAATAAACAGCAAGGGAGACAAAGGGCATCCCTGCCTAATGCCACTTGAGGCAGGGAAGAAACTAGAAGGTGTCCCATTTATGAGCAGAGCAAAATTTGCAAATGATAAACAGCCCATAATCCAGTTTACACCCACCAGGGGTACTCCAATTTGTAAAAGGATAAGTCTGAGATAGGACCAATTCACCTTGTCAAAAGCTTTAGATAGATCCAGCTTGAGGATTAAAGCACACATGTTTTTGGTCTTGATAGTATGTAAAACCTCTTGTGCAATGGCTAAGGGCTCTATAATTTGTACGTTTTTCAAGAACCCAAATTCTTGGGGAGAGATAAACTTGTCCAGATAAGGATTTAGGCGCAAAGCAGCAACTTTGGAGATCAGTTTGTAGACAAGATTGCAAAGGGAGATAGGTCTGAAGTCTGCAAAGGTGAGGGGCTTCTCTTTCTTAGGGATGAGAGCAATGAAGGTAGAGTTCAGAGAAGGTAAAACTCTGCCTTTCAATCTAAAAGATTCAACCACATTTAAAATTTTACTCCCCAGAAGGTCAAAAAAGGCCAAAAAAATTCCACTGGCCAGCCATCTGGACCAGGAGATTTATCCTTCTTGAAAGATTTTAAAGCCAATTCTACTTCCTCCAGAGAAATCTGGTGAGTGAAGCTCTTCGTGTCCTCTTGGTGAAGAAAGGAAGGGAATAGACAAATAACCTTCAATCGGGCTTCTATGTTGGTCTAATAATCATCTTTGAAAATGTTCAAGAAATACCTTACCCCTAGAGCCTTAAGACCAAACTCATATTCTATCATATTTCCTCGTTCATCCTGAAGACCCCAAATGGAATTGTGATTCTTTTGAGCGGATGCTACCGAATGAAGAATTTTGTATTGGCATCACCCAGAGATGCCCATGTCATTCTGCTTTGTAACATGGCAGATTGAAGTTCATGTTCCAACAAACGCTGCAACTTTGCTCTCAAAGTCGAGAGCCTGTTGTTTTTTTGGGAGCTGAGTAATCCCGTGACCGAGGACCCCAACAGATTCTTGATTTCTTCTTCAATAAGAATGATATTTTCTTTCATCGCCAAGGTCTTTTCTCACATCCAACTTTTGATCTTTCTTTTCAATAACCGAAGCTTCATTGAGAGATCATCCATCTTAGAAGCAGGATCACCATGAGGCAGATAGGGCCATTCAGCTCTTACCATCTTGACAAAATCATCATCGAATAGCCAGGAATGATTGAACTTAAAAGGAAAAGAAAAGGAGACAGAAACTTCCAGTCATTCCAAGAGTACAAGGAAATGGTTAGAGACCACAGATGGAGAAGACCAGACCCTGTGCCTAGGAAGAAGGTCGATTAAGTTTAAGGATAGTAAGAATCTATCGAGTCTTTTGCAGATTCCCTCATCCCCTGATCTGCCATTTCACCAAGTGGGCCCAGCACAAGGTGGGGCAACATCCACCAACTGATAATAATAAAAAAATTGAGTGAAGAAGGGGCCAAGAGGGTCTATATGAGCCTTATTACCCCAGATTTTAGATGCATTCAGAGTGAGATTTAAATCGCCTGCAAGAATCAGATTTGGAAGGGAGAGAAGGCCACTCTTGGCAACCGTAGTCCAAAAAGTATCACGATGTAGATATGGGTTGCAACAATTTAAAATGGAAATAGAGAAAAGTGAGCCCTTGAAATGAGCTTTAAGAAGGATGCCCGCCAAAGTTTGATAGGCTTTGCACCGGACTCTCAGGGGGTTCCATCCTGAGAGGATACCCCCTGAGAGACCCTTTGAGCTAATAGCACAAAATTCCCATCCAGGATAGAGTTTTGAAAATGCTAACAGAGCAGGCTAAGTACTGTTCATGGTTTCTTGTAAGAGGATGATCTCAGGCGAGACAGAAGCAAAAAGGCATTGGAGGCTCTTTTGTTTAGCCGAGTCCCCCAAGCCCCAGACATTTAGGGTGAGTATTTTCATCAGGAATCACTGGGAGTGGGTGACTGAGCTCTAAGGAATCGAGGGAAGGAATCCGGCGGATGCCTCAACGCATATTTAAGCCTTGTGGACAAAGGAGTATAAGAAAGTGTCTCGGAGGTCATGTCCGATACTAGGAGAGAGGATTTTTTCTTCTTTCTGATAGTGACGTTTTCAAACCGGATGGAGTCTAATGGCAGGATAGAGGCAGAGAGAGGATTTTTCACAGAGAAAATTTCCAGCGATTTTTGAAGGGATGGGTCACTAAAACAAGGAGAAGAAACGGGACTGCAAGGAGGGGAGGTGCTATCAGGAATACTAGGTCCTACTAGAGGAGGAAAATCAGAGTCAGAAAAGATAGGCTGACTCGAAGGAAGATGGTGGGGCTGAGTCTAAAGAAGGAGGTATAGAGGAAAAAGGGAGTGATGGGTCAACAGGGGAAAGAGAGAGGGGGGAAAACAAAGGAGCTTCAAGGGAAGCAGCAAGCGTAGAACCCACCAAAGAGGTAGGAAGGGTGGCATTGCTCTCCAGAGAATCCAAAAGGAGTTCCTGATCTGAAGCATCTCTAAAAAAAGAGCAGGAATTAGAATAAATACCTTTAGACGAAGGAGCTCGCAACGGAGAGGAGGGACAAAGTGTGTTTGCGCCCAGAAGGGAAGGTGGTGACCGTCGCGCCGATGGTGAGTGATGTGTGCTTGGGGTATCAAGTCTCCATAGTGTTGATTTTGGATAATGGGTTCGCTCGTTGTCATCCCCGTTGCCAAAACTGCAATCTGCAACCATATTTGGTAAAACAAATACTACAAATTTAATTTATTTTCTAAAATTTAAACAAGTGCAATTATATTTGGTTAAAAAAATGCAATATTGCAAATTTAAAAAATATTATAAATTTATTTTATTTTCTAAAATTTAAAACACAAATTAAAATTTTAAAACACATTAATAAGTTTAATGGTTTATCATATATTATTTTTCATTTCATTATTATTTACATCAATGGCTTGTGTCAATCTCAATTATCCAAATATAAAGATTAATTATTTTTCTAAATAGTAAGAAAATATTTTTAAAATAATTAAAACTATTAATTATAATGTATATGATTAATANACATTTCCATATAAGACATATTATAAAAGCTTTTATTGGAAAGTGGTATGCATATCCTAGTTTATTCAAACTATCAAACCTAGAGATTTCTAAAATAAACTTAATTGG
>LPNX010937626.1:37532-53489 GCA_001517045.1 Pseudotsuga menziesii
GGTAGAATTTGCATATAACAATGGACATCAAGCATCCTTGGGGATGAGTCCATACGAAGCCTTGTATGGAAGGAGGTGTAGGACACCAATGACTTGGGATAATCCAGTCAACAAGATTGTGCTTGGGCCAGAATTGCTCAAGGAGATGGAGCAAGAGGTTGCAAAGATTAGGCAGAATATGAAAGCAGCCCAGGATAGACATAAAATCTATGTTGATAAACATAGAGTGGACAGAGAGTTCAATGTTGGGGATCATGTTTACCTCAGAGTGAGGGCAAGGAAGAGTTCCTTGAAGCTTGGAAGTTGTGCCAACCTTTCACCTAGATAATGTGGGTCGTTTGAAGTGCTCAAAAGAATAGGGCCAATTGCATATAGACTTGCATTGCTTGCTAGCACTAGAGCTTGTAATTTTTTTCATGTTTCTTTGCTTAAGAAATATGTACATGATCCTAACCATGTGATAATTTGGGATGTGATTCGGGTGGAACTCGAGGGAGAGTTCCAAATCAAGCCAATGCACATCCTCGACGAGAAGGTCACAATGCTCTAGAACCGAGCCATAGGACAGTTAAAGGTGCAATGAGAGCACTATGGTCCTGAAGAGGATACATGGGAGTTGGAGGATACCATGTGATTGGCACATCTATTTTTGTTCAATTCTGCAGAGCACTGAGGGTGGTACTAGTGTAGCATTTTTGTTCAATTTTGTAAAGCACCGAGGACAGTGCTATTGAAGGGGGAGGGAAATGTAACACCCTGGTTTTGACCCCGTTTGCATTAAAAATGTATATGATGTATATATTGTAATTAATCATGGTGAGGAGATAAAGGCAAAATCCCCACCATTGATTTAGTGTTTTATGTTTCGGTGATTAAAATCAATGCCAATGGTATTGTGTGCTAGCTAGGCACATTATAATTTTGGACATCATGTAAATATGCAATTTAATTAAAATATCCACAACCAGCTATGTCAATGCAACATTAAAGAGATGGGGGCATGATTTCCTAAGGATAAGGGGGGGGGATATTCAAACCTTTGAGCCAATGGGGAAAATCCAAATGTCAAAGGGAGAACCCATCAAAACTGTCAACTACCCATTTCTTTTCTCTTTCCCCAATCATTTATTTCTACCAGAAATTGGTTGAGGTAGTTATTACATGGGAATGGGAAGAGTATGGAAAAAATTCGAATTGGGTAGAGAATACATTTTGGAAAAACGTGTTTTGACTTCTTGGGCAAGTAAAAACCCAAAAACGTATGCCCATTCTAGCATGCGTCCACGTTTTTCTCTTCCTCACATTTTTGGAGATATTGTGCATTCTCCCTTCACGTTTTCTGTAGTGTTCTTCATCTTCCCATGGCTGGGAAGTGGTTTTTTTAATGTTCAGTGGTTGGGATCTCTCCTGGGCGTTTTTGTGTTGTTTCCACATTTCCACGGTTGAGAATTTCATTTTTGGTGTTGCACATCCAATGGGAGAATAGATCTATGAATTTACGGACTGAAGGAGCCATTTTCCCCACATGAAGCCCATAGAATGTTGCTGAAAAGAATTGCTCCTTCTGGGTCATTTTTCCCCAATTGCCATTTCCATTTTTGGCTCCCACGACGTTTTTCATCAATCTCAGAACTTGTATTTTGTTGTGTATGCATCCTTTGTTTTAGTCTGAACCGGTTTGGATTGGAATTGAGAAAGAATTGGCTTGATAAACCTAGTGTGGAAAGGAACCTCACAGACTGATCAAGAGGGGCTCGTTTTTCTTCTTTGCACACCCTAAATAGCACTGGAATGGAAGGCATAGCATGAGGGACTGTGTAGCATAGAAGGGGATGCTTCCTTGTGTTGGGTGTGTAGGTTTTGGGAAATCCAAGGTAGATCTTGTGTAGGTGTCTATAGCTCTATGGTTGAGCTCACTAGCTTAACAATTCAACCATTCCAACTCTCTAGAAACTTGATAAACCCAAATGTAGTTTTGGCTTGGATGGATTTTAATATGCCTTTGGCTATGTGTGAGCCTGCTATTGTTACCTTATTCCTTGTGGGAATCATGCCTAGCTTGGGGGTGGCAGTGGTCTTGAGAGATTGATGAGCACACTGGCATATGGTTGGGTAGAAGGTTGCAGCGACATAGCTGGTTGCAAGAAAAGCCTCTTCATAAGATAAGTATCTCTTGTGTATTCATCTCTGCAACTGTATTTGCTTGTTTATGAATTATGATGAGCATGTTGAATGTATCACATGATTTTTTTTGCTTCAACTGTAGATTGCATTATGCATCTGTGTATGTTTATGTTCAATGCATTTTTATTATGTCAATGTTCATGGGGATAGTTTCCCCATTTAGATGATAGTAGCAACGTTGTAGTTTGTGTTCCCGTTGGAGATGAGGGGACATGACATTGAGATACTGCTTACGGCTAGGAGGAACATCCTTCAATTGCATTTGGTTGGAGGAAATTTATAAATATAAGTGCCAAATGTGTTTGAATGCCATCGAATATATTTTTTTGTAATGTGTTGGTTAAATTACAGTTAATGAAATTGATTTTGAGCATGGGTTTACTTAGCATGGTATGAATTCATTCACAGAAGAAATACTTCCATAAATTAGAATGAGTATATTTGGTTATTGCATTGCTAGATTTACATATACTTCAGCTATTAAATTATGAAATATCAAACCAATGGAAATAAAATGTGTATCTTGTATGAAAGACATAATTTATGCATAGATTTGAGTACAATGTGGTCTCCACAATGCCAAAAGATGCTATCAGGTACGTGACACCTCATGCCCCTAACATCCCCATAAATGTAACTAAAGTCTTTGATAAATCTTTGCACAACACCTATTGCACTTATATATCTCATAATATTTTATCATGTTCAATATATTCTAGTTAAGCACCATATTTATAGTGAGGAACATGTTTGGTAGCTACGGATTCACGATCATGAAAAGTAACCTAACCATTTTTTCACTGATAATCCTTGAGGAATTTAAGATCTTGTTAAAAAAATATATTGTCAACTAGCACTTAGACGCGTAATCCTCGTTATTGGATTCTTCTAGTTCATATAGGCAATCCTCATATGAGAATTTTGTAGCTTTAAGTACATCCAATTCACAATCAACTTATAAGTTATCGTATGGATAAGGTGGTCATAAAAGGATAATGTAGATGTTTTAAAAGATGTGAAACCAACCATGTCAATTTTTACAACTTATTCATAGTCAACCTCTTTATTAGCCGACAAAATAGATATTGTGACAAGATTCCATACACAAAATCCTCTTGTGTATTCATATACAAGTGCTATAAGCCCTTCAGAGCCAATTAGTTGTGAATCTCAAATCATCACTTGTTATCTTATGTGGTCCCTTAATTTTATCCTAATGTTGCTCTTAAATATTGAAATACACTGTAGTGTAACTCTCACAGTCATGATTTATTCAAGCATGGCATTTCTACTTGATGAAAGAGAGACATCAACGAGGAAGAAATATAGACCATATATTTAGTTAGTACAACAAATTCTAAACAACCCTTTAAAAATTTTGAATGCTCATTTGCATCCCATCACCTACCATTTACACCCAATGGTGCATTTCATAACTTGAAGGAAGAGTAACCAATAATATATGAAAGGAAAAGGCACTAAAGAGTGTTGGTATTTATAGCTTCATGAGGTATCCTCACAAGTCGGCTCAATAAAAGAAATAATAAACAATCATTAATATATATTAAATGTGAACAAGTATAAATAAATGATGTGTCGGTCCCAGGGAAAGTGGAAAAGCCACCCATCAAACAAGTATAAATAAAGGATGTCTCATTCATTTTTTTCACCAAGCAATTTGCATCAAGTTATTTGATTTAGGGCGAAAGAGGAAGACAAGGACACACCGTCAAAAGAAGAAGAATTTATGGGTTTGATAACTTTGGGATTTTTTTGTATCTTGTTACTCTTGTATACTTGTATCTTGTACTAATTCTCTCATAAGAAGGTTGATAGGTGTTACAGAGAAAAAAATTCCTATGGATTGGGGTATACCACAATAGACATGATGACACAAGAAATCAATTCCATTCTCAAATATGCTAGATAAATGGAAAATTCTAACAACTAAGGGATAGAGTCTGTACCTCAACCAGATGTTTGAAGAAAACCACCGTTTATCTCACGATTGAATGCTTGTCACCTACAACTTATCCTCAACAACAAATGTGTCCAAGCATATAAAAATATATTTAACATGTTAGCATTTAAACTAGCATAATTCGTTCAACATGTATAAAGCAAATATACCCAGGGAAATTGAAATAAACATTTGCACATGAATTTGGACAAGAAAAGAATATTTCTATTAGTGTAAATAACAGAGATTATACATAGTAACAACCTATGTCAGCAACTCATCGAAACCAAGGAACTAAGTTCCTCCACCACTTCAATACCCCATACAAGGCAAGCTCATGAGCACAAGGAGTAATTGGTTTCCTCCTTCACAAGATAAGAAGAGATTCAGAGATCAACATAAAGGAGCTCATACTATCAAGAACAAAGGGATGCAGACTCAAGATAATGGTAATGGGGAAAAAATTCGCTATAGTTTTATTGTTCTCAAAGTTTGTCCTCTTCCAATGCTTCACATGGCTCAATATATATCCCTCAAATGGGAGATGGAGGGTCGAATCAAAGCATTTCCCAACATATGGAAGGTCAATGGATCGTAACCACTATGACTTAATGGCAAGGAAAATCAAAAACATTTTATTTTTTAGCACAAAACCCGATGTACACAGGATGTGTGTATGTGAGCTAAGAAGTTGTTCACCCACGTGTGTCAACAAAATTGAATTTTTTAGGGTTTCAGTGAAGCATTGGGAATACACTGAGCACAAGGGATATAGTAAGTCTAAAGAGGGATAAGGTAGGCCATCAAGGAATGATGTATAAGGTGTGTAAAATCACATTATAATAGATTCCCTCTAATGTGTGAGGTCAGAAGGGAAACGTGATTGCTAAAATACATTGTCAATCCCATGAGTGGAGTCGTGAATGCCCAATCAGAAGAACTAGCCACTCATTAGCATTTTACAATATGACTTTAAATACATGACTATGGATCTGAAGTATATAGTAGTCCCAGGTACATATATAATGGCTATGAATAGGTGATACATAATTCATACATGTCATAAGTGGTCATAATCATGTATAATATATAGTGGAGTCTGATCTCCACACTGAGTGAATATATCTAGTACATAATGAAGTACACTAATGTGATATGAGACTGAAGTCCCATAGGTACTATCACGATTAAGATATTAACATATATGAGAATGCCACCTTAGTCTGAGGTCTTCAACACAAACCAACGACGGTACATGTCCCATAACGTGAATAAAGGTATTGAAGTCGAACATGATTAAACATTGCCTGATTACCAATCATTGAGATATACCATTAACAAACACGGGACAACCCACCGATCATGAAAATGGATTTTAAGGTACTGAGTACATTCAACAATTGCAAAGAGATGTGTTGAGGTCGAACACTTGAGGAATCCATCGACCAGGAGACATTGAGGTATCCCCAACTGTCAATGGTGAGAGAACCTGTCACTAATTACTACAAGTCTCAAAGTACTCAACTAACTCTAAATTCCAATCCCAGAATAAATGATCTGAATTCAATGGGATGGAATCCGTTGGAAGGATTAAGGCATCCCCCATCAACCAACATGAGGTAGACAACTAGGCTAAATGATTTGGAAGAACTCAGATGAAAAAGATGTACACATCATCACGTTTTTTCGGGTATTTCTTGTTTTTAGGAAAGCGAGGTCCATCAAAAGTATCTAGTGTGGGTACTCGTTGGATGTAGAATTTAAATCTGCATCCAAAAAGAGCTCCTGCTCGAAATTTGAATAAAAACACAGGAGATACATTGAAAATACAAACAAAAAAATAGTTTTTTTATGACAAATATGTTAATTCAACCATTATGGTTTACTCATTTTATTAAAATTCTATTGGTTCTTGAATTCCAACTCATCAAGAAATTATGGTTGGCTCATTTTCTTATATGATGGCACATTTTCTTTTAAGGCCCATTTTAGACCTCAAATTTCCTTTAATCAGCCACCATAGTCTGGTGAATTCTACGCAAACCGAGGATGGTACATGTCCCATCGCATGAATAAAGTTATTGAAGTCAAACATGATGAAACATTGTCTGATTATCGATCATTAAGGTATACCATTAACAGATGCGAGACAACTCACCGATGATGAAAATGGGTGTCAAGGTATCGAGTACATTCAAAACGTGCGGAGAGAGGTGTTGAGGTCGAACACTTGAGGAATCCATCAATCAGGAGACATTGAGGTATTCCCAACTTTCAATGGTGAGAGAACCTGCTATTGATGACTACAAGTCTCAAGGTACTGAACTAACTCTAAATCCCAATTCCATACTAAATGATTTGAAGTCAATGAGATGTAATCCATTAGAAGGTGGCCATTAAGGAATCCCCCATCAACCAACATGAGGTAGGCGTCTAGGCTGAATGATTTGGAAGAAATCAGATGAACAGATGAATGATTTGGAAGAACTCAAAAGAACAGGATGTACACAAACCAATAACCATGTGCGTCTCTCATTCATACTAGATGCAAGTATCATGCAAAAGAGACCCTCTAAATATCAACCAATAATGAAAATTGTTGACAAAGGTGAGGAAACCACTAATAGGGTCTAATGGAATCCAATACAAAACACAAATCCCTATGTGTTAATAGATTTCTTGCCATCAAGCACAAGGGAAACCACTCAGTCAACAATGAATAACGAGATGTCATATGTTGAGCTCAAGGTCACCTACTAATGATGAAAGGAGACCCAGGATGCCATGTAGGACAATAACTCCATAGGGAAATACCAGGATGGTCGACATGGAAATTCAAGATATATGAGGGATGGCCGACTCAAGATATAAACTTCCTTTGAACAAGAGCATAAGGTAGATGGATATACTTAGGCAACATAAACTAAAGCATGAATACTTATATAATTATGTGATGCAAGAGGCATCGACAAAGGCTCCATAGGGACTGGAAGCTTAACCAGTCAGTGGATAATTCTCTGAATAAGAGTGCAGTTCCCTAAGGCCACACTAAAAACCAAATCCATGATGGATGGACTCAAAAACTGTGCTATGTTTAAAGGTGACATGAGAGTTTCCAACATAATATAATATCATATTTTTCGTCCAACTTTTTTATGTTTTTTAATTTTTTTGGTCTTTTTCATATTATAAAGCTTGAAAAAGAATAAAATGTGTTCATATTACAAAGGAGAGGAAATGAGTGTCGTGAGAAAGCAAACTAGTTCCAATTAGTGGAGCATAACTATGCTCAATGCAAGGAAACACATGCAGGATAAGGACACTCGGGGGAATGTTTCTTCTCAGGTAGAGGGTAATAAAGCTGAAAACGATCAATGATAGGCACTGCTTGGCTAGGACTGAGACATGCTCAAGCAATTGGGATTATAACACTAAAGCGGGGAGACGACGTTGGGCTCAATAAGGAAAATAGACGAATGACTTGCACTTACAAATTGATATAAAAGGGGAGTCCCTGTGAATACTAGCCAACATAAGCGATAGAAAGGATCACGAGGTTTCCACTCAAAGATATGCCAGGAATGCAAGGGACTCCTAGACCCAATGAGGAACATTGGCGTGGGCACCAAATTACAATATAGGTTCTAACTAGGGTACCCATGGTCGGTAAAGCCACATCGCTTAAGTAAGGACACTTTTGGAAGCAACCGAAAGGTTCTGTGTCATTAAAAAATGGGTTCATACCTAAGGTTTATGAAACATGGCCATAATATAATGCATTAATGCAGGTGGAATGAAGTCCTATCCTAGATGCTAGTTAAGATATATACCTTTTGAAGGCATGAACAAGCTCAGAAATAGTAAAATCCACTAAGGCTCAGGGAAACTGCATCAAAAATACCTTTACACCATGATATTACACCATTGGGTTTGTAAAATATTAAAAATGGGATGAAAATTATAGAAAAGTGGGTAAATTTTTTTATAAATAGTAAAAAAATGAATTTTTACCGTACCATTTGGTTTTTTACCACAAATAGTCCCTAGGGATCCCTTTTCACCCGAAATCTTCAAATGCTAATTCTGGGAGCTATAAGAAACAAAATCATAAATCGACTAGACCAGGTAATTCTTCTCATCATGCCCTAAAATTTCATTCGATTAATTTCATTTTTTAATGGTCAATTTTTGGATTTTTCCCCACGAAAATTGAGTAACTCGACCCACACGAGTCACAAATCATCGGATTGTGTATATGGGCAGGTCCATGTGGAAAAAGAGAAGCCTTCTCGTGTTTCCATGATTTTGTTAAGTATATGACCCATGTACAACTTAGTGGATGAAAGTTTTTAAAAGTTTTGACTAAACAAACTCCCTCCCAATAGGTATTACAAATATATGGTATTTATAAATGTTGTAACATTGGGAATATGAGGGAACAACCAAGATTACTTCAAATACTCATGAACTATTGGGACCCAGACACAGAGGCATTCAACCTTGATGGGAAACCGCTCAAAATTGAGGTGAATGATATACTTTATCATTGGATTATCTTGCTGAGGTAAGGTAGTCAATATTATATCCCGTGGAGGTGGTGGGGGAATGACCATAAATGTGTAGATTGTCACATATTTCCTTCTTGACACTAAGAAATGGGGAAGCCAAGTCCTTATCTGGGTGATCCAGAGTCTATGTCTCAAATTAATTATCCTATTTTTGGCAAGGATATCAGGTTTGACTGCTTTACACCAGGCCTCTAGGACTCTCATGTTCTATGTGGTGGAGTGTATGAGGCCCACCATATACGACTAGAGCACATCCTTGTTGGGAAACATGAAACATCAACTGACGAAGTGTAAACATGGAAAGCTAAAGAAATTTGGGTTTGCCAGCGTATTGTGTAGCCTCTTTTTTGAGAGGATACCAGTCTTTATCCCGAGAGTTAACATCCCTCCTCATGGTCTGTAGGATCTAGCCCAGGAATGCTGGACTAATGTGATGTGGTAGTTAGGAGGCGGTAGAGTTTCTTTTCCATTCACAGATGAGTTCTTCCATTGGTGGCAGTGATAGGTGATCACCATAGATGACTCCCCGTATGAGGGGATAGACTTCCATGGAGACAAGGACATGCCACTACCACTAGGGTCTACATTTAGAGACATAGGTAATATTATTTTTATTTTTATTTATTTTTTAACTTAAAGGAAGCAAAAAAATATGTTATTGGTAGATGTCATGTACTAATATTAGACTCATTTTTTGTAGACATTGGTTTGTGATGACCAGATGGATAACCACGTCATCGACACAAAGGCAAGGGAGAGGACATGGCCAATGGTTATGTCAAACTGACGCTACAAAATGTGTAGCGAAAATTGGCCTGTTTGACCCATATGATTCCCATGGTGTAGATCGAGGATATGCCCAAGCCTATGCAAAGACATGTGGTCTGGCTACCCCATGCATAGCTTAGGTTATTCAGGAATTTATCCAGCCTTAGTTTGTTACCATGATAGTCATCCAGGACCTCAAGATTATATGATGGGAATATATATTGTATTGATTGTGTATATTTTGAGGGCTAGAAGCTCAATTTTGTACTATGACACCAAAGTTTTTGGACATTTATTTTGGAAATGAAAAACTTATAAATTAATGTATGTAAATGAATGAATGCATGCTTATATGAATGCTTCTTATCTTTGATTATCTGACAAATTCCAATCTAAAATGTAGTTTGCATATGCATCAACAATTTGATTATAACTTCTAGGTATATGAACATATGTAATGAAATCAAAATGTTGCTCTAACAATTTTACCCTTAGGAATCTTCTTAGCAATGTAGTATCTCTAACATGGTACCGGCCATTTAACTACAAAACAACCAACTATGAATCCATAAGAACCTCTAAAGATCAAATACCATTAGAAATGGCATCACACAATAATTTAATAATGACAATATAATCCGCCACATTGTTCAATGATGGCTGAAGACATACGCCTCTTGAAGACACCAGTTGACCCTCGGGTGAATAAATGACCCAAGCGACAGAAGCTAAGTTTTGGGTATGTTGGATGGCACCATCTATGAATCCTAAGTACATTGATGACTCTGTTGAAATATGACAACCAAGAGGAAGCATATAATAAAACCAACGAGACCACAAGAAAAACCAAACTCTATGCAAAAATGTACACTGATATATAGGGTACCAACCCAAGATGGAAACTTAGGCGTAGTAATTTTTGAGGTAGAGCCCATTGTTGGGTTCCTTCAGAACATTCCCCTCATAGTCCTCTGATTTGTAGGATCCTTTCTCCAGAACACACCTCATAATGTAAGGACCATGCCACATAGGGTTAAATTTTCCTACCCCTAATGGTTAACTAGCTTGGTCATATGAGAGGACCATGTCACCCTCAACATATTGTTGAGGAGGGACATATATATCATACTGGGCATTAACACAACTTTTATTGACCTCTATTGCCACATCAACATCTCAACATTGCTCATTAAGGTGCTATAGGTGGACTAAGTTTTGTTCCAATTCCAATGTGTTAAGCAACTTTGCGGAAAGCTTAAATGAAGGGATATCACATTCAACCGGAAGTATGAATCCACCCTATGAACTAATTGGAATGGATAAAAAATGGTGTAAGTCTTGATTGTGGTTCGATAGGGCCACAAATCAAGATATAACATAATGTGCCAATCTGTCTTTCTTTACCTGACTTTTTTCTGTAGAATGGAGTTAAGAGATTTATTAACCGCCTAAACTTGGCCATTCACTTGGAGATAGTAAGAGGAAAAATGGTCTCACCTAAAACCCAACTTCAATGTTAAATTTGTCATCATCTTGTTCTAAAATGGACTACCATGGTCAGTGACAATCTCTCTCGGGATCCCAAACCGAGCGATAATTTGATTAAACATGAAATTGGAGGTTGTATCACTATTTGATTTAACTATAGGCATGGCCTTCATCCATTTAGTAAAATAATCCATGGACATGATAATATGGTGATTCCCCCTATCCTAATCTAGGTTGCGATCCATCAAATCCAACCCCCACTTGGTGAAGGGACCACTAGTGATGATGGAATGCAACGGGCAGGATTCGAGCACATATTTTGATAAAACACCTGGAAAGGGTGACATCTCTTAACTGCATTAACACAATATTTGAAGATAGATGGAAAATAATATCCCTCCTATAATATTTTATGGTTTGTAGACAACCAGAATAGGAAACCACCACATGCCCCACTTTGGCAGTAATTAAGCACAACCTCACCTCTTTGTGAGTTAAACAACGATGTAGAATGGAGTCCACCCCACAAAAATACAAAGTGTCATCGATAATGAGGTAGTTTTTTGCTTGGTGAAATATACGTCGTCTCTTATCCCTCGAGAGTCGAGGATAAAAATTGAGAGTCCTCAGATTCATGATAATATCATTTTACCAAGGGTCTATATACGAGATAAGGAAAATGTCCTCATCCGCAAATGAGTCGTCATAAACCGTATCCTCATCAAGTCTAGGGATATCTGACATCAACTCTGCATAGTCTAAATACTTCTTGGATTTTTTAGAGACAAAATCAAGGCCACATTCTTGTAATATCACAATCCATTTATTGTACTTTCCCCTATCATTAGTCTTGTTAGGACAAATTGAAATGGATTGATACGTGCCACAACCATAGTCTGGTGAAGAAAAATGTAATGTCATAATCTATGGACTGTGTGAACATTCGCTAAGGACATTTTTTCTACGTGATTATATTAATTTTGCATCAATAAGATTCCATATAATATAGTAGATAGAATGCTCATATATCCCACCATCCTCTTGAACTAGAACCCGACCAACCGTCTCTTGAGATGCAGCCATGTAAAATAGGAAATCTCTACTATAGTTTGGAGGATGAAGCAGAGTTGTTGATGCCAAGGCTCTCTTAAGAGCATAGAAGGACTCCTGGGCTCACTCACCCCATAAGAATAGAGTGTCCTTCTTCAATAAGCACATGAAACCCTTGGTTATTTTGGCATAAATTACTATAAATCAATGCAGAAAATTAGTCTTCCCTTGGATACATTGAAGCTAACTAATGGTGCACGGGGGAGGAAATTGAAGCATTGCCTCAACCATCAATGAATCGACTATAATCCCCTCTTTCGACACAATGAATCCAAACAAGCGACCAATCCTAATACAAAATATGCACTTTTGAGGGTTTAACCGAATTCGATAATGTCGGCATCTTTCGAATACCAATCGAAGATGAGTTGGATGATCCACTCTTTGACAAGAGTGAGAAGCAAGGTCATCCATATAGACTTTTATTATATGTTTAAGTTCATGAAAGGAAAAGGTCATTTCCTGTTGAAACGTTCTCCAGCGTTTTTAAGGTTGAAAGGTATTTTTCAATATGCAAAAGTACCCCAAGGACAAATAAATGCATTCTTATGTCGATCCTCAGGCTTAATCTGGATCTGATTGAAAAATTGCCCATCAATGAGAAAATATTGCTTCCTACACACTCATTAATAATTTGATCAATATATGGCATGGGGAAGTTATCCTTAGGACATTCTTTAGTCATATCTCTGAAACCGGTTCACAAACAAACGGCTCCTTGCTTCTTATATATGGGAACATGGTTGGATACCCATTCAGTTAAGGGAACTAGGTAGATGAATCCAACTTTAAGGATCTTCTCTACCTCTACCTTAATAGCGGGTGCCTTGTGGGGATTCACCGCTCCTAAGAATTGTCAAATAGGCTTATCATTAGGATAAGTTTTAATTACATGTTCAACAATGTAGGGGTCTATCCCTAGAATTTATTCATAATACCAAGAAAATACATCATGGAATTCTTTAAATAGTTTAGTGCAGGTCTAAATATTTTCATATGAACAATCTGCGCCGATATACACATTTTCCACTTTGCCAGGGATCTAAGAAATGTTGATCGGTTTCATCGGTGAAATGTTCTCCATGTTCCCTTCAGCATATACACCATGTAAATCTAATGGGACCATAGGGTGACCAACTTTCTCGCATAAGATCAATCAAAACTCATCAAGCTCAATCCATTCAAGATCTGGGAGGAAGTAAGATTGATGATGCATATCCTCCTAAGTTCATTTTATACCTTTCATGGCCTCAATAATAACTTCATATGAAGGTAAAGTGTCATCAAGGAAATCATGAGAGCATGAAGAGTGGACTGCCCAAGCGGGTGGTAACATGGGATCTTCCTCCTCTTCCCGTGAAGAGGAAAAATCGAAGTCTGTAGTGACTTCTAACATAGCTTGATAAGTAAAATCAACTGCAGACAATGGCATATCCATCTCGATAGGTAGGTGTCCCTCACTCAATTCAACTAGAGAAGGGAGAAGTGTGAAACTGTACCAAACTCAATGATGGTAGACCACCATTAGAAGTGGAATCGATAGAAAATATTGTTGCCAAAAATATAAACATTCCCATGAGTGAAGGATACATCCTAACACCAACATTCTTAGTTGTCGGCTAATAATTTTCAATAACTAGGACCATAGACCCGAGTGATGCAGTGGAACTAGATTTAGTGAAAGATAGTTGGTTGACCATCACACTTATGCCTTCATAAGGAAAACATACCACTTGAAACACATACAAGACACCATCCTTCATGGCATAAATAAAATTCACACCCAGTAAGAGATTATAGTCAAGAGGTGTATCAACCACCTCGACCTTGACCAACACGGACTCCCCCCCCATTGGACCTGGATAGAAGGAATAATTCCATGCCATCTAAATAAATGTCCATTAAATTCCCTAAACATAGTCATAAATTGGGACAACTAAGGAGAGACAAGACCCTTCCAACAAGACAAATGCATCACTGATGTCGTAGCACTTTCATCAATAACTATATGTTTGATGGTGCTATTAAGGAACTCCACATGGACTTGGAAAGCCACATGATAAGGCAAGCGAGGTTGGACATCGACGATCTCAAACATGATCATACTCAAATCACTAGAATCAAGAACTCCTAATGTAGACAACAAGGCATTCCTCTATGAAGGACATGTTTGGATCACCTCCAAAGCCCACATTCCACATGCCATTTGGCCCAAATCCTCAACGATGGAATAGTTATGGGTGGGTTAGGAATTACGATTGTGTACCGAGCACTTAAGGACTCCTTTTGAAACATGCAGTATATTCTCAAGCTTATCAATATTTAATTATCTCTCAGGAAACGGAGGCTCTTTCCTCATATTTGGTTGTGAGGGACCGTAATCATGTGAATGGGTAGAAACATGAGAAACTACCAACATATTGATACAACCATGACCACCATCATGGACTAGAGTCTTTTTTGTTCCACTAGATACATTTTCGGTGGTCAAAGCACTCAAATCCATGTTTTGGTTATTGGGAAGAGGATTAGTCAACACAGTTGGGATCTGCATCATGAAATTTGAGGACTCCCCTATCCAAGGACATAAATGCATAATGTGGCCTCCTCCACAAATATTACAAGGTAATTTAATCTTATTTAGTATTTTTTCCCCACCAACATTCTCATTGTTCTTGTCATTATTAGAGTTTTCTTTCTTATTTCCACCCTTTCAATTATTTTTCCCTTTTTTATTGTTCTGTCCGGGTTGCTGGTTATCCTTCGGGTTCGACGATTGCACATAATGCACATATGCCGATTAGGTGGAAGAGGACAAATCCATACCTTGTCCCGTTGCAAACTGGTTTAGAGACAAATTTTGCATTTGGTTCATCACTTGATCCACAGCCTACACACTCACAGATCCAGCAATGTCGTCATCATGTGGCCCAAGTTCTCCTTGGGATCATGGTTTGATCTTGGTGCATCAAGTATTATCTCATAAAGGATCCTAGACCGCGCATAAATTAAATCTAATTGTTGAGCCCTAAAGATGGCCTGTTCCTCAGTGGCTACTCCATATGTCGAGACATCCTTCGTGATATATGGAAATAAATACTTGAGCAACCACTCCAATAAGAACTCGTGTTTAATGTTGGCCTTAATTGGACTCTTTCTTATACACCACTCTTGAATATGGTCAAAGATGTGGGTAGCATTATTGTCACATACCCCAATTTTGTAAAATTATGTAATTTGTTTTATTAAATTTCTGAGACATTATGTTAAACTTAATCCTAAGTAGGGATTGATGACTCAATAGAGTCAATAGTTATGGAGTGTAATTCAGAATATTTAATTAATAATAAATAAATTATGGAGACAACAGCATGGGAGAGCTGTTAAAAGAGGTTACTGGTCAAACTGGTGGATGGAACTAGGTGGAAAGGAAAAAGGACAAGTGGCAGCATCCTCAAACACTTCCTAAGTTGCAGGTGGCAACTTCCCTATATTTGGGGTCATGATTCCCCAAGAAAGTGGAATATGAGCAGGTGGCTCATTAAATGACAGTTAACCCAACTAAGACCTAGGCAATCTTTAAAAGTACTCAATGAGGAGAGCTCAGGCTGCTCAAATTTTATTCTAGAAAGAATTCATTCAGGTGAATGTTATTCAGGAATTTCATTGAGGAAAGAGGGAAAACAGTAAGGAAGTGTTTTTGGAAGTGGATTGATGTAGTAACTTGATGATTATTACAGCTATTTGGGCTGAGAGAACTGACTGATAGTTCTGAGTTATTACTGAGTTGAAGACTGGTATCTGATTTGCTGCACCTAGTTCCAGCCAGGGAGACCAGAGCAAGCTCGGGGGTCCTGAGAAGTCGCTGTCTGAGCGCTC
>LPNX010937630.1:7986-119773 GCA_001517045.1 Pseudotsuga menziesii
GAAAAACCCTTAGGAATTTCGCATTTCTTGTCCAAGAGATAAGTGCGAGACTGAGTGTGTGAGATAATGAACCTAGGCGTACATCTATTTATATGAGTGTGTGTAGGAAAATGAACCGATGCGTCGGATATGCGACGGCGCTTTCCATTTTAAATAATTGACCAATTAAGTGTATTTATTTAAATGATTGACCAATTTATGTGCCGTCGCTTAAGCGACGCTTATGAGGCTAGCCGTCGCTTAAGCGACGCTTATGACCACAATTTAAAAAAAAAAAATTATCTTTGTGATTTTTGGTACAGTTAAAAGAAAAAATCCACGTGCCGTCGGATTTTGGATCGAAATGTAGTAGTGCTAATTGAGGAGACCAAGTTTTCCAGGGCATGGGCGCACTCCATGAATTCTGAACAGGAGTTTGATAATTTGAATGAAACTGCTGCATAGGATCTTGAGACATACCTGAAAATCGTGGCTGCCAAGGTCTTCGTTGTCCCATAAAATAGAGAGACTCCATGCTCTGATTCTCCTCCATTCGAGCTACCTCCAATTCTTTCAATCTGGGGCAATCATCAGTTTTGTGATTTGAAGTACATAGGCCACAAATTTGAACAATATTTAAAGGACATTCTTTTAATGGGTGTTTCTTTCTACATTTAGGGAAAAATATAGACAGGGTTTGATCTTGTTGATTTTTTTGTTCTTGTCTTTTCTTGGTCTTTGATGTTTTGACCTGGGTGCCTAAGGTACTCAATAGATCAGTCTTAAAATATTCTAACAGATTCCCAAGCTCAGCTCTGGAGATACCACTGGTTGCATATTTAGTTACTTTGGAAGTTACATCCCTTTTCCCATTTCTACCCTTTCCTCTTGAATACTTCTGACATAAGTCTTGTATCTCATCAAAGGGTAAGTAGGAGATGTCACCTTTTCCCATAACATTCAAAATATCCACATATTCTTCTCTTATTCGTTTTAAAAATATTGTCCAAATGATCTCAAGTGTCAAAGAATTGTATTTGGATTTCTGCAGGTTGTATGAGAATCTTTCTAGATACTCTTCCAAGCTTTCATCTTCCTGTTGAGACATTCTAAAAATGTCATCTTTTAAATCCTTTGAACTACAATATGCCTGATATTTTCTAAGTAAAAATTTTCCTCATCTCATCCCAGCTAGTTATAGAATGTTCTCCTAATCCCATGAACCATTCCAAGGCAGCTGCTTTAAGAGTAGCAGGGAAAAGACGAAGTTTGTGAGTGTCATCAGTTTATCCATAAGTTTGACACAATATATCAAAATCGAATAGGAAAGAATCTGGATCTTCAGAATTCATACCATAGAAATTTGGTAGGACAGATGGTGGAATATTCTTCATCTTTACCTCTTCCCCTAGGATGATGCTAGTGTCCAAGATGGGGAATTTAAAGGTGGATTCCTGATCTTCTTTTGTTCTTTCATCCCTCTCATGTCTCCTCTCTTCTTCCCTATCATGTCTCCTCTCTTCTTCCCTTCTCTCTTGTCTTAGTTTATTTTCCATTTCTAACCTTCTCTCATACTCCCTTCTCTGTTCTGCAGTTGGCCCTTTTGATGTTTCTTCCTCAGCCATTTTAAAAGTATAACCTGTTGTAATGAATCCTTTTTTATCAGATAAAGAAGTTCCTGTTACTTCTATTTTTGGGGGGTTTTTGATAAATCTTCCTTTCTCGTCTCTTTGTCTTTACATAAAACTAAAATCTACTTTGTGTTTTTAAAGTTTTCTTTTTATCAGAGAACTAAAGTTCTTAAGTCTGCTTCTAAAATGCCTCCCCGGCAACGGCGCCAAATGTTGGGCTCCAACCCACTAGTGTATATTAGACCTTGAGTTTATGTCAATCCGGAGTTTGTAGAATTAGAGGCATATCCCAAATATAGAGACTCGAAGCTAGACCTAATTGGAAATCTAGTTTACCTATGAAACAAACCTATTGAAAGCTAGAATGTTGTGACTTGAAATACAAAAACTCCTTTACAGAAGTAACTTCATTTGATCTCTGAGTTAAACAACAATTCATATGTGAAATGTTCTGAGATAAAATAAAATAAAAAAACAAATTAAACCTAACCCTAAAACATACATCACGATACTCTGCCTATTATCTCAATATTGAAAGCAGTCAAACATTAATTTCCCTTACAGGAAGACATTCACAATGGATAACTGTCCTCAATAATTAATCATTGAATAAGCAATGTACAACGATTTGATATTGATTAAGCAGTCTGAACCATTCCTACAACATGTGAATGATTAAATAACAGAGTTTCTAACCTTGTTCAAACAATCCAACTCGTTCTGCAATGTATGAGTAGTTAAATGAAGAAATCAAATTCTACAACATTTAATAAAACATACCACTAGCAACGATATAAAAAGAGGTGTGCATAATTGGCAAAGCGGGCCCTCCAATGCTTTGTTTACACACGCAGAGAAAAATCACAGAGCTCTAAACTTCGATTGTATTCACCATATTGAATTGAGCATACACAGTAATCAAATCCATGGTCTTGATTCCAGAACGATATCTTTATAATCCAGCCAGGTCTTTTTCATATGTAAAATAAAATATTTATACAATATTTTAAAAAAAATAGAAATGCTACAAATCTGGAAGACTAATAATGACATGCAACCCTCGAGATCCTCCATCAGATCCATCAAAATAGACAAAATCAGAACTGTCCTGCTTTTATGCTAAGTGGCAGCACAAATGGTCATCTTTGACTGGCATTGACTCGACCCCTATGAGAACCATATCATCTGTTCATTGGAAGTTTAACCATCCTTGGACATCGAGGATATTTCTCCCATCTCTCATTTTATGCCTAGCTGGACTACAAGTATCCAACCCAGGAGAGATTATGGGAAGTTAGCACATCCTGTAATTTAAATGCCTTAAAAATCTCATAATTCAATTTGTTAAGAAGCAACAACATTTATACCTTTGACCAAAGTTTTGTGAATTAAATTAAGGTTTTATGGATCAGTATGAAGGTTTATGGAGGAAACTGGAAGGTATTTAGATGACAAAAATAGGTCAAAATGGTGCCCAACAGGAGACAGAGGTACAATTACCACTAGTGGAATAAAGTTTGTTAGAAAAACATGATTATAGAGCAATAATAGTTAAACAATTAAATAAGATACAAATATTAAACACATTACAAGAGAGACACAAACATAACGTGCTTCACCCAAGATGGGCTATGTCCACAAAGAAATTGTCAGTGTTTTATTATTATACCATCCAACAAAATAAGGGTTACAACCTGCAGCAACCGCGCTACACTTCCTCTTCACTCTCTCACAGTCTCTCTCTCACAATCATAGAGTTCTCTTTTACAATGATACAATACAATACAATAAAAAAATAAAAATAAAAACACATTACAATGCCTTCATTTTATAAAGAGAATTCCATGAGAAAATACAACGGACTGCCAAAAACCATGGGCTTGTAAATCACCCATTTTTTACCAAGTCATGAATATGAAATTACAACATTTTACAAGGAATTTTTTCCTAAATTTTCGCTACGAGGGTGCTTCCCCTGAACCCTCGCTGAGGGGGGGCTCCCAAAATAGTCATCGTCCCCATTGAAGACTATAGTGGGGGGAAAGGCCCCCCACACCCCACATGAGGTGATGAGATCCAAACACGACTGAAATAACATATTTGAATAATGTAGATGATCAGGATCCACAACCAACAATTTTCCACTTAGAGATTGATCACAACAACTCCACCATTGCTACACTTGTTGGAATATGCTCTGAACCTTGGACTTGACAAATTTCTCATCTTCACCTTCATGCCTGAAGGCCAACAAAAACTAAGAAGGAAATTGGTTTCTCTTTGGCTACTACCTTTGTTAAAATGTCTACAGGATTTTGGCTAGTATGTATCTTTTCCAACTTGAGCAGTTCATCTTCTAGAACAGATCTTATGAAATGGTACTTGAGTTGCATATATTTAGTCTTCAGATGGAAGGCTGAGTTCTTTGCAACATGAATGTCACTCTGGTTGTCACTATACAACTTACTATTCTCCTGCTTCTTACCCAATTCCTCCATAAATATCTACAACCAAATAATCTCTTTATTAGCCTCTGTAGCAACAACATACTCTGCTTCTGTTGTTGAAAGTGCAACAACCTTTCGCAATTTCGAAATCCAACTTATTGTTGTTACACCTACAGTAAAAAAATACCATGTGGTGCTCCTCCTACTGTCTTTATCGCTTTCCATATCTGCGTCAACATATCCATGTAGAACAATCTCTGAACCTCAAAAACATAATACATGAGAAGTGGTACCTCTCAAATACTTGAGAATTCAATGTACTGCATTCAATTATTTTACCTAGATTATTCATATACCTACTCACAAATCCCACTGCATGTGGAATATTTGGTTTTATGCACACCATGACATACATTAAGAAGCCAACTGCTGATGAATTTGGAACCTTAGATGTCAAAACCCCAAATTTACGCAAAAATTTAAAATTTTGAGATAACAACAAATGCTAAAACCTGCGGTTTCACTAACAGTTAAAGGTTAGCAATAAAAGAAACAGTTAGGTAATTAGTTTTACTAAATCTCAATTATGTTAACTCAACAGTTCATTTTTGTAACAAGAATAAATTTTACTTGCGTATTGTTTTATTTCAGTTTACTGATGAGTCTCTTCATGTCAAGAAGGTGGAATCTAACTTTTTAATCCGGGGCTTACTTAGCAATTGTACTAACGCAGGAGATTACTGGTTCTTACAGATTTACAGGTATGATCGAACGAGTACATGTTAAAAAATTCTTAAAGTATCCAGCAGTGTTTTATTTGCAATTATAAAGCTTAGTAATTTAGCTGCTAAACTCTAAACAGCTTCCGTGAGGTAAAACCATTTGGCTTCCTTCAGTTTTTCTTGTAATAAAGTTCAGGAGTACATAGCGACAGTAAGATATGTTTGCGACTCTAAAATTATAATCTCAGTTACAAAGTACTTCTACTTTAGTATGCATAACTTGCAATGTTATAATGGTTGTTTTGTCAGAATGTAAACAATAATATATTATCTTATCTGTGTAACAACTGTTCCACATTTCGCTTCTGCGAGATAACTTATAGCCTGTTAACCTTTGACAGCAAAAGTTCAATTGTGCAAACTAAAACCATAATGCCTTCTCACGTGAGATAATTGTTTGCCTATACTTTAACTTCATGTCGAATCATGTGGTTCTAATAATTCTGGACTCAAGTAGGATCATTCCTATTCAATTTCTTAATTTTTCTGTGATACTTCTCTTGTATTAAATTACTGTCTACAAACAGTTTTTCTGAGATTGATGCTTCTGAAACATGTCGACTTTCTAGTTATTTTGTTTAAATCTATAAATACTTTACAACCCAAAAGACATGGTGAATCTTTAGTAAGAACCAGGTTGAGTCACAACCAAAATTCATCAAAGTATCGTCGCTTTGAACTATGTAACAAAATTTCATAAAAGTGTTATTACAATACGCTTTGTCCACTTCATAGTTCTATTACCATTTAGTTTATTAGTTCCTATAAGTCTTATAAACATGCATAATCTAATTTGTTTGATAGACATTCAGTCTATAATTAGTTCAAGGTTGTAAACATGTTTAAATTAGAGTTTATGATTCTCCAAACTATTACATTATGCCATTTAAAAAGTTATAACTTGAATTGTCTTTTTATAAGAGATTAACTATGCATCTTTACATAGGAGAACTATAGTTGTTAGCTTGAGATCTCCCATAACATATGGTCTCTATCCAAAACAAGGTCAATGTTTAAAGAAAAGAAATGTTACCAACCAAATCGCCTTTGTGATGTTACAATATATAAATCCTAAGGCTAATGAATAGAGTGGGTATTATGCATGAACTAATTTGGGCATTAACCAAGGTTTTAAAAGTGAAACTTCCTTGCTAGGTCAACGTAATTCACAATTTTGATGTTCTAACCATGACCTAGTATATCATATGATGAGCGGTGTGTTGATTGATAAGCAATAATTTGGTTATGACATAGTTTTACCCCTCGTTCCAAATGATTAAATAATTGGATATCGTTATATGCAAGCACTATAGGGAACGATCCAATGCATGGTTTGATTTACGTGACCACGTGATCTTCTCCTAACCAAGCGTGGAAGATATCAAAAAACCGCCGTAACCCTAACCTTTATCATTTCTCCTCCGCAGTTCGCGCTGGCCCTTGAGGATGCTTTGTTTAGCTTTCATGGCAGCCGTCGGTCCTCTTCTGCTTCAATTGTTTCGAGTCTTGGGTTAGTGTTGCCTTTGTCTCCGGTGTTTGGTTTAGAAGCCATTGTCAGTGGCTGTGGGTTCTCTCTCTGCATGCTTTGTAGAGGTTATCGTTGCCCTTGGCTTGTTGTCTGTGCAATCTTCCTTTTGTCGTCCTCGTGGCTCACTGTCTACGTGAGGTTCGGTATTTATAGACTGTTGGGTCTTAAAATTTGTAAGCCTGTTGGAGACAGAACGTTTACGAGACTGTTCGTTGCTTCTAATGACAGGTAAATAATGATTTTAGTGTTCATTTACTTTGCAGAAAGTGTTTTTGCTGTTATAGTAGCATAAAACAAATCTTAAGTTATTTTAAGTTCTGACCTTCGTCTTTTAACTCCTTGCAGGTGCTCGCCATTATAATGCATTCACGGTGGAGGAAGTCTGCAGTCAACCAACAAATGCTGTGGCTCGTAGCTTAGTTCGGGTAAGCCCTGTGTTTCATGTGTTGGGTTTTCACCCTACTTGTAACAGGGTGGTCATTTGGAAACACCCAGGGTTTGGGGAAACCTTCCTCGACTCGCCATAAGTTATGTGGTTTGATTTCTTTACAGGTCATATGTTGATTTACCCAGTTTCAAACCCTCGCTAGTCGATGGGTAGACTCGGTTTTAACTGAGCAATGTAAATAGTTTTTGATGTTTAGCTTATGGCTTGTTTAATTTAATAGTTCTCTTGTAAAGATAGTTATGTCTTCAAGCTTGTTTTGGTGTATCAGATGTTTAATATTATGCTCTGTGTAAATTCAGGGTTTTTACCCTTCTTGACTATAAGTGAAGTTTTTGCGCCCTGAATTAAGTACTCTATAAAAGTTTATGATTATTTTTTTTAAGACTGTGACATACAGTCATTGATTAGTTGTAATTATTGCTCATCTTTGTTCAGGGTTATAAGCTAGGGTTTATCCTGTGGAAACCCTCATTTTTAAATAAATTATTCTACTTAATTTTTAACAATTTTTAATGCTTATTTAGTTGACTGTTAACTAGTAATACATAGTATTGTGGAAATTCTAGTTTTTAATAATTACCACTATCTTTTTGTTTGTCCTTAAAGGACTGTAAGTAATTTATAATAACCTGGTTACTTAATTAATAAATTTAGTTTATGACTTCAATGTATTGACATTTGTAATTGTAATAATTATAAGGGTTTTGAACCCTGTCTTTCGCTTTCACAGGTACACCCTGTTTGTATAATTAAAAAGAAACAATTTTCTTTTATAAGTATACATTTTGTGTTTGTTGTTCATTATTATATTTCACTTCTGTGTAATGAATTTAGTTGGTTCTTTTAATGGTTAAAAAGAACTAATCTTATGGTTTATTCTAGGTTACTATTGTATATAAAGAATACAGGTAGATTTTGCTCAGAAACATGAGCTAGGGTTTTTACCCTATTTAACTCTTATAAAAATGATTTCTGTATTCTTATTTCGTTAATTCGATTAATGTCACAAGATTTCTTCAATTTGTTTAAAAGAATTACTAATTTATAAACAATACTGTTTATTGTTAATAATATTATTATTTGTGTTAATAATAATATTATCTGTGAATACTGTATTCTCTTAAGTTTTTATTTATTATATTACTTATCTCAAATTAGTTTATCTTCAGAATTTAATTAGGTTACCAATCCTTACTTAGAGTTCAAATAGTTGCAGGTAAAATATCTTATTATTATTAGGAAAAGATATAAATTAACAGAACCATATTTACATCCTTACTTAACATAAATAATAAGCATTTAACTGTCATTTCTATTTCTTCTTTTTCAGTGTAGATGTATAGTTTATAAAAGAAGGTATTGTGTAAAAGAATGGCTTACATACTTGAACATACTGCTATTAGTAAAATAATATGACCCTACTCCTTTTCTAGTATTCTTAATACACAGTCAAGTTTTAACAACAACCCTACTAAACAGATTAATATTCTTACTGGAAGCAACTATATACTGAAAGAAAAGATTTCAACATTCTGAAAAGATAAGTAGCTCTATTCATTTCGGATTCCTATCATATCTTTATCCATTTTAAACACACTACCTATGCAAGAGTACGATCTGGTTTATTCCAGATGGGGAAAAACACAGACAAGATTATTTTTCATCTAAGTATAGATTTATCATTCAAACAACTAAGAGATTTCAAGCTTAACAGTTCACTACATAACATATAAATCATTCATTATTTGTTCATACTCAGATATAAACTTTAAAACAACAATTAAAATATTGTAGAACCTGTTTTAAAGCTGGATAACAATAGCGTTGGGAGGCCGTTCCTGCCTACCAACTCCTGGAGAGCGCTCAAACAACGTCTTCTCAGGACCCCCGAGCCTGTTCCTGGTCTCCTTGGCTGGGACTGGGTGGAGCAAACAACAAAATACTAGTCCAATGACTTATTACCAACTCTGCACTCTGCAGCAAGATCTTTCAGCTGGAAAGCTGTACTAGATCACTTCCTGTAGTTTACCCCTCAAACACCTTCCACAAATTCCCTTCCCAATGAATTCCTTGAAGTACATTCACCTGAATGATTCTCCTTCTGGAAATGAGCAGCCTCAGCTCTCTTCAATGGGCTTTTTTATTAAGATTGCCTAGATATTTTTGGGTTATTTGTCATTAATTGAGCCACCTGCTCTGATCCCACTTTCTTGGGGGATCATGACCCCAAATGTAGGGAGGTTGCCACCTGCAACATTGGAAGTGTTTGAGGATGCTGCCACTTGTCTATTTGCTCTCCACCTAGTCTCCTCCACCAACTTGACCAGTAACACTATTTTTAACAGCTCTCCCAAGCTGTTGTCTCCACTTTTATTTATTTAAAATTAAAATATTCATAATTACATTCAATATCCTTGACTCTGCTGAGTCATCATTTACAACTTAGCATTAAATTTAACATAATGTCTTGGAATAAAATCAAAATAAAATAATATTATTTTGCAAAATTGGGGCATGTGACATTAGACATCTATTCTATCTCCTCCATTGTCTTGGGACACATATCCTTACTTGGTTTTAAATGACTGGCCAAAGGTGTACTAAATGATTTTGCATTATGCATTACAAACCTCTCCAACACCTTTTCTATGTACTCACCTTGAGACAATGTCAATTTACGATTCTTCCCGTCTCTCGTTATTCTCATACCAAGGATTTTCTTTGCAACACCCAAATCCTTCATCACAAATGATTTATATAGTTTCCTTTTGAGCACATTTATCCTGCATGTTAGACCCTGTAATAAACATGCCATCCACACAGAATAACAAGATAATATATCTTCCATTATCGAGCCTCTTGAAATAAATACAGTGGTCAAAATGGCATCTACTATAACCTTGTTCTGCCATAAACGTATCAAATTTTAAATACCACTTCCTTGGAGATTGCTTTAGGCCATACAAGTTCTTCTTCAACTTTCAAAGCAAATTCTCCTTTCCTTTGACCTAGTACTCCTGCGGTTGTTGCATATAAATATGTTCCTCCAAATCCCCATGGAAAAAGGTTGTTTTTACATCTAACTGTTCAAGATGTGAATCTTCTACCTCCACTAAACATAAAATAATCCCAATTGAATCCATTTTAACAATAGGAGAAAATATTTCATTAAAATCTATATCTTTCTTTTGTGAAAACCCCTTTACAAGAAATCTAACCTTGTACTGCTTCTTGCCTCCTTCTTCCTTCAACCAGTAAACCCATTTATTCTACAATGCTCTTTTACCTACATGAAACTCAACCAAATCCCATGTCCGGTTTCTTACCAATCATTCCATCTCCTTATGCATTCCTTGCTCCCACTTCTTTCTAGTTTCCACCTACATTTCTTCTTCATAACATTCTGGTTCACCATAATCAGTCATCAATAAATAATACAGTGAAGGAGAGAATCGTTCAGGGGGTTTGCTTAACCTGGCAGATCTTACACTTGCAGGAGTTTTAGGTACTTGTCGTTGTTCTTGATTTTTTGGTACCTTTGGAACTTCATTTTCTTTGTTTTCATCAAGCACGGTGTGCTTTGTGTTTTCATTTTCCTCTTCTTTCCCTGCAACTAATCTTTGTACATAAAATTTTCATTGAATACTACATCTCTACTCCTAATGATTTTCTAATTTTCATAATCCCATAAGCGATAACCAAAATCATCAACCTCGTATCCAAGAAAGGTACATTTAGCCTCAATCTTTGTTCTATTTTCTTTGTCAATATGGACAAATGCTTCACAACCAAAAGTTCTCAGAAATGAGTAGTTTACCTTTTTACTTTCCATGCCTACTTTGGAATCCCACCATCCAAAGTGCTTGAAATCCCTTTGTTTATTAAATAAACAACAATATCTACATCATCAACCCAAAATTGTAAGGGCAACCCTGCATGTAATCTCATACACCTTGCAAGCTCCATGATCACCCAATTCATCCTTTCTGATAGTACCATTTTCTTGTGGTGTTCCTGGAACTGTCTTCTCTCTACAAATCTCGTGGTATGAACAATAACTATCAAACTCCTTGCTGCAGTATTCACCTCCTTTATCAAATTGAGACATTTCAACCTTTTTCCTATATTATTCTCAACCAAAGCTTTCCACTTCTTAAAAGTAGCAAACACGACATATTTTTGTCTAATGCAATAAACCCATTTTTTTCTAGTTGCATCGTCAATAAACATAACATAATAACGAGAGCCACCAATATATTGTACCTGAGTTGGTCCCCATACATCTATATGCACAAGCTCTAACTTTTCACTCTTTTTCTATATCCCAACCTTGAGAAATATGACTCTCTTCTGTTTTCCATAAACAGAGTTCTCACAGAATTCCAAACTTACCCGCTTCAGATCTGGAAGCAATTTCCTTGAGTGAAGAATCTCTATCCCCTTCTCACTCATGTGGCCAAGCCTATTATGCCACAACACTGCACATGTTTCTGTGGAATCTATAGAGATAGAATAATCAATCTTATAAGGACATAAATAAATTGTACATATCCTATCTCCTTTTGCTATTACCAGTGCTCTTTTAGTGATCTTCCACCACATTTTTTTAAACGTAGACAAACAACTGCTCTCTCCCAACTACCCTGTTGAGATTAAATCTCTTTTCATAGAAGGAATATTCCTTACATATTTTAGCAGCCATTCATTTCCATTATTTAACTTAATGCGTACTTTACCCATTCCAATGATTTTACATGGTTCATCATCCCCCAATAAAACCTGTCCAAAATCACTTGAAACATAATCATGAAAGAATTTCCTATGGGGTGTAGCATCACATGAATCCCCTGAATCTACTACCCAGTAATCACTAGTATTATATAATGTAAGAATCAAATAATCTTGTAACACATCACCTGCTACATTTTCTTCCTGATTAGTCTCATACTTCCCATCTCCTTTCTTCTTTGGATCTCTACAATATTTCTTCAAATTCCTCTCTTACCACAGTTCCAACACTCTATATTTCCAATTCTGGACTTGGATCTTCCCTTTCTAGACTTACCGTGATTACCTGGGATCCTTCCTCTCTCCCTTTGTCTTCCTGTGCCCTCCATGGTCAACACATTACCTGATGTCTCACCTATGTTTTTTCTTCACATTTCCTCACTAAGAATAACACCAACAACATCATCAAATTTAAGAGTGTTTGACCAAGGGACATAGTCACTTACAACCATGATCAAGCCATTCCATCTTTATGGAAATGAGCATAGTATTAGAAGATCCCTAACCTCATCATCAAAGTTCACTTTTACAGAACTTAGTTGATTAGTAATCGTATTAAATTCATTTAAATGTTCAACAACATATCCAACTTCCGACATCTTCATATTAAATAAATGTTTAATTAAAAATACCTTGTTGGAAACGAATGTTTTTTCAAAGATATTATCCAATGAGCTCATCACTACCTATGTTGTATTTCTTTTCGAAATATTGAAAGCCACCAAAGAATCCAGGCACAGTCGTATTGTTCCCGGTGTCTTTCGGTCAAGAACCTCCCATTCTTCGCCCGTCATTGTCGCTGATTGTTTTGTCTTTCCACCCAAAAGTAAGTATAGATCCCTTTGGTACAAATAGTCCACCATTTGCATCTTCCATAACTGGTAGTTTTGGCCATTAAATTTCTCAACCCTAAACTTTCCTTCTTTTGTCATTACTCCCACTCGGAATAGGAACCCTTCTTTCTTGTGAGTTTACCAGCCAAATAGACCTTTTGGATCTGATACCAATTGTTAGAAAAATAGGATCACATAGCAATAATAATTAAACAATTAAACAAGATGCACATATTAAACACATTACAAGAGAGACACATATATAACGTGGCTCACACAACATGGGCTATGTCCACACTGAAATTGCTAGTCCATTATTATTATATCATCCAACAAAATGAAGGGATACAACCTGCAACAACCCCGCTGCACTTCATCTTTACTCTCTCACAGTCTCTCTCTCATAATAATAGAGATCACTTTTACAATTCTACAATACAATACAATACACAACCGTAATACAATGCCTTTCTATTATAAAGGGTATACCATGGAAAAACACCATGGGCCCGTAAATCACTCATTATCGACCAAGTCCTGACTATGAAATTACAACATTTTATAAGACATTTTTTCCTAAATTTTCGCTACACGGGAGCTTCCCCTGAACCCCCGCTAGGAGGGAGATCCCAAAATAGTCGCCACCCCCCCCTTGGACCCCCCTGACGACTATAGTTGTAACACCTCGGTTTTGACCCCATGTTATTAAATTGCATATGATGTAAATATTGTATTAAATCGTGGTGTGGAGCTAAAGGCAAATGCCCCACCATGGATTTAGTGTTTTATGTTTTGGCAATTAAAATTGATGTCGATTGTTTATGTGCTAGCCATGCATAATATATGTTTCAGACATCATGTAAAATGCAAATTAATAAAAATACCACATCTAACTATGTGTCGTAATGTTAAAGAGATGGGGGCATGATTTCATAAGGAATGGGGAGGGGGGAAATAATCAAACCCCTGAGTTAATGGGGAAAAGCCAAATTCCAAGGGGAGGAAACCCATAGTTGTCAACTACCCATTTTTTTCTTTTAGGCCCAATCATCTGAAGTTGGTGGATAAAGTTATTTCCTTGGGATGGGAAAGGTATGGAGGTCAAAATTCGAATTTGGGAAGTCACCCATTTTTGGAAACTGTGTTTTTGACTTCTTGGGCAAGTAAATGCTTGGGAATGCATGACCAAGCCATTATGAACCCATGCCCTTCATTCCTCACCCATTTCTCATTCACGTGGAGGCTCTCTCACATAGGGGAAGCTTGGGGAGAGCTCTCTCATTCACGTTTTTGGGTCTGTTATGTGTTTCCTTCACGTATGGGGGTAGTTTTCTTCATTTTTCCCATGGATGGGAGGTCGTTTTGGAAATTCCCAATGGCTGGGCTCTTCCCTTGACATTTTTGGTTGTTGATTTCTCATTACTTGGCTATGGAAAACCCGTTTTTGGTTGCACAAAAAATGGTAGAAGAAACCCACAAATTTTGGGTTTTTATTGAGGCCGTTCTTTCCCATGTGAGCAAGTTGGGATCTTTCCCCATGTTTTTATGGGGTTTCCCATTTTTCCCCATGGCTGGGAAGTCGTTTTTGATGTTCCTAAGTGCCCAGGAAGATAGATCTACATTTTGGGATTTGGAAGGGGTCATTTTTTGCACATGAATCCAGCAGACGTTTTCAGAATTCAAATCCATGAGATGGGGATTTGTAGAGGTCAATTTTGCCTCTATGGAACCATTAAACAATTCTTGAAACAATTTGTTGACTTGGGTTATTTTTCTTCCCGTCTACCATTCATGTTTGTGGTTCCAAGGAATGTTTTGTTCATACCAAGTAGTTGTGTGTGGCTATGTTGATTAATTGGTTGAATGTGTGTTTGATGTAAAGTGTGGCTTGGCTGAGTAAGTCCAAGGAACCCCTATGTTGTTGGGGTGTTGCCTTAATAGCTTTGGTACCTAGTTTTTCATTGGCTTGGTTGGACAGTCTGTGAAACCCAGCTGTGTGTTGGCTTGACTATGGATGTATGGTATTATTGTGTGTAAGCCTATTGTTCCATAGTGCCTTGTGGAATCATACCCAGCTCGAGGGTGGCAGTGATGCTGAGAGATTGATGAGCACATTGGCCTATGGTTGGGTGGAACATTGCAACGACGTAGCTAGTTGCAGGCCAGCTTCTTTTCAAGATAAGTATTCTTGTGCTTAATCTCTACAAACTATTTGTTTTATGAATTAATATGAAAATGTTGAATGCTTGAATGAATGTGTTTTTCTTTTGTTGTGTATTTACATATCGTATGCATATGTACATGTTTTTATTCCAATGTTTGTGTTCATGGGGCTAGATTGCCTGTTTGATAGCAGGAGCAGCCTAGTCGTGTCCTCTCCATCATTGTGATGAGGGGTGGGGACATGACAACAGTGGGGGGGAAAGCCCCACCACATCCCCCCGTCAGGTGTTGAGATCCAAACATGACTGAAATAACATCTCTGAATCAGGAAGATCGGGCTCCACAACCAACAAAGTTGACATCAATAATATAAGAATATTAATATAAAGTGCCCAATTTAGGGGAAATGGGCCATAATTTAGGGATTAACATGCCCCTCACCTTCATACAATTGTTTTCTCAATGCTTGGTTAGTTGCGTATGCTTCTATATGAAGGAATCATTTTCCCATGTCGAATCTTATACTGGTAAGATGGCTTCCACTTTATGAGGTACTTAGTAATAGACTAATTTTGTAGTTGTTTGGTCCTTGTTTCAGTAATTTGTTCAGGTTATAATACGAATTTTCCTTCTTCATAAAGCTCTGAGAAGATAATTTGAATTGGGATCTTGTCTCCTATTACCTTCTTTAAGCAAGAAACATGGTAAAAATAGGTGTACCTTTGAAGATGAAGGGGGCTCCAATTTGTAATCCATATTACTAATCTTTTGCAAAACTTTACAAGGACCATAGTACTTGGGTTCTAATTTATTGTTCTTATTTAGTTGCTTGAGGGACATCTATTTGTAATGTTGTATAATAAAAAATACCCAATCCCCTTATTCAAAACTCCTTTCAATACAATGTTGATTTGCTTATTGTTTCATCCGTTTTTTTTACACAACCAGGTTTTCCTTCAATATTTGGAGAATTCCTTGTTGGTGTTTGAGGTGATCTTCCACAACTTGAACTTTATATTTTTCTTTCAAGGGAGATGTGATACATGGACATTGGTACCCATAAATTTCCATAAATCAGGACATTTTTTATGGGAGAGGTGTGTTCCAAAAGGACCTTTTGTTTGAGTTGGGATTTCTTACATATATATATAAGTGATCCTTATACCATAATGCATCATTTCTCCACACAAGATTATATGATACACTAGAATATTTTTGTAGCGTTTTAATGAGCGTCCACATCGATAGATCATTATTCTATTCTTCCCTTGCTTCTACCATCCAATTGGTTTGTATAATAGAAATAACACAAAGTAATGCCTCAACATCCTCATCTTTTCTTGAAAGTGCATCTACCACCATTTTTTGTTTCCCATTTTTATAGATGGTTTCAAAGTCATATCCCAACATCTTCGTTACCCATTTGTGTTGCTCTTTTGAAGATAGTATTTGTTCCAAGAAGTATTTAAGACTATCATTATTTGTTTTGACCTTGAAGTGTGTAATACACTGGAAGTTAAGCCCTGGGCACATGTTACTATTTGTTTTGTTATTCTGGCACAAGGTGCCAAGACCATGGACTTGAACATTATTATTCCATAAATAACTAACTCAATATGGACAACTAATGAGAATGGGGGGCCATTGATTCCACATGTGAGGGGGTTGGGGATTAGGAGTTGTTTCTATAAAACTCAATGAAGCATAGGATCATCAAGCCTGCAAGATTCAAATGAAGAATTGTGGAAGAGAGAGAAGAATATCAATAACTCATATCAATAATTCATGAAGAATGAAACAACTCATGAGACAAAAATTGGAACAATAATTATATATCCATTAATTATTATTAATCCACATATTCAGTTAATCATATGTAATACAATGGTTTTACATATAGGAGAATTCGAATGCCTAAGATAGGATTCAAAAATACCAACTCTGATTGACTCCAGAGCTAACTCAGTGTGAGAAAAATCACCATTAGAGCTAACTAGTGCAACTCCCGATCACTAAAACAGTTCACATCCAGTTAATTGAAGAGGGTAGGTGAGTAAATTCACCCTACCTCCCTTAAATCATGCAAACTAGCGCTAGAGATACTGAGAGTGATCTAATTGATGGGAATTAGAGCCTGACTGAGCATAACTGCACATCGAGTAGGGTCAAATGTTGGACACTGCCGGTGGCACTCATAGTGGGATTCTAAATTATAGGGATTTGTCTCTGGGGCACCTAAACTCATGCAATCAGGTGCAATAAGTGGCTTAATTCTATTATAATAGATGCAAAGACTCCTGGAGATATTCTATCTTATTTAGATTCATGTGTCAAATAAGAGATTCATATATATATGAGCATAAGTCATCATGATGGAGGACCCATATTATGATTCTCACATTTACATGGTGAGAGGGAATTGCTAGTCTCGCTAGATCCTGAAGAACCATTGTAACTAGTTGATGTACCTCTTGTAAAAAGGAGATATGTCTGATGCTCATATTCAGAAGGAAGCTGAGAATTGTATTAAAAAATCTTGCTATGATTCTTATGATTAGTGGTGTGGAAGTCACTAGACAAATATTTTCCTCAGTTTAAGGAAAATGTGCAGCAAAAGAGCCCGAAGAGTTTCAGGATGATGGACTACAAATCCATGGCCACACATATGAAGTTAAATATGCAATTTTATAATTCTTATTTCATATTTGGAGGATATCAAGTCAGTTGAGATGTATTTGGTTAGTCACATGTCCTAGGATCTATTATGTGCTTTGTGGTTTGTACATAGAAATGTACAAAGCATGTGTTGTGGTACCTACTTGGTACAAGTGTATGTGGACTCAGATATGTCTTGATTAATAAAATATAGTTTCAAAGATATATGAAATATGACTAGTATAGTGATTGAGGAAGATCATATGTGTTGCTCTAGATAAAGCATGTTGAAAAGAAGTAAAGCTTTTGAGGGTTCTAGTCAGTTATATTCAAGACATGGTACATATCCACAGATGAGCAGCGTTGTCAGCATTCTTACTAAGCCTCTGTCCAGGACAAGCTTGGTATAGTACATAAGAACTCCTCTAGTTGAAGAGGGAGTATTGATGTGTCTTCATAGGCAGCAAAAAATAAAGTCCCCACCAATTAGTCATAGTACATGACTTAGGCAACCAAGAGCTGTGATTTACCTTGTGGAGAGAATCCACATGAGAAGAGACATGGTTAAAAGTCCCAGAGACTATTTACATTCTAGACTGTTAGAGAGCAGTTAAAACCTCTCGGAGAGGTAGTTGGGCTGCTGCAAATATAAAGAGAAGGATCACTGATAAAGTGATCATGACTTAGAGAACATCATAGAGAATGGAAAGCGCACAAAGAACTTCTATAGATAGTAGAAGATTCAACAAGTTAACAAATGTTGAAAAGTGAAAGAAAATATAAGACTTTTTTTCTGCATGTCATTACATATTTGTTGTATAATATTGTATGCGATGGATTTAAAATCCATGGTCTTTAGTTTAGAGAAAATTTATTATGGATTGGATCTAGATGATGCTACTTTGTGTAAGGAGCTGGTTGGTCTTTGAGTAGACATGTATTTTGTGCTTACTACTAAGAATACGTTTGAGTACCTTTGAGTTACATTAGAATAGGCTCTTTATTGTTTTTGATACATGGCATACCTATTATATGATCGTCTTATCCAACTATTGTTTATCTTGATATAAGTGATGTAATTTGAGGCTAGTACTATAGAACCAAGATGTATGTTTGAGAGTACTACAGAAGAAAAATGTGTTTTGTGTATAGTACTACATACTGAGGTGTAGTGTAGCTTGGGATGATACCTACTAGGGTGAAATACTTGAGCCTACATTCATTAGGTGTTAATAGTCAAGATTTCTCGAAAACCCTATATGTGTTTTATAGTAAAACACATTCAAGATGAAGTTTTACTTCATTGAATTACAGTACATAGGTACTAATGAGCAGATTGTGAATTTGTGACAAGCCTCTATATGTGACGAACTTCTAACACTTCTGAGATAAGCTTGGTATGGAAGAGAATGTCTCCCTCACTGAGAGGGAGTATTGAGAGTACAACTTCAGGAGTTATTCTCCATGACCTTATGTTGTATTAAGGTATGAGACTTGTGTTGTATTCAAATTCATAATCTATGTTGCAATTATATTCATATATTCTCCATGACTTTATGTTGTATTAAGGTCTGATATTTGTGTTGTATCGAGTCTGAAACTTATATTGTATTAAGTTCACATGAAATTGTCATCTCCAAGAGAGATGCTTGTACTAGGATCTGATGGTTAAGATCATGAACTTATGTTAAGGTCCGAGTCTCTTGAGTAATATCAAGACAGTAGACTTGTGAGTAATATCAAGTCCTACAAACATCCTCATATGATTAAGGTGGTAAATCTTGTAAGTAATATAAAGATGAGACTTCTGAGCAATATCAAGTCAATATACTTGTGAGTAATATCAAGTTCTACAAATATCCTCATGTTTTGAGGTGGTGTACTTTACTATGTAAAGTGGATATCCTATGTGATGTATGGCTAGGCATGGTCAATAGGTGGTACAAATATCATTTAGGGTTTATCTACCCCTAGAGTGATTTAATTTAGCATGTGACTATATGACCCGGGGTAATACATACGATCATAGGTTCTAAACAATTCTTATGAGCATGATATGATATAGAATTTATGAAAACATATGGACCATGCAAAGATAATTAATATAAGCACATAGATGGAGAGAGAATTCAAATTACCCATGTTGCCACCAAGTGAACTCAAATTGATAAGACATTACTTGATTATTAGTTATGGTAAACAAGTTCAGTTAATTAAGGAATTAACTACGTAATTTATGCAAGTGGTTGTTGAAGATGACATTGATGGAGAAGCACAAGTTCTATTCATTTACATTCAATTATTTTCAATTACATTAAGTTCTGTTCAGTTACACTCATTTCCATTTATTTGCATGCAGTTCCATCTAGTTCAGTTTAGTACACTCAGTTAACAACTCAGTTACAGTTAGTTAATTAATGGAAGGCACATATCTTCTTGTGAGAGATAATTATGGAGTGTCAACCTGACACAAAGTCATAAATGACACATGTATTATAGTGGAAGATAATTATGGAGTGTCAGCTTGGCACCAGGTCAATGGGGAGCGCATGATCGAATATGTATCAATGTTCTATGTGTTAATAAGTTACTAATGCATGCAACCGTTCTATTTTTTTTTGTATAACCTAATTTTACTTGTTATTAAAGTGCTATGCGCTTGGAAAGTTAAATATGGTGTTCCATTTGATCTCCACTCTCTGGTGCTCTCGGTGAAAGAAATTTTCTATTGTGTTGTAATCATTCTTTGCCAATTATCAATCATACTCTTAGATTGTTTGCTGGGTTTTTTATCCTCTGAATCAGTGCAGGGTTTTTCCCAGGGTATATCTTGTGTTCTATGGTTTGATTTATTTACGTCTTTGGATTATTGATGAGATATATCTACACTGTAATTGTGGATTAAATTTTTAAAGTTCAAGTTTCTTCAGATTTGCTAAAACACCAACAATTTTTACACAAATTTTTATGAGATTCATGTCCGGATCTACAGATGGAGCTTGGCTTGCATTACTTATGGCATGGGTTGTGGGTAAGCAACCTTTTTGAGTTTTTCAACTTGTGTTTTTGGTTTTTAGTTATTAGGTTAAATTTCATTTCCATTTTTTTAATGGATGTTATCTTGTGTGAAGATAAATACTATATAATTATTCTAGCGACTTTTATCTTCCCATAGGAATTCATGCACTACCTACAAAACCATGTTTCTCATATGTGGTCTTTTTTTATCCCACTAATGATGATGCATGAATGTGATCTGCATGCAGATCTGAAAATCAGACTCCATAACTAAATATACAATGAAGAACATAAGATGACCAATTCTCATTCATTGTGTAAGAGATGAGATCCTTTTATGGGAAATCCTTCTCATGGTTACAATAGAAAAAGTTGAAGTGAAGGAAACCTACTAAACATTACATTAGGAATATATGAAATTTTTCATTATTAATTGTTATAATAGAAAAATCTAAAACAAGATAAACATACTAAATATTAATATAGAATGCCCACTTCATCCTCCTAAGTGGAGGAGGAAGGTGTGCACCCTTATTGGTATCCCATTTCCTCCTAGTTTTAAATAGAAATAATACCTGCTTTCTGCATCCTAGTTTTAAATAGAAAGCATGCCTTCTTTCTGCTTCCTAGTTTTAAATAGAAAGCATCCCTGATTTCTGCCTCCTAATTTTAAATAGAAAGCATCATCGCTTTCTACCTCCTAGTTTTAAATAGAAAGTATCCCTGCTTTCTGCCTCCTAGTTTTAAGTTTTAAATAGAAAGCATCTCTGCTTTCTACCTCCTAGTTTTAAGTTTGAGAGCACTGTGGATGGAATGCATATTTCCATGGCTTGAACATAAGCTGTAGTGATAGTTGAACATAAAGGATTGTTGGTGTTACACAAATTCGGAGTGTGGAGGCACCTAGTTTCCCAGTGTGTGCAACTGAGACTGAGAGGGGGAAAACACGTAGATACTCAGTGTGTTGTTCCATGTAGAAGGGGAGGGTGGAGACACTTGGATGCCCCAAAGTGAAAGAGAACCTTTGTGAACCAATGAAGATAAACTTATGTAGTCGGATGGCCTGTGCTACAATAGAAGTTTCTTGTTGCTGCAGGAGCTAGGAGGAAGTGGTACTAAGGGGTACAAAAATGAAACTGAAAACAAAATTGCTTCAACTGTAAATATGGAAACATAAGTAAAACTAAAGATAAAGGTTCTTGTGCTTAAATAAAAATAAAGTACTATTTTCGACGCTAAACAATAGGTAGAGGAGCCAATTGCTCTGATACCAATTGATCTACATGCAGGTTTGAAAATCAGACTCCATAACTAAATACACAATCATAGAACATAAGATGACCAATTCTCCTTCATTGAGTAGGAGATGAGCTCCTTTGATAGGAATTCCTTCCCATGGTTACAATAGAAAAATTTGAAGTGAAGGAAACCTACTAAACATTACATTAGGAAAAGATGAAGATTTTCATTATTCGCTGTTACAATAGAAAAGTATAAAACAAGATAAACAAGATAAACATACTAAATATTAGTATAGAATGTCCACTTCCTCCTCCTAAGCAAGGAAGAAATTTGTGCACCCTTCTTGGTATCCCAGAATGAGAATTTAAGGTGTTCATAACTATCCATATCAATTTTTGAAATATGGCAATTATGGGCTTCTCTTTAACTCCATGGCTACGAATTGCAATTTGAAATAAAATCTACTGTGACTCGACTTTCATGATTCATTTCTTATTTTTGACTTGAAAGTAGTGACTGGAAACTACCTCATGTATTTAGGAGGCCTCATGCCTCTCCGTGTTTAAATATACAACGATTTTATCTTTCTACAAATCAAAGGAATGAACCTTCTATTCTTTACTTTTTTTGGATTATGTAGGGTTATTTATTGCTTTTTCTATGAAACCCTATCCTACTTCACTTAAACAATTATATTTTTTGCAGTTTTGTTCAGTGAATATTTCCAGATGATATTCTTAACCCATACCCTTGTACTCTATGATGAATAACTTGACATTGAGCACGCCTCAACCGAAAATGGTAAGTTCATATGGATGCTTCCAAATCCTTTATATAATTATAAATATATAATGATAAAGCCTGGGCTTTTTGGAAATATCATGTATTGTAACTGTACAAGGTTTAAAACTGTAGGTGATGTATCTCACATAGCTTACACGCGATAGGTACAGGTTCAATACCCCACATTTCCATTGTCATTTTTAGAGTTTCAATTTCTACGCTTCTTTATTGCTCTCAAAAAATAAATTGGTATTTCTCTTTTTGATAAATTAGTGACAATTTAAGAAAATTATGTCTGGAAGTAAATTGGTGCTGACATGAGCACATTATGTCTATAAGCCTTCGGCAAGGAGGTAACATTTTGGTTGAGTGGTCTAAGGCGCCATATTTAGGCTCTTGTCTGAAAGGGCATGGGTTCAAATCCCACAGCTGTCATTTTTATTTTTTAGAAATTATGAAGATCCATAATTCTTCTTACGCTTGGGGTTTACACCTTTCGCAACCTCTACATGGATTGTGAAGATCCCAATTTCGGTTGCAGTAGTGATCCGTAAAATATTTTCATGAGGTAAAATATGCCTTGTTTTGTATAGAGCCTCATACTTGTCCCTCCTAATGGTTTTCAATCGAGCTCGCTGCAGTGATACCGAATGTGGTCTTTGGAGCTATGACACCAATGCCTCTCTGTGTCTTTGCTGATAAGAATCACATCAAGCCCTTCCATATGAATAGGGCAGTGATTCTCCATAGGCACTAATGAATGACAGAGGTTGTTGGTTAAGAATCAAGGGTACTGGAACTGACATCTACTTTAGTTGCGCCTTCCATCTCAGACCTTATTTGGATATTGATAAGCTCCCACATTTTTGCAAGGGTTGACCATCCATTAGCTCCAGTAATGACACATTGTGATTCTCTAGATAAAGCTATGAGTGATTGGTGGTTGGTATCGCAAGATATCAGCAATTTCAATGACGTTGTCAATCTAATCCCACATATGGAAATGGAACAATATCTAATCTCACCTCCAATATTCCTAGAATCTAAAACACATTCGGGGTAATCCTTGTTGGGGACTCTGGTTGCACCATCTTGGGCATCATCTACCCCACATGTGCATTCACACATCTATCATCAACTTAGGAGGGTGCCACTGAAAATATGACCTAATGGACGAAAATCTCTCAAAAAATAAATAAAATAACTCTGAATCAAAAGGGAAGTTCCCCCTCCCGTCAATACACGCATTACACCAGCTAAGAGAAAATTGAAACCATCATAAAAAAATAGCATACCAACTAATGCATCTAGGTCTCTACACTAAAGAATCAACATAATATAATAGAGGGAAGACAACATACTACCCATCAGTAGTCTAATGTGCAATGGTCACCACCTAATAACATAGGCACCTCACATCCTCTCCATCAAAAGAAAAAATGGAATCTTCCCACCGCGCACCAAGAATTGAGTAAGGTTGTTGATAAGGGAATCGGCATATATCTGAATATATACTAGTTGAGTCCCTGCTACATCTCCATTTGGAACTTTAGGTAGCTTAGGTAAGTCCTCACCTCTCATGGAGAGTCTAGTGTTAAAATAAATGTCCTCCTTAGTGGGTTGGTACCAGTCATTTCGATCAACTCGAAAATCTTACATGTGATGATACTAGCATGCGATCAACTAGGAGAGCAATGTATTATTCCCATTGAGAGATGTTTCCTCCTCATAGAACTCAAGGAGGCTAACAATCCTCAAGAGGACTCTAGTTTCAGGCTAATTTGGGCAAGGGAATAAATCTCTCTCCCTCTCCCTAGCCTCTAATTATCTCATGAAGTTTTATTGATAAACTAGTGCCTACTACTGCTTCCTAGCCTCACGGTAGTGATGTCTTTGTTTGAAATATTACATCAATTGGTCTCATAAATATACATTTCATCTACTATTTTTTTTTGCCAAAAACTCTCAATGTGCCTAATTCACAGTATTGCACCACTAGTGGTGTGCTTTCATATATTAAGCACTATTACCGGTGCGGTAAAATAAGTATCGCACATCAGTAATATAATTAAATATATTTAAAATATTTCAATGGTGCTCCAACAAAAATACACACCGAGATGTTTTATAAATTTTGGTTAATGGTGTGCATAGAACACGCTAGCGCACTAAACAATGGTGCATCTACATTCGGTATACGATGTCTACGTTTGGTATATGATGCACTTTAATGATATAAACACACCATGTTTATTAAAGTTTAAAGTTTTATATAAAACTACTGGCATTGCACATATGGCACTTCAACACATCGGTATCGGCACTATGACATGCCCAAGGAGCATCGTAAAGTTATCTATATTGTCCCTCTGATTTATACTATTCACTAAATTGTGTGTTTATTTCAAGTAAGCACAACGTCAACGTCAATATTCATGGTAGTTGTGATAGCTTGGATGGGTGCAGACTTATTGTTTTATTTATTTATGTGTAAATGGTGAGTAATACAGCCGTGGGTGTAAAAATCCTGCGTTGGAAATCCTTGTTGTAGGTTGTTTGTTGACAGGGTTTCCACGCATTTGAAAAGGTTTAGTTTAGTTGAATTTGTGTTTATTTATGGGGTAGAGGCCATGTTTATAGTGTGTGTGCAAAAAGTGAGGGTCTCGCGACTTCTTTGTAGCGAATTTATCTTATTGTTACAGCCCGCATACACACTGTGTATAGCGTGGCTTTATGAAACATAGAAGGATTCTATGTGATTGTTAAAATGCTTATGGTTTATTTTATATAATGTCGTTGGGTATTATGGTATGTGTTTTGACATCTAGGTGTCCATAGGATTCGATCCTGGGATCTCTTGTTTAAATATATAGTTTGTTATTTAGTGTTGTAACTACACTTTGGTTATTTTTACATGTTTGCTGTAGATTGTATTATGTTGGACCTTTTATATATGTTATACGATTTCTATTATAAAGTCTTGTTATGTGGATTTTAATACTTAGATGGTTCGACTTGTTTACTTCATGTCACGGGTTTATATTATTGATAATAATATTCTTGTTTATACTTGGTAGATATAGATAGTATAGTGGTTATAAATCGTGGACCATGTACAGGGACGTGATTACTTGGACTGTTAAAAGATTAGGATGATATTTGTTTTAATGGGAATGATTTGATTATTAGCCTATGGTTATTTATTAGACCTTGAAAGGTCTTGGTTGGTTCTTAATCTTAGCTCTGGTATGTGGTGTGTATAATTTGTTCTTAGATGTAAATTTAGTGTTGAAAGATTAGAATTATAATTCTATTTTATAGTTGTTAATATATATATATATATATATATATATATATATATAAGTATAAAATATTTGCTAGGTCCTAATTATTATATTTGTATAATTATTCTAGATGTGAGACTTAGATTTGAACTGGCCTTTTTAATTATATCATGCTTCTACTGACAATATGCAATCTGTCACTAGAGTATATAGGCAAACTATCAGCTAGGTATTTAATCTGAAATAAATCTTAGTTTGTAGGAAGACAATACTAAAGCAGTAAAAGACAATACATAAGTAAAACCTAAAAATACCAAACCCTTGATGATCTTAAACAGGAATTAAATTACAACCTAGGGTTATATACTAAAATGTAAACCCTAAGAGAATGGGACATAAAACAAGGCACGTAGGGTTTAGAAAATATAATGTAAACATTTTCCTAATTTAGCCAGCATTTATTCTAGAAAATGTAATAGGAAGTCTAGGACCTCATACCTGCAAATTGAAGCTCCTTTAATTGCTGAAACCTGCACACTCAAATAACCACCATTAACAAATCATAGGCAGATCTAACCTCTGTATTAGATGACTGAATCACTTGGGAACTACCACGTTCCACCCAACCATGACCCGGAACCGTTCTTGGTTTCAATCCGGATCCCCCCAAGCTGGTTCCAACATGCAAGTAGCTTCAAGATCCTAAGGTAAGGATGCCCTAGTTTGTATATCAAGTCTGGATCAGTTCTCTCTTTTCCTTCTAGGAAATGTTCTCCAAGAACTCTCTTGATAATTTTTGGCAGAATAATGACTCCAAAAGATAAATGATATCCCCAAGCCTCTCTTGGGCTTGGGACTTTATAGACAAAATTTTCAGTCAAAGGGGTAGTTAAATCAAGAAATGCTTCATTTCTTGATTTAACCCTTTTCATTTAGTTAGTACTTTTAATATTTTGACTTAGGAGCTTTTAGCTAGTTCCTAATTGGACTTTTATAGGTATTATACTATTTAATCTGTATCTTAGTAATAATAGTAATAGATGGAACTTTTCATTATTAATATTATTACTATATTTATTCTTTATACATACCATGTATAAAATACATAATAATATAACATTTGTCTTGGGTTATCACATGTTGTGATCCCTAGACTTATGACACTCTCTTCATTAAGGTCATCAGGTAGATAGCTAGGTTTACTAGGCTAGGCAACTCTAAACATCCTTGCATGTTGGATTCCCTCATATAACATGGTATTTCTTCAGTATTGGATGAGTATATAGAAATTCAAATTTTCATTTAATCACTTATAAATAAGCCAGATGAGATCAATATTTTTCTTGGGTAATTTTCACTCGGGAATCATTAATTATTTTCACTAAATCCTAGTGCTTAGCAGATCCCATACTCAATGCTAAAAACAGGGAGTTACAAACTTAGTGTGATTCTAGACCTCTTCGCTCAACACTAATGATAGTATGTACTTGTACGATACGCCTAGGGATACAATGTCCAAGGATCCGATGTTTCAGAGTTTATGCTCAACATCAACATGGAAGGCTTCAGGGCTTATGCCCAACACTTCCAAATTATATTTTCATGTGTTCCAGAGCTTTATGCTCAATAAAAATATAATACTCATGTGCTCCAGAGCTTCTCGCTCAACACAAACATCAATCACTCACGTGCTCCAAAGCTCCTCGCTCAACACAAAACATCTCATCAATCATGTGCTTCAGGGTCCACGTCTAACATAAACAAGCATATATATATATCATCATCAACAATTGGCTTATGCCCAATATATAAAAAAATCATCATGTTCATATGCAATGGGGTCTTCGACCCAATATATAAAACATTAAGATCACATCATAATCAATAGGCTCATGCCTATAAGTGTTAGGTCCAAAATTTGGGATATTGCAGGTGAATATTGCATTATGCTTCTGGATAAAGTTGTGTGTGATTGGTGGAAGGTATCACGAGGAATCTTTGCGCGGAGTGCGAGATTGTTTTTTTGGTTTTTGATTTTATCAGCTTTTTCAACGAAGTTGTGGTTGAGATTTACACATATTTTATAAGCTTCATGTCTGGATCTACAGAGGGAGATTGGCTTGCATTGCTTATGGCATGGGTTGTGGGTAAGCAATCTTTTTTAATATTTCAACTCATGCTTTTGGTTTTGAGTTACTAGATTAAATTTCATTTGTATTTTTTTAATGGATGTTCTCTCGTGTGAAGATAAATACTGTATAATTATTCTAGGGACTTTTTATTTTCCCATGGGAATTCATGCACTGCCCACCACTCTGTCAAGAGACCATTTGCGAAACCGCCATACCAAACCCTGTTTCTCATTTGTGGTATTTTTTGATCCCACTAAGGACGACGTGTGAATCCGAAGTAAAGGTGTTCTTGATGTCTTCTTATGTAATAATAACTACCCATATCAATTTTTAAAACATGGAAATTATGGACTTCTCTTCAACTCCATGGATATGAATTGCAGTTTGAAATAAAATCCACTGTGACACGACTTTCATGAATTCATTTCTTATTTCTGACTTGAAGGTAATGACTGAAAATTACCTCGTGTATTTAAGAGGCCTCATGCCTTTCATTTTTTGAATACATAGAGAGTATATCTTTTTACAATTCAAAGGAATGAACCTTCTATTCTTTACTTTGCTTAGACTATGTAGGATTGTTGATTGCTTTTTCCCTGAGGCCCTATCCTACTTCACTTGAAAAAATTGTATTTTGTGCAGTTTTGTTCACTGAAGATTGCCATGTGAGATTCTTAAACCATAACCTATGCCCTGTGATGAATAGCTTGATATTGAGCACGCCTCAACCGAAAATGATAAGTTCATATGGATCATTCCAAATCCTTTATATAATTCTAGACATATAATGATAAGGCATAAGCTTTTTGCAAATAGCATGTATTATAATTGTACATGGTTTCATTTTATAGGGGATGTAGCTCATATGGTAGAGCGCTCGATTTGCATGCGAGAGGTACGGGGTTCAATACCTCTCATCTCCACTGTCATTGTTCTTTGAATTTTTGCCTAGAAAGCTAGATAAGTTCTTCATTTGCTATTTCTTTCAATCGTCATATAAGTTCATTGACTTGTAAGTAGTGTCAAAAAACACTACTATTTCTTTCATTCTTGCTATAAGTTCATTGACCTCTAAGCATTTTTGCTATAAGTTCATTGACCTCTAAGCTATGGTTTTAATCACTGCTATTTTTTCATTCTTGCTATAAGTTCATTGACCTGTAAGCAATGTTATCTTGCTATAAGTTCATTGAAATGACTTGTAAGAAGTGTTATATTGCTATATGTTCATTGGCATATAACTTTGTAAGCATTGTTGTGGTTATGGTATCAACAAAAACCACTTCTATTTCTTTCGTTCTTGCAATAAGTTCATTGACATGTAAGAAGCGTTGTGGTTATGGTATCAATAAAAACCACTTCTATTTATTTCATTCTTGTTATAAGTTCATTGATCTGTTGTGTTACCAGAAACGAGAAATGGCAAACAAAATGAGAAACAAGGTTTCCAAGTTTCACATATAATAAACGAGGAGAGAGAAAAACAATATAATTGAAGGTGGAGAGTTAGCAGTCTCACAACAACCTTTTTTCTTGATGGATTTTGGTGCGAGGAGATTGGTAGGCCTAAGGGTGCTTACCTGAAATGGAGATGGCAGCCTTCTCAATGTGATCTCACAAGGTAATAATAAATTCTCCTCCCCATTGAAGCTTCTGTTTGGCCTCAATGTAAAATCAAGATCTCAATAATATAGAGGATGCTTACTTATTACACTGAAATTTTCACGCACTCATTAAGTGTGTTATTTATCAACGACCTGTTGAGGCCTGGAAAATCACAGGTGACAATAGTAGGGATTCTCCCCAATAAACATTCCCAATTAGCTCGTTATTGTTTGGTATGGGGAATCCATCCGGTTTACGGTCCGGCTACCATAGGTCAAGTAACAATTAAAGTGTTTTACCAGTTACGACCCGTTCCACCGTGTATATTAGTTTTTTGATGTTTAAGGTATGATGTGCAAGTGCCTAATAAAATGCAGACGATAGAGATAACGAGGAGGGTGATAATGTGATGCACAGGTTCTTACCTCTCATATTACCTCTCTCGCTTCTAAATCACAAACAACAAGAAACTAAATAAGACTTACTAAACTATCCCTAGTGAGAAAAACTATCATTAATGGTGAGTAATGTACTGTAGTGCATGCATAAAGAAAAATCACAGATAGTTGTTAACGTTTCAGAACACATGAACATCAATAGAAATATAAACAACAAGATAGCTTATTGTTAATTAAAACCTTCATTACTCAATGTGGAAATTTCGTAAAAAATAAACCAGAGTACATTCATAACATGCAAAAAAAATCAATGAGTTAGAACAATCTCATAGTTAATGGAAAAAAGCTGAAAAAGAAATAGTTCATATCCAACTGGCCCATAGCAAACATTTGAAAAATCCACAGAACTTTCTCCAGCAGAAACATATGACTCTTTATTGTAAAATGAAATAGTTCTTCTTACAATACTTTCTCAAGATAGTCTGGAAAAAAAGTCCCTTTCTATCTAAAAATATCCTATATTTATACAAAAAACAAAACTCTTGGGCTGCCCCTCATTGTCTCTTAAGATTCCCCAACCTTTCATTTTCCAAATTCTGTCCTATAGCTTGTGCACATAATTAATACAATATATTACATTTTAAATCAATATTTCCAAAACACTTTATGAGGAAGGGCTAGCTTGCTCGCTAATGAACTTCTTCCATGCATGAGCATCTGCTGCTATGCCTTCAAACCCGGAAGGCTCAAGAAATCGACTGTTAATTTCATATTTAGCGGCTTGGGTCTTTACCCCCTTTATCCTAGCAGGACTTAGGCGCATCTGGTATTCTAATAGATGTATGCTCACGGCTGCATGTGCTACCGCATTTTTCAATATCCATTCATCTAGGTCCTTGACCTGCTGGATTTCTTTCTCATATTCTTGATACCTGTCTTGTAGATGTTTTAGAAACAATTCATGCTCTTGTAGCACATCCAATCTCTTCTCTGCAGAAGTATGACATCGATTGTATGTGGAGAGGACTCTCTTGCAAAATTCAACACATGCTGCCTTTGTATTTTTCACTGTTTTCTTGAACTCCTCTGCTACAATAATTGCAAATTCCAGTAATTCATTCTCCTGCTTTAAACTTTGTTGATCTTTTGCTGCTAGCTCCGTGGGAGATTCCTTATTTGTTTCTACACAGACCATTCTTCCTTTTAGAATCTCCAATATATATTGAGACCTATCCACGAAGTATGAAGTGGTGTCCATAATTTCTTCTAGCCTGGTGTCTATTTTCAAAATTTTGCACCTTTCATCTTCTATCCATATATGTATTTGATGTATCCTTTTTCTTTGAATCAGAACATGCTCTTTCAAAGGCTGGATGTTGGTTTTCTACTCCATAGCATCCTTAACTGACGCGGTCAATGAATTTTTCTGCTCTTCTAAGGCTGCCACATGCATCTGATAGTGCTTCTCCTTTTCCTCTGTAGTAGCCTTCTCCATTTCTAACTTAGTAACCCTGCTCTCTGACTTGTTCTTCTCTACACTTAAATTCCCATATGATAACTGAAGATCATCCTTTTGAGTCTTTAACATCTGATGCTCTAGCTGTAGCTTTTGTAATTCAGCTAAGTTAACTTGAGCACTCTTCTCTGTGTTCTCTGCAGCTATTTCTAGAGCATTCTTATCCACTTGCAAAGTTTGGCATTCTGTTCTTGAAGTCTTGACTTTGCCCATCATATCTTCATATTTTCTCTTTAGCTTTTGACTCTCATCTCTTTCCTTCTTTAATGTTTCTTTCAATTGGGCCGCATTCTTCCATGACTACTCTAGAGCAGTCATGAGCCTATCCACATTGTCTTCAGTCGCTAAGGTTAAAGCTACCCCAACGCTTGCTATCAACTGTGGATATTTATGCGTACTATGTACCAATGTTTTATTTGTCACCATTTTTCTTGGCTGTCCCCCAGTATCGACCTTCTTCTCAATTCTTTTAACAATTCTTTTCTTTTCTTTGTCATAAAAAATGGTATTAAAATCAGGAACCTCCTCCCCTTCGGAAGGGATCAAATTTATTTCAGAAATTGAAACTTTTCCCAATATGTTGCCAGAAGATACAGTAGGTTCCAAAGGATCAGGATCAGATTGTCCTTGCTCTTGATCTATTTGGTCTTGTACTCCTTGTGTATCAACTTGATATGTAGTCTACTGATCCTTTTGGGATCCTATTAGTCTCAAACCCTCACTTTCTTCTTGTTTCTTCTTGATTTCAGCTTCTTCTTTTCTTTTTCTTCCTTCCTAGTTGCTTCCTCAGCAACTCGCTTCTTTTCTTCCTCTTCAATTCTTAACCAATTTTATGCTTCTTGTGCTAATATTCTAGCATCTTCTTCTCTCTTCTTTGCCTCTTCATATTCTAACTTCTTAGCATTTTCTGAAGTTTTTCCTTTTCCACCCATAGTAGTTATTTTTTGCTTGAATATCTTCTTGAGGGCGGTTATGTTCTTTGCATTTTAGAATGTCTCCTCATCTTTGTCCCAAAAATCAGTATATTCAAAATGAATTTCTGCTTCTTTGCAGTAGTCAGCTACTTTGTTATGAGAGTCATTTCTATGAAAATTCATTTCGCCAAAACAAAAATATTCTAGCTCAACAAATTTTGCTGCCTGCTTTACCCTTGAAAACTTATAGCTTCCAAGTAAGAAAGGTACTACAGGGTACGTTGCCTTCTTATGTTCAAACAGAAAATTGCCTATACCATCAATATACAGCTATTTGACTGCCTCCTTGTGGAGTACATAATTTGTGGCATATTTCGGGAGTAGGGAACGAGCTCTGGAACCACCATACATCCTTACATATAATCCATACTCCGTGAAATAATAATCTCCAAACTCCTATATGAATTTAAATTCCTCTTCAGACATGAAATTACATTCAGCCAAGAAAATGAGGGTATATAAGGGCATAATGAAATGTTCACAAATTTACCTATAATAACTACGGTACTTATGTGCCCACAACAATTTATAGGCTGCATACACTGGGGTTCTGTCCTTCTCCCAATTACATCTCAAAGTAGTAAAAGACTAGGTGCACAATATGCAATCAATCAGGATAGAGCTCATATAAAATTCCGATTTCTTTTGAGATACCCCTCCTAAGGCTGCTGATATACATGCAGAGAGGTTGTTTGACACTATATTTGCCCAGTTAAAGATGATTCCTTATGTAGCCACAAAGAAAATAACTGGTATCCAACCTATCTTGAATCTCTTCCCATGTGCTCTGCCAAAAATCCTATTGAGCATCAATGCAATAAACATGTAGGGAGCATGGAGAGAGGTGTAATATTCTCCGGAAGGTCTAGTTCAAAAATTCTTTCCTGGTATCATCATTCTCTTTACAGTCTCCACAAGGTCCATAACTATCTCCTTCAACCAAATTTCTATCAAATAAACCTGGGGTGAGGGTAGATGATAAGCCATGGAGACATATGCAAGGCTATATGCAGCATAGCCTTGCTTGGTAGTGTTATCTAGAATCATTGTCGTCACATCTGCCCTGGGCAGAATCTAGCCTATTACTTCTGAACAGGGAAATAACTTGGGCCTCGTAGCTACTTTCATTAGGGCTGACTTCTCAATGTTGGGATAGATCGTCAGTTCCTCAAACCCGGCATCAGGTACATTCTGGTTTACGATCATTCTATAGATTTCTCCCCACTTGTAGTCTGGTTCAACTCCAGTAGTGGCTTTGGTATCTTCGTAGATGAACTCCACTTTGGTGATTATTTCTACTTCAGGCTCTCCTTCAACTATCAGATCTTTCTTATTCTGTCTCTTTGACATGTCGTTGTTATAGCAATCAACCTGTCACAGTCAAAAACATGTTTTAGGCTAACTGAACTCTTAGAAAGTGTTTAAGCAATATACAAGAAAATATATCAATTTATTTACCTCCTCGACATGCATGGTGAAAAAATAAGTTAAACACAATCTTTTACGAATGAAATATTTTACAAGGAAAAATTCTGCAAGTTGCTTCCTAAATTACCTAAGCTCCATTGTCTCAAAACCTTAAATGACCGAACAACCTCCATCTCATATAGAGGCTTATCAGACTGACTCTACCGCTGGATCTCAATCTCAATCTCAAAATACTAAACCCTGCGCAACAAACATCTTCGAGAAAAACCCTAATCGACCGAAAGAAAGAAAAAAATCTCATGAGTCCCACGGGATATGGCAACTGCAATAAAAATGACTTACTAACCCCTGATCAATCATGAAAAGAACAAGAAAAGGGTGGTGCAGATAACGAAACGCTTGTTTGCACTATGCCCTAACAACTCGCACCAGCGCAAACGTGTCCATAACGGTTCAATGGCATACAAACTCAGACTCTCACACTAATGCAACCTCAAACAGCTAAAACTCCTCCCCCTCAATATAAAACATCCATGAAAATCGTAAGTAGGCAAGAATTCCTTTCATGCGAAAAACCTAACCAATGGAAAACCTAACGGCTCAAAAAATCAACCAATAAAAGCCCAAAAAAAAACAAAACCGCGGTTTACCTACCTGGCAGTAGCGATGTAATCGATTGGATGGAACAAACTTCCACGGGAGCAAAGCAAATGAACCAGGTTTTCACAGCTATGCGCGCGTGAACAGTGCAAACGACACAACCCAATGTGAACGACAATTCACAATACGAATAAAACAATATAATACATGTCCTCTATATATATAACAATCGACGGGAAACTTATCGGTGGACAAACTTAAATTAGTCGGAAGGATCAACCGGAGGACTGCCGCAATGAAGGGCGAAAACAAAACTACGGACCCGGGATACATTAAGTCCATCGGACATCGGAACCACCAAGTTCTAAGTTTGGAACATCGAAACTGATCCTCCTCCGCAACGTCGGCAATGTACACTTATACCATCACAGCTTTACTATTGGAATGGGTATCGGAACTCAAAAAATCTAAGTTCTAAGGATTCGGCGAAAGAACAGGATGCTTTCGAAACATCTCAGAACTAGTCTCCCGGAACCTCGGCAATGATAGACACTAGGACTTAGACTTACTTCGGTCAAACATCCCGACAATGAAATAAACATGATCGAATATCGAAACCACTAAGTGCTAAGCTCGGAACATCAAAACTGAGGAGAAGAGAAAACGAGCTCCGATGTATCGGTGAGGGAGTCTGAATCTCTTTCGGCAGGCTTGACAATTTGGCTTCTGCAACGTTGGAAAGATATTCCACTATGCTTCCGATATCGGAAGGATAGTCGACTAATCTTTTGACACAGAAAAATGAAATAGACCAATTTTTTGAAAGAAAAAATTGGACTCAGGGCAACCCTGGTGAAAACAAAATACTCCTAGGCCAGATTCAATACAAACAAATAAAAGGGGGGCCCTAAAATTGAAAACAAAAAACTCCTAGGCCATATTTAATACAAACAAATAAAGGGGAGGGGGCCTAAAATTCAAAATTTTGGGGAAAAAAGTTGCAGCTGCAACGATTAGCGACTACCTGCTGAACACAGATCTCTGAACAATTTACTCTTTTATCAATAGACTGTTTTGACAATACCAACATGCTAAATTCTTCAAGATATATGGATTTCCCAAAATGTCAGATGTATGCACTTTAATCATTGATTATAGTCCAAGTTTAGGAACAAGAGAATCAAGATTTCAAAGTCTAGATAACTCTTTTGAGGCCAAGATTATGAGTTTCGTTTTACCTCTGTCTTTGAGTAGTTTCCAGCTTAGACACCCCAGGATCGTAACATATGGTAAACAGATATATCCGTTTGTTCCTCATTCCCATGCCATTTTGCACTTTTGGTGATTTTGGACTTTTGTCCTCTTTTGAGTCCTCATGCTTGCCTTCTTTCTAAATTTTAATTCAGGCTCCTCTATCCATCATGTCCTTTTGTGTGAGAGACATATTTAGCTTTCAGCTCACCGACGGAGAAGAACTTTGGCAATCTTATACGTACTAATATGGTTCAGTACTTGCTTTGATACATATTGCTTTTTCGAGGAGATTTTGACTCTTATTTTCATTTTGGCTTTCAATTCATGGCATGGAATTATTTAAATATAATACATTGTTTACCTTGCTTCCTTTCCATGGGTCTTTTGTTGTCACCCCCTAGGACATTTTTTTAGTGTGAGATGAATGGAGCCTCGAAATAGTATTCTGGACCTTTTTATCTTGAGTTATTTTACAAGGATTAAGCAGGAATTCAATGTGTTCATAACCATTTAGGAAAACTGCTAAACTTGAAGAAGTTCTTTTAAATATCAAATGAATTAATAATACACAGTCTTGTAATCAAAGATTTTAGTTAACCCAAAATTCTGATGAACTCCACGCAACCAAAAGTCGTGCTTCTTTATTAAACATTACAATCAATCAAACTCTAAGTAAATAAAGCAAACAAACCAAAAAAAACTAAAATAAAAAATAAACCAAATGTTTATTTATGTACAAGACAACCAAAATAAAAATGATCAAGAAAAATAAGGTTTGAGAACTAAACCATTTACTGGTAAGTTCTCTTCCCACCCTGTTGTAAAGGAAAGTATCCTATGGCTAGGGTTTAAGAGGCCATCAACATACTGGGGTTGAAAGGTGGATGCAAATAGTTCTGCAAGTAAATACAAGCAAGATCAGAGATTAGAATGGTCCAAACCTGATTAACTAAAGGCTGGTCCAAGCTTTCTCTTCAATCCTCTTCTTGCTCCTCTTGCTCCAAGAGACCTGCAAAACGAATTATACCTTCCTCAAACCATTATGACCACATATAAAACAATGATAATCAAATAAACATGAACTAATGATCTGAATAACATCATCATATGATCATAAACAGAAATCCAATCACACATTGAACAATGATTTGGGGAAGAAGAAGGACATCACATCTTTATTAATCTTGAAAACAAGTACAAGTATACCTTCTCTTCAAGTTCGGCACCTCACGAAACCTTGATCCAGTTCTGCTGCTTCTCTTCTCCAAAGAACTCAGCCTCCAAGCTTTGCAACACAAGGGGATGACCTCCAGGCCAAAGGTGTGGGCAAAGAGAGCTCCAAATCCTCCAGCATAACAATGCAAAAATTCAAGTCTCCTCTCATGGACCTCCCTACCTCTATTTATATGCTTAAAGAAGAGTTAGGGGCGAAGACAAAGTGGTTACAACTGAAGGAGTTAGTTGCATAACTACCCAAACTACCCGAATTTCAAAAGACGTGTTTTTGACATTTTTAAAAGGCATACGCAAGTTGCATAACTGGACAATCGCGTATACGAAAAGTATACGCGGGTTTCTAGTACAGAAAGTCACGTATAAAAGCATACGTGGGTTTCATAACTGACAAGTCGCGTGTCATACGCGGGTTTCCTCAAGGGCAAGTCGCATATAGACAAAAAAAACTCATTTTTAAGGCATTTCTGGGCATTTTCAGACTTTGGTGTCTTCTAGAAAGTTTTAGCTAACTGAAATATCTTTGCAACGGTGTAGAGATGAGGTCAAACGGAGTTACATAATTCAAGATATAGGTCCTCCAAATTTAGGTGTTTTTTCAGTGACTTTCATGAAGTGTCGTCATGGAAGTGTCGACATGCGACGAAATCATGGAAAAGTGGTCACAGGCAGAGATGTGTCATTTTAAGCTATAACACACCCTTGTAAGTCTTGCAACTTGTAAGTCGAGGGGCCTAGCTTTGTTGCAATTTGAAAAGGGCCTACCCATAACTGCTGAATCTTAGTGTGCTTTCCCTTTTCATCGTGCGGGTGATCCTACTTAAGAACCAGATCTCCTACTTCGAATTCTTTGTTCCCATATTTGTGTTTGTCAAACCAATGCTTCACTATTTTTTGTTGATGCTTAAACCTTTCTTTGGCTTTGGACCTAGACTCTTCTGACTTCAACAGATTATAGATTCTGGTTTGTAGAATTTCATTATCGATACCCCTAGATTCTTGAGCTATTATGGAAGATGGTAATAAAATATTAGGAGGAAGAACAACTTCTTTTCCATAAACAAGAGTGTATGGTGACACACCTACGGAATTCTTGGGTGTGACTCTATCAGCCCAGAGAGCATTAGGTAACGCTAAATGACGACTCCTTTGATTTTCTATTACGGTTTTCTTTAGAATTCGAATCATATTTTTGTTTGTGGATTCTGCCAAACCATTTCCTTGTGGGTAATAATTTGCAGAATAATGCAACTTAATTCCTCTTTCATTAGAAAATTCAGTTAATCTAATAGAAGAAAAGTAAGTAGCATTATCAAAAACTAGGGAAATTGGAACCCCAAACCTAGTCATAATGTGATTCTGTAAGAAATCCATAACTGCATCTTCATTTACTTTTCGTAATGGAATAGCCTAGACCCATCTGGTGAAGTAATCAGTTGCTGTCAGAATATACTTGTGCTGCAAGGAATAATTTGGGTTAATTTCCCCAATAATATCTATTCCCCATTGTTCGAATGGTTCTGATATAATTACTGGTTTTAACGATTCTGTTGCTTTAGATTGTCTTCCAACACATCTCTGACAAGCATCACATTTTCTAACATGAGCATGAGCATCCTTAAATAGTGTAGGCTAGTAATATCCAGCTCTGAGAATCTTATGTGCTGTTATGTCTCCAGAAAAATGACCTCCAGCAAACCCATCATGCAATTCTACTATGACCTTCTTTGCATCTTCTTGTTCTAAGCACCTGAGAAAAAATCCATCGTAGTTCTTTCTGAATAGTACTCCATCAATTTTCTGATATAAAGCTGATTTCAGATGTAATGCTCTTCTTTGCTTGGGAATCCAATGCTCCGGCAAATACCCTTCTTGGAGGTAATGGACTAGGTCCCGATACCAGGAGTCTGGAGCTGTAAACAAAGGACGTACATCCACCATATGTAGCTCAGCTTCATTATCCTAGCTGCTTTCCTCATTGCTTTGACCTTCAGTCATTAGTTTACACAATCCTTGTCCTTTAACTATGGATGCTAGTTTGAAATCAAGATCGTATTCTTGTAAAGCAGTCACCCAGTTGCCTCTTCTTTCTCCTAATTCATTTTGTACAAAAAGAGATCGTACAGCTGGGTGTGGAACTATTACTTTGGTGTGATTCTTAAGTATATATGGCCTGAATTGTTTTACCGCTTTAAAAAATGCATAAGCTTGTTTGTCAACTGCTGGATAATTCAATTCAGCTCCCTGCAGACCAGTGTTCATAAATGATATGGGGTACTCATCTCCCCCATCTTCCTTCTGTGTAAGCACAGCTGCTAATGAATCATCGGATGCAAAAGTGTACAGAATAAAATCCTTTTCAAAATTTGGACTTTTGAGTGATGGTGCATGAGCAACAGATGTTTTTATCTTGTTGAATGCGTTCTTCTCCAAATCAGTCCATTTGAATTGCACACTCTGTTTAACCATTTGATGCAAAGGTTTGACGATCTAAGCAAAGTTTGGTACAAACCTTCACACAAAGTTGATTTTCCCCATAAAAGATTGCATACCCTTTTTTATTAAGGGGTAAAGGGATCTATTCTATGGCTTTAATGCTCTTCGGGTCTATGGAGATCCCTTTCTTAGAAATGACATGACCCAGTAGCTTTCCTTCTGTGACTGCGAACACACATTTCTTGGGGTTTAGTGAAATACCATACTTCCGAAAACACTCAAAAATTTGTTTTAAATAAAATGCATGCTCCTCTCTCTTTTTCGAAAATATTGTGACATCATCTAGAAAAAACACAACACTACGACCAATCAGACCGCGGAAAGCTATATCCATGACCCTCTGGAAAGTGGCTCCAGCATTAATAAGTCCAAAGGGCATCCTCCTATACGCAAAAGTTCCCCACTTGGTTCTACACGTGGTTTTAAGCCTGTCTTCTTCAGCTACTAATACTTGATTATAACCAAAAAATCCATCTAATAACGAAAACAATTCAGAACCTGAAACCATATGTAGTATTTGCTCCATGGGTGGGACCGGATAATTATCTTTATCTGATGCACAATTAAGATTTCTAAAATCTACACAAAGCCTGATTTCTATGGACTTTTTTCGTACTGGCACCAAATTAGAAACCCATTCCGAATGTCTGACTTTAAATATGATTTTAGCATCCAACAACTTTTTTACCTCACTTTGAATTAAAGGTTCCACCTTAGGATGCATCTTCCTCAAAGGTTGTTGGTAAGGCTTGATTCCACCTTTGATTGGGATAACATGTTGTATGATCTTTGTGTATTAAGTTTTAAGATCTTCATAGGTCCAAGCAAACACATCCTTGTATTGCTTGAATAGACTGATGAACTTACTCCTTTCGCCTGGAGAACAACACTTCCCCAAATTTACATATTTTGGTTCAGCTTCAGTCCCCAAATTTATCAGCTCGAATTGTAAGGACAAGCTATGGGTCTTGACATTCATTGGCTTTCTGAATTTGTTATCTAAATCAAACATTCATTCCAAGGTCCTGACTCCTTTAGGAATAAAGTTCCCAAATTTTAATTCTACTTGATGTTCTTCATCGTCTATTATTGCTCCCTTGAAAGTATCGTCATTCACCAAACACTCCAAAATTTGCTGATCATCGTCAAACACTTGTAGATTTGTGATCATATCTGGAACAGAAGGCCTGAAAAGTAATTCAATAGAGCATTTATTATTTGAAGGTACTAATCTTGTGGTTGAAGTAGCTAGTAAATCAACTGCTGCATTCTTTAATCTAGGGATGGACACAATATTGAATGCATGAAAAATTTATAAGAAAATCCCAAATTTCATTTTGGTAAGCTTTCAAATGTGGTGAAATACAGTGTATTTTGTTCTGAATTTGCTTAACAACGATTTCAAAATCTCAATATACTTTTAGATTTTTTACTTTCAATTCTATTGCTTTTTTAAGTCCCTGAACTAGTGCTTCGTATTCGACTGTGTTATTTGTGCATTCAAATTCTAACCTACATGAAAGAAAATGTTTATTTTTTTCTGGATCAATCAAGACACAGCCAGCCCTTGATCCCTCCAATGTTTTAGAACCTTCAAAATAAAGAGTCCAAAAACTTTCTACTTCTACTGAATTTGAATTACAGACTACATTTGAAACTAAATCTACTATGTTACAGTCAATCTCATCAACCCGTGAAAATCGAAGGAGATCGGGTTGGATATCAGGAATACTGCTGGCTTCTTCAGCATGGTAATTTCCCAGTTCCAATTCAATGAAATAATTTCCCAATACAGAGTTTACTGGTTCATTTTTCCCTTCTAACTGGGTGACATTGTATTTCATTTGAGGTTCTCTTAACACTTTTATCTGATTTGGAATTCCCTTAAAAGGAAACCACAAATGTGACCAATCCAATGCAAAATATCCTTCTAACCTTGCTGACCAGTCTCGGCTCAACACCAGTCCATCAGAATCTGGTATGTTTGCTACTACAATGTCGATATATTGACATACCCTCTCATCTGCGGATAAGCGAATCAGAACATCCTCCATTTCTCCTATTACCTTTACAATTGTTCTGTCTAATTGAAGAACTTGCCAAGTGGATGGTTTAGGTTGACCATTGATTTTCTTGCAGACTGAAAGCGGCATAACGTTGACTGATGCTCCTGAGTCCAATAAATAGTTATGCACATTATAGTTGAAAATTTCAAAAGTTAGGAGAAATGTTGGAGTTTTATACTTAGACTTCCCTCCTAAAATTGCCTCCCCAATTTCTTCCTCAGGTTGGTTGTCACTGGGAGGATCCTCATCTGGTGTCTCAAGTGCTTTTAAAAGCTTCTCTTTCTACTGAGGTAAATTGTACATTTCAAACAATGAGATATTTGCTTTAGCTTTTTCAATGTCTTCCACAATATCATATCCCATCTCAGGTTCTTTGAGATTCTTCTTAACTTCAGTAAGCTTAAGAGGTGTGTTGATTTTCTTTGGATCCTGACTTGAAATGACAAATTCAGGTATTTTAACAGTTGCAGTGTTGTTCTGTATCTTCTTCATGTTTTCTTGAAGTTTCTTAATCTTAGGAAGTATTGACTTATCTTCTTTTAATAGACTCTGACTTCTTGTTGTTACATTAGTTTCTAGTGTTTCCCCTTGTATCAGAAAATCTTCCTCTTCCGTATCAAACATAGAGACACAGTCCCATAAAACTAAAGTATCTTCCTCTTGTTTTTTCGTAGGTTCATTATCCTTTTCTTCCTCCTTACTGGTTTCTGTCAGTTTGGAATCCAATAATTGATTCATCACTAATGTCATAGAATTAATCCATTGTGGGAAATTCTTCTTAGAATGAGGCTGCTGGTGAAAGGTACAAAAATTATCCATGCCTACATCAGTTAAATTCATTGCTGAAGGACTGTATGGAGGAGGTTTAGGTTGACTGTTATCTTCCCTTTTTTTATAATAAGGCTTATATGGTTTATGAGCCTCCTTTTCTTTTTCTAAATCTATCACTCTATTGGATAATTTCTGCATCATGTTCACCATCCCTTCGAAATCATGTGATCGCTCATCCTTAGGTTTAGTCAGTAATAAAGGTTTCTTGTTTCCAAAAGTCTTATCTTCTGACTGCACAGGGTAATTTTCTCTACTTTCCATCTCAACCTCTACCTTCTCAGCCTCTTCATAGGTTTCTGCTGATGTAGGTCTAACTGATCTCTTGGAAAACATAGCTAGATCAGGCCCAAGAGCTGAGGTATCGTATTCAATTAGAGCATTTTCAGATGGTTTATCAGCTGCAGTGAAATTGTTTAGGTAAGCAGCAAACCTTTGAGTGAAATTATGCACTCTTTCCTTCCTTTCTTTCTTTAGAGCACATAATCCCTTCATTAACGCTGCATGATTTTTCTGGACTGCGTACTTGCTTCTAAACATTCTCTCAAGAGTATTTAAATCTATAATTGAATTTATAGGTAGGGCAAAATACCATGAGGCTACTTTTCCTTTTAGGGTGTGGGGAAACAATATACAAACCACATCTTCATGCTCTCCAGCTCGTAGTACTTCTATAACCAAGTAAAAACTCTGCAAATGATCATCTACCAGAATTCCTTCACTCGATTCAAACTTAGGTAACATCTTGTCAAAATCCTGAGGCAAATCATGCAAGGGAGGTGTCAAATTTAAAGGCGACCTAGCCCTCCAAGCAGGTTGTGGAGGTGGTTGGTTTGCATTTACATTAGCCATGATTCTGAGTGGAGTATGAGGTTGTGACTGAACAGGGGTATGGAAAGGTGAACAGTAAGGTGAATCTGGATCCAATTGATCTAAAGGTTGGTCAACTTCTTGTAAGGCTGCTTCTACCAGTTCTTCAATATCTTCTACCAACACTGAATCTTCTAATTGAGGGTGATCTTTCTTCTGGTACTCTCTTCTAGGTAGGAGAGAGATAATAGGTAATCCTCTAATATTTTTCGCATATGCCCGGGTAATTCTCCTTAAATCATCAACCACTTCGTTATCGACGGGATATAGATACCCCTTTTCTTTATCTTCAGGAGTGTGTTTATGAAGAAAAATGTTTTCAGAACTGTCACCGGTGGAGTGATTTCGAGGAAGCGGGATTCCTCGTCCAGCCATGCACTGGTGGCCCTCCTTCTAGTGCCAAAAAATTATTTAGTCCTGGAAAATCGCAAGTAACAACAGTAGGGATTCCCCCCAATAAACGTTCCCAATTAGCTCGTTATTGTTTGGTATGGGGAATCCGTCTAGTTTACGGTCCGGCTACCATAGGTCAAGTAACAATTAAAGTGTTTTACCGGTTATGGCCCAGTCCACCGTGTATATTTTTAGTTTTTTGATGTTTAAGGTATGATAAGCAAGTGCCTAAATAGAATGCAGACGATAGAGATAATGAGGAGGGTCACAATGTGATGTGTAGGTTCTTACCTCTCATCTTACCTCTCTCGCTTCTAAATCACAAACAACAAGAAACTAACTAAGACTTACTAAACTATCCCTAGGTAGCAAAACTATCATTAATGGTGAGTAATGTACCGTAGTGCATGCATAAATAAAAATCACAAATAGCTGTTAACGTTTCAGAACACATGAAAATCAATAGAAATATAAACAACAAGATAGTTTATTGTTAATTAAACCCTTCATTACTCAATGTGGAGATTTCACAAAAAATAAACCAGAGTACATTCATAACATGAAAAAAAAATTCAATGAGTTAGAATGATCTCACAGTTAATGGAAACAAGCTGAAAAAGAAATAGTTCATATCCAACTGGCCCATAGCAAACATTTTTAAAATCCACAGAACTTTCTCCAGCTGAAACATATGACTCTTTATTGTAAAATGAAATAGTTCTTCTTACAATACTTTCTCAAGATAGTCTGGAAAAAATGCCCCTTTCTATCTAAAACTCTACTATACTTATACAAAAAACAAAACTCTTGGGCTGCCCCTCATTGTCTCTTGAACTTCCCCAACCTTTCATTTTCCAAAATTCTGTCCTATAGCTTGTGCACATAATTAATACAATATATTACATTTTAAATCAATATTTCCAAAACACTTTATGAGGAAGGGCCATCTTGCTCGCTGATGAACTTCTTCCATGCATGAGCATCTGTTGCTATGCCTTCAAACCCAGAAGGCTCAAGAAATCGAATGTTAATTTCGTATTTAGCAGCTTGGGTCTTTACCCCCTCTATCCTAGTAGGACTTAGACGCAGTTGGTCTTCTAATAGATGTATTCTCACGGCTGCATGTACTGTCGTATTTTTCAATATCCATTCATATAGGTCCTTGACCTGCTGGATTTCTTGCTCATCTTCTTGATACCTGTCTTGTAGATGTTTTAGAAACAATTCATGCTCCGATAGCACATCCAATCTCTTCTCTGCAGAAGTCTGACATCGATTGTATGTGGAGAGCACTTGTAACACCCCAGTTTTGACCCCATTGCATTAAATGTACATGATGTATATATTGTAATGAATCATGGTGTGGAGCTAAAGGCAAAAGCCCCACCATCGATTTAGTTGTGTTATGTTTCGGTGAACGGAATCGTTGCCGATGGTCTATCGTGGTACACGACATATATTAAGTTTTGTCATCATGTAAATATGCATCTTTAATTAAACGAACCCAACCAGCTATGTCAATGCAACCATATTGAAAAGGGCATGATTATCCCAAGGACAAGGGGGGGGGATTGTTAAAACTTGAACCAATGGGAATAAGAGCCATGTGTCAGCTGTTAAACCCTTTTGACTTGCTCACCTTCCCTTGTCTTATCCAACTACTACCATTAAAAATTTCTGCTATTAGTTGGGGCAGTTATGGTTGGGAGTGGAGTGTGGCAAGATTGTCAGTCCTTGCCCACACACACACTCCACCAGCAGGTTGACCCTCACGTTGGAAAGCCAACCACCACCGCCATCACTCCATGCAGACTCTCCACTCTCTCCACTATGCCATTCTCTCCATTGTCGGTTCATCCTCATGCAGGGACGGTAGTTCTGTTCATCCTCACGCATCGATTGGGATTCGCTATCATTTTTCCTCACGCAGGGAGACAACTGCAAAACTCCATTATCTTATTCATTCTCATGCACAGGGTTTTTCCTGGTTTTTGACTCACACAGCGAGCTGGGAGCCATGTTCTTTCATCCTTGATTTCCCTGTGAAGGGCCATTCACATTTTTCAGCTGTGTGTATGTTTTCCTTACCGATTGTGGCTTGCATATATGTTATCCTCTGCCCAGCTGAGAACCTGGCTTTTCTTTCCATCTTCGGACTGTGTAAGTCTTCCCGGTGGCTCCATTGTTGAGAGCGGATTGTTGTTTCCCCACGTTGGTGGTTGTGTCTGTTTTACATTTTGGGATTGCTGTAGGTTATTTTGGAGTCGTTTTGGCCATGATAGGGCCAAGAACGGCTCAGGAATTGTTTTCCCTATCCAAGTTGTGAATCGCTTGTTTGACTACGTGTATGCAGTGGTTAGTCTTAGGACTGTGTTGGAAGTAGGGATGGGGGCTTGGTTTGCTTGATAAACCTGATGTGTTTGGAAACCACACAGACAGAGCTAGAGGGCTGGATTTCTTCCCCATAATCCCTGAATAGCACTAGAAGGGAATTCAGGGCCTGAGGGACTGTGTAGCAGAGAAGGCACTGATTCCTTGTGTTGGGTGTGGGTGGGTGTCTTAGAAGTCAGGCTAGTTCTGGTGTAGGTGTTCCTAGCTCTGTAATGGGCTCACCAGCTTAGCATTTAGCCTTTCCCAGCTCCTTGATGGCCTGATAAACTTGACCATGTCGGCTTGGCTATCTTGTTGATGGCCTGATAAACCCAACTGTGTTGGCTTGGCTGTGTTTTATGTATCCTTGGCTATGTGTAAACCTGCTTGTTCCTTATTCCTTGGGGAATCATGCCCAGATCAGGGGTGGTAGCGTTGTTGAGAGATTAAGGAGCACGCTGGCCTATGGTTGGGTGGAACGTTGTAGCGACATAGCTGGTTACGGGACGAGTTATTTATAAGATAAGTAATCTTGTCTATTTTACTTCTGCAATCATATTTACTGTTAACAAATTATGATGAAGATGTTGAATGCTTGTATGACGTATGTTTGCTTCTGCTGTATGATAAATAATCATGTATGCATGTTCTAGTTCAAAGCATTTTGTTTCAGTATTTCATATATATCCATGTTCATGGGGAAGTTTGCCCGGATGGTTAACATCATGGTAGCGTCCTCTTCGTCGGTCATAGGGTCGGGGACGTTACAACACTCTCCTGCGAAATTCATCACATGCTGCCTTTGTATTTTTCACTGTTTTCTTGAACTCCTCTGCTACATTAATTGAAAATTCCAGTAATTCATACTCCTGCTTTAAAGTTTGCTAATCTTTTACTGCTAGATCCGCGGGAGATTCCTTATTTGTTTCTACCCAGACCATTCTTCCTTTTAGAATATCCAATATATCTTCAGACCTATCCAAGAAGTATGAAGTGGTGTCTATAATTTATTCTAGCCTAGTGTCTATCTGCAAAATTTTGCACCTTTCATCTTCTATCCGTATCTATATTTGATGGATCCTTTTTCTTTGAATCAGAACATGCTCTTTCAAAGGCTGGATGTCAGTTTTCTGCTCCATAGCATCCTTAAGTGATGCGGTCAATGAATTTTTCTGCTCTTTTAAGGCTTCCACCTACATCTGATATTGCTTCTCCTTTTCCTCTGTAGTAGCCTTCTCCATTTCTAACTTAGTAACCCTGCTCTCCAACTTGTTCTTCTCTGCACTTAAATTCTCATATGATAACTGAAGATCATCCTTTTTAGTCTTTAACATCTAATGTTCTAGCTGTTGCTTTTGTTATTCAGCTAAGGTAACTTGAGCACTCTTCTCTGTGTTCTCTACAGATATTTCTAGAGCATTCTTATCCGCTTGCAGAGTTTGGCATTCCGTTCTTGAAGTCTTGACTTCGCCCATCATATCTTCATATTTTCTCTTTAGCTTTTGACTCTCATCTCTTTCCTTCTTTAAGGTTTCTTTCAATTGGGCCGCATTCTTCCATGACTCCTCTAGATCGCTCGTGAGCCTGTCCACATTGTCTTCAGTCACTAAGGTTAAAGCTACCCCAGCTCTTGTTATCAACCATGGATCTTTATGCGTACCATGTACCAATGTTTTATTTGTCACTATTTTTCCTGGTTGTCCCTAGTATCGACCTTCTTCTCAGTTCTTTTAACGATTATTTTCTTTTCTTTGTCATAAAAAATGGTATTAAAATCAGGAACCTCCTCCCCTTCGGTAGGCATGAAAGGGATCAAATTTATTTCAGAAATTGCAGCTTTTCCCAATATGTTGCCAGAAGATACAGTAGGTTCCAAGGGATTAGGATTAGATTGTCCTTCCTCTTGATCTATTTGGTCTTGTACTCCTTGTGTATCAACTTGATTTGTAGTCTGCTGATCCTTTTGGGATCCTGTTAGTCTCAAACCCTCACTTTCTTCTTATTTCTTCTTGATTTCAGCTTCTTCTTTTCTTTTTCTTTATTCTTCTTCCTTCCTAGATGCTTCCTCAGCAGCTCGCTTCTTTTCTTCCTCTTCAATTCTTAACTAATTTTCTGCTTCCTGTGCTAATCTTCTAGCATCTTCTTCTCTCTTCTTTGCCTCTTCATCTTCTAACTTCTTAGCCTTTTCCTAAGTTTTGCATTTTCCACCCATAGTAGTTTTTTTTGCTTGAATCTCTTCTTGAGGGTGGTTATGTTCTTTGCATTTCGGAATGTCTCCTCATCTTTGTCCCAAAAATAAGTATATTCAAAATGAATTCCTGCTTCTTTTCAGTAGTCAGCTACTTTGTTATGGGAGTGTTGCAGCTGCAACTATTTTTTCCCCAAATTTCTTAAATTTTGGTCTCCCCCTCATGAGTTAGCATTGTTTTTAATCGTTGGATCCTTGAACCTTTTTTGGTCATGCGTTAATTTTGGATGATTTTTGGAGAGGAACTCTCGTCCTGTTTCAGAAATTGTTTGTGTTGGAAATCGTTACGGGTCGCAGATGTTGAAGTTTGGTTCTTGTTAATCAGGGATGAGTTCTTGAAAAACGTTGTTTCGAAGGTAAATAGTTTCACTCGTTGCCGATTTTTAAAAGTTTTTTATCACTTAGCACTTGTGTTTCTCAGTTTGATCGGAGGCTCTTGTCTATTTTTCTTTCACCATTGCGGCTCCCAAATTGGCTAAACACCCGATGTGTAAGCGCCCCGCCCGCCGATGCGTGTCGGCCTTCTAATCACATGTTTATAACTTTTTTGCTTCCGCCGTTGCAGCTCCCAAACCAACTAGCTACCCGAAATGAAAAGCGTTCCACCACCGATGCCGGTCGCCTGTCCGTAGTCTTTTTCCTTTTTGCCGTCGCGGCTGTGCGAAGCACTAAGCTTCCGAAGTCGATGTCTTTTCGACTTTCGATTGGAAGTTTTCCCGCCACCACTTGGACTTAACTCTTTCGACTCCGATGTCCTTAAGTGTTTTCGCAATACCCATCGCCTGTTAAGATCCGCCGTTGCGGCTGTGAATGAACCTACCCTGCCGATGTTAGTGTCTAAGCCACCATTGAGTTTTCGTTTCCATCATTGGTATTTTCTCTCGAACCCGTAGATGAACAAGATAGTGGTTCCAGTTTTTGTTAAGCTTCATGACAGTTATGCGCTTGATCTTTCTTGTTGAGTAGCCGTTCGATTGATATAACTTGACTTTTTTATTTTAGAATGCAATCCCAATAAATGATGCACAGTAATTTATTGCAGGGACTATTGAGATTACCACGGCGCAAAAAAGAACATAGCTGGGAAGTTTGACGAAGGTCGAGCCGAAACCGGCAGGATCACAAGGAGGACAAGCGAAGCTAAAGACAAAATGAATAACAACAAAGGCACAAACCTGAAAGATCTATCAGTTACTGATCAGATCATGAATGCGTGCAGAAAGTAGAATGAGAATATGAAATTTTTTGAGGGACCGAAAGGTCAGACGTTTGGGGAAGCCCAAGCGATCGGCTGTTTTAGTTTAAATATTGGAAAGTTAGAAGGGAGAAGGGCTTTTTCCCCTGAAAAAATTGTACACTAATGCTTGTAAGAGGAACTATTTCGTTTTACAACCAGAAATTGCAACTTTTTCCTGTTGGAGAAAGTGCTATGTGGAACATATCAATGCATTTAAATGAGCGATGTTGAATGGGAACTATTTCGTTTTCAACTGTGTTTCATTAACTGTGAGAATGTTCTAAATTCTTGAACCTATGTTCTTATCTGAATGTTCTTTAGTTTTCTTTATGATGTTTTCCACTATGAGTAATGAGAGTCTTAAATGTTGATGAGCTATCTTATCATGTATACTTTTTTTTTATGTTTATATGTTTGGTTATAGGAACAGCTATCTGCAATTTGCCATAACACATGGACAGTGATGCATTACTCATGAATTAACATGCAGCTCTCTAGAGATAGTTTAGTTAGTATTTATTTCCTTGCATATGTGATTTAGATGCTTGCGAGTTCTAAGACGAGAGGTAAGAACCTGCGCATCACATTGTGACGACTCCTAGCATCCTTATCACCCTACATTGTTAATTAGGCACGTGCATATCATACATTAAGTCAAAAATACAAAAACATACACGATGGACTAGGCCGCAACCGGTAAAACCTTTGTTTTGTTACTTAACCTATGGTAGCCGGACCACAAACCGAACGAATTCCCTACACCAAATAGTCACGGCATAGTTGGTAACGTTTACTGGGGAGAATCCCTTGCTGTTGTTTCCTGTGAATTTTCGGGCCTCAACAGTTTCTGGCGCTAGAAGGAGGGCCGCCAGTGCATGGCTGGCTGAGGAAACCCGTTTTCCTGAGATTATTCCACCGGTAACAGTTCTGAAAGAAGTGGGCTTCATAATCCAATTCCAGAAGAAAAGAGTAGAGAACATTTGTTTTCTGTTGACAACGAGGTTGTTAATAATCTGAGAAGACACACCAGGGAATATGTGAAGAAGATTGGAGGATTTCCAATCATCCCTGAATTGCCCAGAAGAGAATATAAAAGGAAGGACCGTCCTATATTGGAAGACTCAGTGCTGGTTGAGGATTGGGAAGAGCTTGTAGAAATAGGCCTACAGGAAGTTGTACTACCTTTGAATCAAGAAGGCCCAGATACTCCTCACAGTTCTCCGGCTCACACTCCTATTTGCTCACCTCCTCACTCTCCACCCAGACTCATGGCAGGCGTAAACGCCAATCAACCACCCAACCCAGCGAATCCACCACCTGCCTGGAGAGCCAGATCACCTTTAAACCTAACACCTCCGTTACATGATTTACCTCAATCCTTTGAAAAGATGCTGCCCAAATTCGACCCAAGTGAGAAGATACTAGTAGATGACCACCTGAAAAGCTTTTACTTGGCCATAGAAGGGTTAAGGGCGGGGGAGCATGAGGATGTAGTTTGCAAACTTTTCCCGTACACCCTTAAAGGAGCTGCAGCATCATGGTATTTTGGGTTGCCTGCCAACTCTATCCCTGATTGGGATACCTTCGAGAGAATCTTCAAAAGTAAGTATGCGACTCAAAATACTCATGCAGCTCTCATGAAAGGACTATGCGCCTTGAAGAAAGAGAGAAAGGAGAAGGTGCACAGCTTTACTCAAATATTTGCAGCATATCTCAAGAATTTTTCTGAAGCTGACAAACCTTCAGATAAAGTCCTGATTGAATATTATACTTTGGCTTTAGGACCCGAGCTGGCCATGTTTTCCAAAATAAAGGCCAAGCCCACATTGGCAGAGACGTATGAGGAGGCATAAAAGGTAGAGGTTGAAAGAGAAAGTATCGAAGATTATCCAGAACGATCAGGAGAGAAAAATGTGGGAAGGAAAGCATTGTTGTTCGCTAAGCCTAAGGAAGAACAATCACCAGATTTCGAGAGTATGGCAAAAATGATGCAGAAGCTTTCCAACAAAATCATAGACTTGGAAAAAGAAAAGGAAGCTCAAAAGTTCTACAAGCCCTATTATAAGAAGAGGGAGGATAACAATCAATCCCAACCTCCTCCACACAATTCTACATCTATGAATTTAACAGAGGTAGGCATGGACAATTTTTGCACTTTCCATCAACAACCACACTCGGAAAAGAATTGTCCTCAATGGATAAACTCGATGACGTTGGTTATGAATCAGCTGTTGGATTCTAAATTAACAGAAGATGGAGATGAAGAAAGAAAAGAGAGTACTACTTCAACAAAGGAATAATAAGAGGAAACCATGGTTCTGTGGAATTCTGTTTCATTATTTGATGCTGAAGAGGAAAAGAATCGGGGCTATAAGGACGTCATGGAAACCAACGTAACAACATGGAGCCAAGGGTCGATTAAAGAAGACAATCTCATACTCCCAAAGATCAAAAGGCTGCAGAAAAATGTTAAGAAATTCCAAAATAATTCGGCAGCTGATAAAATTCCTGAATTCACCATTACCAGCCAAGATCCTAGGCAGAATGATACGCTGGCCAAGCCCAATGAAGAAAAAATGAATGCTGATAAACCGCACCCCACTGAACCACAGATGGATTATGACATCGTGGAATATATAAAGAAGGTAAAGGCGAATGTTTCACTATTTGAAATGTGTAAAGTGCCGCAACAAAAGGAAAGACTGTTGAAAGCGCTTGGAGCATCGGATGAGAGGCTTCCCGCTGACAATCGGCCTAAAGAGGAAGAAGAAATCGGAGAATCTAGCATTGGAGGTAAGTATAAGAGCAAACATCCACCTTTCCTCCTCACTTTTGAAATTTTTATTCACAGCGTACATAATTACCTGGTAGACTCAGGGGCGTCGGTTAACATCATGCCAATATCATTCTGTAAAAAGATAAATGGGAAGCCTAAGCCATCCACGTGGAGGGTTGTTCAATTGGACAGGACAAATGTAAAGGTAATTGGTGAGATGGAGGATGTCCTAGTACGCTTGTTGTCAAATGATAAAAATGTGCCAAGTCATTGATATCGTGGTAGCCGATATACCAGACGCTTATGGGCTTGTCCTTAGCAGAGATTGGTCAGTGAAACTAAACGGATATTTTGCCTCTGATTGGTCACATATGTGGCTACCATATAAAGGAAGTCTGAACCAAATTAAGATTTTGAGGGAGCCCCACATGAAATACAACGTTACTTGAATTGAGGAGAAGAATGAACCAGTGGATTCTGTGTTGGGAAATTTTTTTATTGAGTTGGAACCAGGAAATTACCAAGCAGAAGAAGCCAACAACACGTCAGACACCCAGCCTAATCTCCTTTGATTCTCACAGGCTGATGAAATCGACTGTAAAATAGCATGCAATAGTTAGCGATTTCTGGACATTGTTTTTTGATGGCTCTAAGACGTTAGAAGGGTCAGGGGCCGGCTGTGTCCTGATCGACCCCAAGAATAATAAACATTTTCTTTCATGTAGATTAGAGTTTGAATGTACAAATAACATGGCTGAGTATGAAGCGCTAGTGTAGGGTTTAAGGAAAGCAATTGAATTATAGGTAAGTAATCTAAAAGTTTTGGAGATTCTGAAATAATTGTTAAACATATCCGAAATCAAATACATTGTGTTTCTCCTCACTTAAAGACTTATCAAAATGAGGTATGGGACCTACTCAAATGTTTTAACGCATTTAATATTATTTCAATTCCAAGACTTAAAAATGCAGCGGTTGACTTGTTAGCCACATCAGCTGCTAGGCTTGTGCCTACTAATAATCGATGCTCCATTGAATTTCTTTTTAGGCCCTCGGTCCCTGATATGATTACCAACTTATGAGTGTTCGACGATGATCATCAGATTATAGAATGCTTAACCAATGACGAGGTATTTAAAGGAGCAATTATAGATGATGAAGAACATTAGGCCGAGCTGAAGTATGATAATTTCATCCCTAAAGGAGTCAGGACCTTAGAAAGAATGTTCGATTTAAATGAAAAGTTCAGAAGACCAGCAAACGTGAAGACTCATAGCTCATCTCTAAAGTACGAGCTGATAAATTTAGGGACTGAGACAAATCCTAAATATGTGAATCTTGGCAAATGTTGTTCACCAGCAGAAAGAGATAAGTTCATCAGTATTTTTAATCAATATAAAGATGTGTTCACCTGGACTTACACAGATTTAAAGACATATGACACCAGCATCATCTAGCATGTTATCCCAATAAAAGTTGGCGTCAAACCTTATCAACAACGTTTAAGGAAAATGCACCCCAAATTGGAACCTCTGATCCAAAGTGAAGTTAAGAAATTATTGGATGCTAGAATCATTTTTAAGGTCAGACACTATGAATGGGTCTCAAATCTGGTGCCAGTGAGGAAAAAGTCTGGAGAAATCAGGCTATGCGTGGATTTCAGGAATCTAAACCGCGCTTCAGATAAATATAACTATCCTGTGCCACCCATGGAGAAACTACTACAAATGGTCTCAGGTTCTGAACTATTCTCGTTATTAGACGGTTTTTTCGGCTACAATCAAGTATTAGTAGCCGAAGGAGACAGACTGAAGACAACATTCAGGATCAGATGGGGAACCTTCGCTTACAGAAGAATGCCCTTTGGGCTTATCAACGTTGGAGCCACATTCCAGAGGGCTATGGACATAGCTTTCCGCGGACTGATTGGCCGTAGTGCTGTAGTGTATCTCGATGATATTACGATATTCTCAAAGAGGAGAGAAGAGCATGTGTTTCATTTAAGGCAGATTTTCGAACGCTATTGGAAATATGGCATCTCACTCAATCCCAAGAAGTGTGCGTTCGCTGTTACAGATGGTAAATTGCTGGGTCACGTAGTTTCAAAGAAGGGAATCTCTATTGATCCGGAAAGAATCAAGGACATTGAACAGATCCCCTTGCCCCATAATAAAAAGGGGATGCAGTCTTTCATGGGAACCATAAACTTCGTACGAAGATTTGTGCCAGATTTCGCCCAGATTGTCAAACCACTGCAGCAAATGGTGAAGCAAAATGCACAATTCAAATGGACTAAAATTGAGAAGAATGCATTCAGCAAGATTAAAACTGCTGTTGCACATGCACCCTCCCTAAAAAGCCCAGATTTCGATAAATATTTTATTCTATATACTTTTGCATCTGATGATTCGCTAGCAGCTGTGCTTACTCAAAAAGAAGATGGGGGGGATGAATTCCCAATATCTTTCATGAGCACTGGTCTACAATGGGCCGAATTAAATTACCCAACTATCAATAAACAAGCTTATGTAGTATTCAAAGCAGTGAAACAATTCAGGCCCTACATATTAAAAAATCAAACCAAGGTGATCGTCCCATACCCAGCTGTGAGGTCCCTTTTTGTACAGAAGGAGTTAGGAGAAAGAAGGGGCAATTGGGTAACAACCCTTCAAGAGTATGACCTTGAATTCAAGCCTGCTTCTATAGTTAAAGGGCAAGGGTTGTGCAAATTAATGGCTGAAAATGGGAACAATGAAGAACACGCCTGGGAAGATGAGGCTGAATTACATTTGATGGATGTATGTCCTTTGTTTACTGCTCCCGAATCTTGGTATAGAGACCTCGTGCATTACTTGCAGGCAGGGTTTTTGCCAGAACATTGGAATTCCAAGCAAAGAAGAGCGCTACGTCTCAAATCAGCCTCCTATCAAATTGTTGAAGGAGTATTATTCAGAAAAAAATTACGACGAGGTTTTGCTTAGATGCTTAGAGAAAGAAGATGCGATTAAAGTAATGACATAGTTACATGACGGGCTTGTTGGAGGGCATTTTTCAGGAGATACTACAACTCACAAAATTTTCAGAGCCGGTTACTATTGGTCCACGCTTTTTAAAGATGCACACGCCCATGTCAAGAAATGTGACATTTGTCAAAGGTGTAATGGAAGACAATCTAAAGCGGCCGCACCATTGAAGCCTGTAATGATCGCGGAACCGTTCAAGCAATGGGGGTTGGATATTATTGGGGACATAAAGCCGAAATATTCCTTACAACACAAGTACATTCTGACCACTACCGATTACTTCACTCGCTGGGTCGAAGCCATCCCACTGTGCAAAATAAATGAGGATACGGTCATCAGCTTCCTGCAGGACCATATTATTACCGGGTTTGGAGTTCCAGTTTCTTTAGTCTTTGATAATGCTACTTACTTTTCATCAATTAAATTAACTGCTTTCACTCATGAGAAAGGAATAAAGTTGCATTATTCTGCTAATTACTATCCACAAGGAAATGGCCTGGCTGAGTCTACTAACAAAAATCTGATTAGAATTTTAAAGAAGACTGTGATAGAAAACCAGAGGAGTTGGCACTCAGCGCTACCAAACGCCCTTTAGGCCGATAGAGTCACCCCCAAGTCTTCGATAGGAGTATCTCCGTATACTCTTGTGTATGGTAAAGAAGCCATCCTTTCCCCCAATATCATGCTACCCTCTTCCATAATGGCTCAAGAGTCCAGAGGGTCGGATGATGAAGTTTTGCAAATAAGGATATATAATCTCCTGAAAGCAGAAGAGGCTCGATCTAAAGCCAGAGAGCACTTTAAACAACAACAAGAGGTAATAAAGAGATGGTTCGACAAGCACAAGGCAGGAACAAAAGACTTTGAGGTGGGAGATTTGGTTCTTAATTGGGATCGCCCCCATGACGAGAAAGGAAAACACACAAAATTCCAGCAGTTGTGGGTAGGTCCTTTCAAGATTGCGGCAAAGCTTGGCCCTTCCACTTATAATTTACAAGATCTGCAAGGGTGGGAAGAGAACTTACCAGTAAACGGTTTAGTTCTCAAGCCTTATTTTTCCTGAGTTTCTTTTGTCTTCTTCTGTCTTGTATATAAATAATCTGGCTTGGCCTTCTTTTGAGTCTTTGAGTCATGAAGTTTAGTTTAGTTTTAGTTTAAATTTTCTGTTTGATTTCAATAAAAGGAAGCAATATTTGGTTGCATGGAGAGCATTAGAATTCTGGACTAATTAAAATCCTTGATTATAAGACTGTGTATCATGGTTTTATCTGATAGAATTTCTTCTAGTTTAGCAGTTTTCCTAAATGGCTATGTACGCATTGAAGTCCCGCTTAATCCCTGTAAAGTAGCTCAAGATTAAAAGGTCCAGAATACTATTTTGAGGCTCCATCCATCTCACACTTAAAAATGTCCTAGGGGGTGACAGCAAAAGACCCATGGAAAGGAAGCAAGGTTAACAGTATATTATATATAAATGATCCCATGCCAAGAATTGAAATCCAAAAGGCTAAGAAGGGTCAAAACTCCTAAGAAAGCAATATGTATCAAAAGAAAGTACTAAATCATATGAGTATAAAATTGCCAAAAGTTCTTCTCCGCCCGTGAGCTGAAAATTACATACATCTCTCACACAAAAGGACACTATGGATAGAGGAGCCTGAATGAACAATTCAGAAAGAAAGGCATGAGGAGGACTCAAAAGGACGAAAAGTCCAAAATCACAAAAAAGGTGCAAAATGGCATGGGAATGAGGAACAAACGAATATTTCTGTTTACCATATGTTACGATCCTGTGGTGTCCAAGCTGGAAGCTACCCGAAGACAGAGGCAAAAAATGAAACTCATATTCCTGGCCTCGAAAGAGTTATCTTGACTTTGAAATCTTGGTTTCCATTTTCCTAAATTGGACTACCCTCAATGATTAAAAGTACATATATCTGCCATTTGGGAAATCCACACATCTAGAAGAATTCAACATGTTGGTTTTATTGTTAAACAGTGTGTTACTTAAGGAAGAGATTGTCCAGAGATCTAGGTTCACCAGGTACTCGCCAATTGTTGCAGCTGCAACTATTTTTTCCCCAAATTTCTTAAATTTTGGCCCCCCCCTCATGAGTTAGCGTTGTTTTTAATCGTTGGATCCTTGAACCTTTTTTGGTCGTGCGTTAATTTTGGATGATTTTCGGAGACGAACTCTCGTCCTGTTTCAGAAATTGTTTGTGTTGGAAATCATTGCGGGTCATAGATGTTGAAGTTTGGTTCTTGTTAGTCAGAAATGAGTTCTTGAAAAACGTTGTTTCGAAGGTAAAACAGTTTCACTCGTTGCCGATTTTTAAAAGTTTTTTATCACTTAGCACTTGTGTTTCTCAATTTGATCGGAGGCTCTTGTCTGTTTTTCTTTCACCATTGCGGCTCCCAAATCGGCTAAACACCCGATGTGTAAGCGCCCCACCCGCCGATGCATGTCGGCCTTCTAATCACATGTTTATAACTTTTTTGCTTCCGCCGTTGCGGCTCCCAAACCAACTATCTACCCGAAATGAAAAGCGCTCCGCCACCGATGCCGGTCGCCTGTCCGTAGTCTTTTTCTTTTCCACCATCGCGGCTGTGCGAAGCACTAAGCTTCCGAAGTCGATGTCTTTCCGACTTCCGATTGGAATTTTCCCCGCCACCACTTGGCATTAACTCTTCCGACTCTGATGTCCTTAAGTGTTTTTGCAATACCTGTCGCCTGTTAAGATTCGTCGTTGCGGATGTGAATGAACCTACCCTGCCGATGTTAGCGTCTAAGCCGCTGATGAGTTTTCATTTCCATCATTGGTATTTTCTCTCGAACCCGTAGATGAACGAGATAGTGGTTCCAGTTTTTGTTAAGCTTCATGACAGTTATGCACTTGATATTTCTTGTTGAGTAGCCGTTCGATTGATATAACTTGACTTTTTATTTTAGGATGCAATCCCAATAAATGATGCACAGTAATTTATTGCAGGGACTGTTGAGATTACGACGGTGCATAAAAGAACATAGCTGGGCAGTTTGACGAAAGTCAAGCTGAAACCGGTAGGATCGCAAGGAGGACAAGCAAAGCTAAAGACAAAATGAATAACGACAAAGGAACAAACCTGAAAGATCTATCGATTACTGATCAGATCATGAATGCGTGCAGAAAGTAGAATGAGAATATGAAACGTTTTGAGGGACCGAAAGGTCAGACGTTTGGGGAAGCCCAAGCGGTCGGCTGTTTTAGTTTAAATATTGGAAAGTTACAAGGGAGAAGGGATTTTTTCCCCTGAAAAACTTGTAAACTAATGCTTGTAAGAGGAACTATTTCATTTTACAACCAGAAATTGCAACTTTTTCCTGTTGGAGAAAGTGCTATGTGGAACATATCCGAATGCATTTAAATGAGCAATGTTGAATGGGAACTATTCATTTTCAACTGTGTTTCATTAAATATGAGAACGTTCTAAATTCCTGAACCTATGTTCTTTAGTTTTCTTTATGATGTTTTCCACTATGAGTAATGAGAGTCTTAACTGTTGATGAGCTATCTTATCATGTATACTTTTTTTTTATGTTTATATGTTTGGTTATAAGAACAGCTATCTGCGATTTTCCATAACACATGGACAGTGATGCATTACTCATGAATTAACATCCATCTCTTTAGAGATAGTTTAGTTAGTATTTATTTCCTTGCATATGTGATTTAGATGCTTGCGAGTTCTAAGACGAGAGGTAAGAACCTGCGCATCACATTGTGACGACTCCTAGCATCCTTATCACCCTGCATTATTAATTAGGCACGTGCATATCATACATTAAGTCAAAAATACAAAAACATACACAGTGGATCGGGCCGCAACCGGTAAAACCTTTGTTTTGTTACTTGACCTACGGTAGCCGAACCGCAAATCGGATGGATTCCCTACACCAAACAATCACGGGCTAGTTGGACACATTGACTCGGGAGAATCTCTTGCTGTTGTTGCCTGCAAATTTCTAGGCCTCAACAGGGAGTCATTTCACCAAAACAAAAATATTCTAGCTCCTTAACAAATTCTGCTGCCTGCTTTACCCTTTATAACTTATAGCTTCCAAGTAAGAAAGGTACTGCAGGGTAAGTTGCCTTCTTATGTTCAAACAGAAAATTGCCTACACCATCAATATACAGTTGTCTGATTGCCTCGTTTTAGAGTACATAATCTGTGGCATATTTCAGGAGTAGGGAAGGAGCTCTGGAACCACCATACATCCTTACATATAATCCATCCTCCATCAAATAATAATCTCCAAACTCCTGTATGACTTTAAATGCCTCTTCAAACATGCAATTACATTCAGTCAAGAAAATGAGGGTATATAAGGGCCTAATGAAATGCTCCCAAATTTCCCTATAATAACTATGGTACTTATGTGCCCACAACAATTTTTAGGCTGCGTACACTGGGGTTCTATCCTTCTCCCAGTTACATCTCAAAGCAGGAAAAGATTGGGTGCACAATATGCAATCAATCAGGATAGAGCTCATATCAAATTCTGATATCTTTTGAGATACCCCTCCTAAGGCTGCTGATATACATTCAGAGAGGCTGTTCGACACTATATTTTCCCAGTTAAAGATGGTTCCTTGGGTAGCCACAAAGAAAATAACTGGTATCCAACCTATCTTGAATCTCTTCCCATGTGCTTTGCCAAAAATCCTATTGAGCATGAATGCAATAAACCTGTAGGGAGCATGGAGAGTAGAGGTGTCATATTCTCCGGAAGGTCTAGTTCGGAAATTCTTTCTTGGTATCATCATTCTCTTTACAGCCTCCACCAGGTCCATAGATATCTCCTTCAACTAACTTTCTGTCAAATAAACCTGGGGTGAGGGTAGATGATAAACCATGGAGACATATGCAAGGTTATATGCATCATATCCTTGCTTAGCAGTGTTCTCTAGAATAATTGTCGTAACATCTGCCCTGGGAAGAATCCAGCCTATTACTTCTGAACAGGGAAATAACTTGGGCCTCGTAGCTACTTTCATTAGGGATGACTTCTCAATGTTAGCGTAGATCGTCAATTCCTCAAACCCGGCATCAGGTACATTCTAGTTTGCGATCATTCTATAGATTTCTCCCCACTTGTATTCTGGTTCAACTCCAGTAGTGGCTTTGGTATCTTCGTAGATGAACTCCACTTTGGTGATTATTTCTACTTCAGGCTCTCCTTCAACCATCGGAGCTTTCTTCTTCTGTCTCTTTGACATGTTGTTGTTATAGCAATCAACTTGTCACAGTCAAAAACATGTTTTAGGCTAACTGAAATCTTAGCAAGTGTTTAAGCAATATACAAGAAAATATATCAATTTATTTACCTCCTCGACATGCATGCTAAAAAAATAATTTAAACACGGTCTTTTACGATTGAAATATTTTACAAGGAAAAATCCTGCAAGCTGGTTCCTAAATTGCCTAAGCTCCATTGTCTCAAAACCTTAATTGACCGAACAACCTCTGTCTCTCATAGAGGCTTATCAGACTGACTCTACCGCTGGATCTCAATCTCAATCTCAAAATACTAAACCTTGTGCAACAAACGTCTTCGAGAAAAACCCTAATCGACCGAAAAAACAAAAAAAAACCGGGATATGGAAACTGCAATAAAAAAACGTCTTACTAACCCCTGGACGATCATGAAAAGACCAAGAAAAGGGTGGTGCAAACAGCAAAATGCTTGTCTGCACCATGCCCTAACAACTCGCACTGGTGCAAACGCGTCCATAACGGTTCAATGGAATACAGACTCGGACTCTCACACTAATGAAACCTCAAACAGCTAAAACTACTCCTCCTCAATGTAAAACATCCATGAAAACCGTAAGGAGGCAAGAATTCCTTTTATGTGAAAAACCTAACCAATGGAAAACCTAACGGCTAAAAAAATCAAGCAATAAAATCCAAAAAAAAAACAAATCCGTTGTTTACCTACCTAGCAATAGCGATGTAATCGATTGGATGGAATGAACTTCCACTGGAGCAAAGCAAACAAACCCGGTTTTGACAGCTATGAGCGCGTGAACAGTGCAAACGACACAACCCAATGCGAACGAAAAGTCACAATACGAATAAAACAATATAATACATGTCCTCTATATATATAACAATCGGCAGGAAACTTATCGACAGAAAAAATTAAATCAGTCGAAAGGATAAACCGGAGGAATGCCGCAATGGCGGGCGCAAACAGAACTATGGACCCGAGATACATTAAGTCCATTGGAAATTGGAACCACTAAGTTCTAAGTTTGGAACATCGAAATTGATCCTCCTCCGCAATGTCGGCAATGTACAATTATACCATCGCGGCTTTACTGTTGGAATGGGTATTAGAACTCAAAAACTCTAAGCTCTAAGGAGTCTGCGAAATAACAAGCTGCTTTTAGAATGTCTTGGAACTAGTCTCCTGCAACGTTGGCGATGATAGACACTAGGACTCTGGCTTACTCCGGTCAAACATCCCGACAGTGAAATAAACATGATCGAATATCGAAATTACTAAGTGCTAATCTTGGAACATCGAAACTGAGGAGAAGAGAAAACGAGCTCTGATGTATCGGCGAGGGAGTCTGAATCTCTTTCGACAGGCTTGACGGTTTGGCTTCCGCAACGTCGGAAAGATAGTCCACTATGCTTCCAATATCGGAAGGATAGTCGACTAATCTTCCGACACAGAAAAATGAAACAGACCAAGTTTTTTAAAGAAAAAATTGGACTCGGGGCAGCCCTGGTGAAAACAAAATACTCCTAGGCCAGATTCAATACAAACAAATAAAAGGGGGGCCCTAAAATTGAAAATTTTGGGGAAAAAAGTTGCAGCTGCAACACAACCCCTTCACAGAATTGGGTTATGCACTATTTTTTTTTTAAATTTGAGTTTTGTGACATCATAACACCACTTTTCTTTCATTAATGTGACTAACCTAAAATGAAATTTAATTAGACAAACATTACAATGATTATAACAATGTATCATCTTGAATTTAAGTCAAGTTTTTCAATTCAATGAAATTACCTATTCAAGGCCTAAATTGAAATCATTTAGGTATGTCTCTTATTAACTATCCTTTATTCTTAGAAGTCAAGCTATTAGTCACAGCTCCTAATCCATTTTGATATATTTGTGTTACGTTTGAGCCCTGATATTTGCATATAAAATGAATATTTTGACCATCCAGGGATTTTAGGACTAACTAGACTACGTTTGGTATTTCAGGTTGTTTAGCAGCTGACCATCAATGCCAATTTTTCATTCTTAGAAGTCAAGCTATTAGTCACAACTCCTAAGCCATATTGATAACTTTATGTTAGGTTTGATCCTTGAGATTTGCCTATAAATTAAATAGTGTGGCCATCCAGGTTTTTTAGGACTAACCGAACTACGTTTGGCGTTTCAAGTTGTTTAGTAGCTCAATATCAATGCTAGTTTTTCATAGCATTGATAAGAAAAAAAAGTATAGAAGAATTTTTGTTGGAATTATGATCGTTTGATTAAAGTATCCAAACAAATAGCACTTTTCCATTTAAATCAGATAACCCCATTGACTTATTTCTTTTTTCAAGAGAATTGAACCTTGGTGAGTGGCATCACATGTCATCGTCTTTATTTCCTAACTCCGACCCATTTAAGAACAATAGAATTTTGCAACTCATATAATGTATTTATAGAACTCACAGTTATAAAATTTCATTCATGTTTATCAAATTTGAACCCACTTTGCCAGCCACTGTTACACTGGCAACTGCTGAGAAAATGCTTAATGACCAGAGAGGGTGAACGCCAGTATACGACTATGATAAATGTTGTGTTTATAAGTTTGAAATAACCTGTTTATCTGTGCATATATTTCTAATGTCATATTCTTCTCATCATTCATCAGATGGATTTAACATATTTTTTTAATTGAACTTCAGGTTCAATGCAAACACATTGTTGGAGAGGATTCGACACAGTCATGTGATGTTTATGGGATTCCAGTGGGAGTCTCTGATTTGCATGCTAGCCAAAGAAATTTTTAACACGGCTCGTATTTATGAAGTCAACAAAGTCCCATCACAAGGGACTTTTGTCCTTCAGATTTGAAGATATTATACAATAGAGTATTAAAGACCCACGGGTTACCATTTCTAGTTTTCAATGGCCGTGGGCTGAGAGGAGATCCTCCTGAGGTTCGAACCATGCTTAATGTCAATGCCTTAGCTTATATGTCACATATATGGTCTAATGGATATGTGCTCATCTTCAACATAGGATATTGGTGGAACTATGAGAAGACAATAAGAGGTTATCTTTGGTTTTTGGTCTTTCATTTTTTTAATAAGAAACTATGTCAGTTTGAGGGGATTAGAAGTTTTCAACAGAAGTTTTGAAGGGGCTATTATTTATTGAGACCAGTGCAAGAGATAAATTTGAAAAATGATAAGTGCACAATCAGAGAGGTACATAAAAAAAAGGAATAATCCCACTGTCATCTAGAAATACAAAGCAAGAGAGATAATATCACAATCAATATAAAACAGAGGATGAGTCGATCGTTAGAGTCTCGATCAATTGATCCAAAAATAGTTGGTATTTTTCCGCGTAAGTTTATACAATTGGTAACATATTAAAAGATGAAGAATGGGTAGCGTAATGAAAAGAAGAGGAAGAACAATGAACATGAAAAAAAAATAGCTAATAGCGGAAAAAACCTGGCAATGTTGAGGCTTCCATTTCAAATTCCTGGAGCTTGAACTCTAGACTCTAGGCTAGTCACTCCACCCCGTATATATATATATTTTTTAATTTAGGAAATATACCTAGTTATTTTTGCTTCAATGAAAGAAAAAAACTATCCAGTGAATGAAGATGTCAAAGGTCAAACACCACTCTCGGTTGCAAGCTGCAAAAGCGAACTTCAGGTGAATGAAGGTGTTCAAGTTTAAACAAAACTTCGAGTTGCATGCTACATAAGTGAACTTCATTTCCAAATAGCCATAGATGAACAACATTTAATGGTTATTTAATCTTGTTCAATGAACTCTTACTTGGTCTCCACCCATCAAACCACCAAATGATGTAAAAAATAAATTCAACTGGGAAACGATAAAATACGTAACGAGTTTTCAGAGAAACGAAAAATTGTTTCTGCATAAATCACTGAGAAGAACGACTTGTTTCCTAAGAAATGGTTGGAGGTAGAAACGAGAACAACCATAGAAAATGACGGTTTCCGTCCCATCCCCGTTTCTACGATGTTTTCTCTCAAAAACGTACACCATCGCCATGTTTCTAGAAACATCGTTGATTGTAAGCAGTGCTATCTTGCTATATGTTCATTGAACTGTAAGCATTGTTGTGGTTATGGTGTCAATAGAAACCACTTCTATTTATTTCGTTCTTTCTATAAGTTCATTGACCTGTAAGCAGTGTTGTTTTTATGGAATTCAGGGATCCAAATTATCACATTCCAACATGAAGAACCATTAAATATTAATCAACATTCCAAGAAGAACAATTAAATATTTATCAGCATGCTTCCTACCTTCTCGCACTCTGTTGCGTTCTTCCAAGGTTTGTAAAAGAGTCTATGGTAGGCTGATGTCATTTTTCCTTTGAACTTTATGGATTCATGTCTAGGAAATGGATAACTGATAAGAGCATCGTGAAAAGTGATAAATTCTGAATTGTGAATATTATAGTGCAGAGAATAAAGACATTGATTGTGATAAAGAAGCAAGAGTTGAAATGAAAGCAAGGATACTCCTAGCATTGCTCTTCCTCCTTTGAGGCTTACTACATACAAAATGCAGTGAAATCTATGGATGTTTGTAGAATGTTGATCAACAACGACTGGTGTCTCTACTTTGCATTGCAGATTATTGGTTGAATTTGCTTTCTTTTTGGCACTCAGATTTTAATCTTTTCTTTTTTTCTTGCTTAGCTTGTGAATGCAAGTGTGTTGTTTTTTTTTGCAAATTGGGAATATTCCTTTGTAACATAATCAACCTTTTAGAGCCCTTTACTCACAGAAAAACTGCAAATCTCAATTTGGGGATTGGGTTTTGAGAGTGTACATGATAGTATTCACCTTAATGGATGTGTAAGAAAATGTCTCTTAAAACTAGTTGTTTGTGAAAAGTTTCCTCTTTCTTATCACATTTTTTATATAGTAAAGTTTTTACTTAATATTTTATTTCTTATCACATCTTTGATATTGGAATTTATTTTACTTAATATTTTATTAAATAAAATATGTGTTTAAAATTATTATATAAAATTTCACACTTAAATACCTTTTCAAGTCATTCTACATACTAATTATTCTATAGTATAATAAATAATTAAAATACACTCTTCATTTTAAAAAATTAAAAATAAAAATAAAAAATTTATTTAATTTTATACTAAACAGATAGCTCCCGAAAATATCAGGAAATTTCACGTGTGATAGTTTGGTTGAGTGGTCTAAGGTGCCAGATTTAGGCTCTGGTCCTATGAACAACTTGTTATTAAAGGATGTTGCTTTAAGCTTTTGTTTTTAGTTTTCTTCTTTGGAAGTAAAATGATCTCCTCATCAACAGGCACTTCTCAATTTATTTTATCATGACTTTGAGTTTAGTTAACAGATATGTGTTAGAATAATCAACCCATAGTTAGCTACCTTAGACATTAATTAATCCAATTTTTGTCTTATTTGCCTAGTTTCCATATTCCACCTTATGCAAGTTGTCCTCCACACATCCATAGTGGTCAAACTTGCTAATTTTGAGTCATAGAGCGCTTGGGAAACCTCCTGGAATCAAATCTACTTTATTCCTGGCCTCCCTAGCGCATATCTACTTTTTCTGCTTTATTGCCTGCTTTTTCAGTGTTTTAAGGCAATTGGGAAAGTTTGACTAGGTGAAGTTAACTTGTTTTTTGTCCTCATCATCCTCCACTCTTTCCTCCTATGAAAAGCATGTATGAGTTGTCCTTCCACCATCTATCAGCTTGCCTAATTTCTTTTTCCAATTCATGAGCTCCCAGACAGATTTGGAATGTGCTTTATGCACCTATGGGGGATTTGCTTAGATTTAGTAAGCCTGCTTTTGACTAGATTCAAATGGAATCCTCATGCATTCGAATCCCTCATGTAATTATTTATTGTGGCAGCCTATGACTTCACAGGGTTGGCTATTGTACACTTATTCAATACAGATTAGTGTTCTGCTCCATTATTCAGTCTCCTTTGTGAGTAATTTGCATGTGTAATTGGCAATTGTTGTGAGTGTAATTGTTCTAACACCTGGGTTCAATTTCCACATGGTATCAGAGCCTTTGTATATCGATTTCTCTCCTTCCAATTTGTTTTGTAGGTTTGACATCATTGACTGGGAGCATTCGGTTGACCGACGGGACAATTTCTGAGCTATGGATCAATCTCAGAAGATCATCTTGACTCCATTTAATTTCTTTGAATGGAAAGCAGATATGGAGATACTGTTGAGAGCGAAAGGCCTCTATAGAGTGACTATGGAAACAGAAGCAGATCCCAATGCAGCTGCAGAGAAGATTAAATGGCACAACAGGAGGGATGAGGCCTATGGTCTCCTGTGTCTGAGCATATCCAGAGACCTCCTTTTCCATCTTGACGGATTGACATCACCGAATGAAGTATGGGAGAATCTTGTTGATATTTTTGGAAAGACAGATGAGATGAGGGGACATCAAATTGAAAATGAATTGATCTCCCTGAGTCCAAATAGCTTTGAATCCCTGCAACTCTATTTTTCCAAGTTCAAAGCACTTGTTTTGAAGCTAAAACAATGTGGGATCGAAAATAATGATGATCAGCTGGTCTTGGCCATACTCTTGAAGCTTGGCCCTGATTATTCAATGTTTGTTTCGACCTTCTATGCCACAAAGTTGACAACTCAAGCCTGGAAAATGCCTAGCCTTGCATATTTCATGGAATCTCTCACACAAGAACAAGATAAATTGGTGATGATGGGCACCATCAAACCTTCCAAATACCAATATCTGGTTGCTGGAGATTTGAGGGTGGATTCAAAAAGCAAAAAGAAAGCTAAAATCCACCTGAGCAAAAGAGAGACAAGAACAAGTCTCCAGAGGAGCCTCAAGGTTCCAAGAAGAACTACCAGAAGAAGAAGAACAAAGGAGATATGAGCAAGTGCGCATACTGCAGTAAGGGCAATCATTCTGAGAGCTCTTGCATGAAGAAGAAAATAGACATGCTGAAACAACTCCTGGAGAAGAATGGCATCTCCCTTCCAGACAGCTCAAAGAAGAGGGAAGGAGGATCAAATTCAGAAGACAGAGAGAGATTTCATGCATTGGTTGCTGGCACATCAAGCTCACCTAGTTTCATCATTGATTCTGGAGCTTCAAGACATATGGTTTCGACCAAGGAGGCATTCACCTCACTTGACATGTTGAAAGTTCCACCAATAGAACTGGGAGATGACTCTCTCACTGAAAGTTTCGGCAAAGGGAGGATTGATCTTGACCATGGTAAGTTCAGCAATGTGTTGTATGTTCCAGGTCTTGCCTCTAACCTCTTATCAGTGTATCAGATGACCCACACAGGATCTCCAAAGAAGGTCATATTCTCCCTTGATGAAGTTGAGATCATAGAGATCTCAAGTGGTAAAGTCATTGCAAAAGGAATTGCAAATCATACTTTGAAGGTATACATGTTCTCACACTTCCTACCCTACTCAAACCCCTTTGCTCTTCTGATTCATGCTAATGAGGAAAGCAAGCTTTGGCATGAAATATTTGGCCACCTAAATTACAAGTATATTTCTGATCTTAGTGAAAAATAAATGGTCACAGGGTTACCAAAGATTAAGTTTTCCAAAGGAGTCTGTCAAGGTTACATCCTAGGAAAACACCTAGAGCACAAATTTGAGAGAGCTTGTCATGAGAGAACCTCTGCACCTCTTGAGTTGATCCACAGTGATGTTGCTGGCACATTTCCTCATATGTCAATGAGTCAGGCCAAATATGCATTGACATTCATAGATGACTTTTCCAGGTATTGCTGGGTTTACTTCCTGAAACACAAGTCTGAAGTTTTTGGCCTCTTCAAAGTCTTTAAGGCTTTGGTTGAAAACCAGTATGGGAGGAAACTCAAGGTCCTCAGATCTGACAATGGTGGTGAGTATGTCAAGTTTGAGTTCATTCAATATTGTGTAGATGCAGGTATTCAGATGCAACATTCTATCCCTTACACACCACAGCAGAATGGTGTTGCTGAGAGGAAGAACAGATCACTGAAAGAGATGGCAACTTGGATGATGGAGGCTAAGACTTTGCCACCAAATTACTGGGCCAAGGCTATAAACTGTGCAGCCTATATCTAGAATAGGGTGCCTCATAAACAGCTTGATGGTATGACTCCTTTCAAAGCATGGAGTGGGCACAAGCCAGATGTGACCCATTTCAAGATTTTTGGCTCAAGCGCTTGGGCTAGAATTCCAACAGAAAAGAGGAAGGCTTTGCAGCCCCAAAGCCAAGAGTGTCTATTTGTTGGGTACTCTAAAGATTCAAAAGGGTACAAGCTGATCAAGTTGAGCACAAACAAAGCCTTCATTGAAAGGTGTGTTCAGTTTCAAGAAGAGCCCCTAGCAGCAGTGGAAGTTGGAGAATCCTCTTCACCACCAGAACCTCTGAATGTAAGTGAAGAGATAGTTGAACATGCTGATTCTGATATGTCTGATGATGATGGTTTGATTGCAGATCCTAACAGTCCTACAACACCAAAATGGGCAGCCAATACCATTCATGCAGCTGGAGAACTAGCTGGAAATCCTAATGATACTAGGAGGACCAGATCTCAGTTTGAGAGTGCTCTGTGCATGAAAGATCCTATGTTTGCTGAGAAATGCTATATGATGATTGAATCAGATCCACAGACATATGAATATGAAGCAAAATATCCAAGATGGCAAGCATCCATGAAGGAAGATTTCAGCTCACTCCAGAAGAGCAACACTTGGGAGCTGGTTGATCTTCCCCCAGGGAGGAAGCTAGTTCAGTGTAAGTGGGTGTACAAAACCAAACTTGCTGCTGATGGTTCACCACTGAAGTATAAGGCCATATTGGTAGCCAAGGGCTACTCACAAGTTCAGGGCATAGACTACAATGAGACCTTTGCACCAGTGGCAAAGATGGACTCCATTAGGCTAGCCTTAGCCATTGCAGCTTCAAAGCAATGGGAAGTACATCACATGGATGTGAAGTGTGCTTTCCTGAATGGAGATCTCACTGAAGAGATATACATGCAGCAGCCTCAAGGATTTGCTACCAACCCATCTCTTGTGTGCAGGCTAAAGAAGTCATTGTATGGGCTTAAGCAAGCTCCCAGGGCTTGGTATGCCAAGATTGATAGCTTTTTGCTATCACTGAATTTTTTTCGATGCAAATCAGATCCAAATGTCTATTTAAAGCTGATTAATGGTTCATTAATGATCATTGTTTTATATGTTGATGACCTTCGCATTACAGGAAGCTCAAAGGATGAAATTGCTTCCTTGAAGGATGCAATGAACCATGCCTTCTCCATGACAAATTTGGGGCTATTGATCCAATTCTTGGGGCTCGAGATTGCTCAAACCAAATATGGAATCAAAGTGCATCAGTCCAAGTATGCCTTGGATTTGCTGAACAATTTCAAAATGAAGGATTTCAAGCCAAGCAAGACTCCTTTCCTTTCAGGAGTGAAGCTTGAAGAAGCTGATTCTTCACCTATGGTAAACAATACACTGTATAGGCAATTGATTGGATGTTTGTTGTATCTTACACACACTAGACCTGATATTTCTTATGCAGTAAGTGTGGCTTCAAGATACATGGATCAGCCTCATGAGATCCATTGGAAAGCAGCCAAAAGGATCCTTAACTTTGTTCAGGGAACAAGGACACATGGGATCTTCTATAAAGCTAAATCTGATCTTGATTTGATTGGGTTTACTAACAATGATTGGGTAGGTGACAGCACAGATCGAAAGTCTACATCAAGATATGTGTTCATGCTTACAGAAGGGCCAATCAGCTGGTCAAGCAAGAAACAGAGTGCCATTGCACTCTCATCTACAGAAGCAGAGTATAGAGGAGTTGTAAATGCAGCAACTCAATGTTTATGGTTGTAGGGGTTGCTTGGAGAGTGTGGCTTCGAATTAGAATACTCAACTACTATCTACTATGATAATCAGAGTACCATTCGAATCTGCAAAGATCCAGTTCAGAAGCAGAGAACCAAACACATTGAGATCCATATGCACTACATCAGACAGCTTGTGCATGATGGCACCATTCACCTACTCTTCTGTTCATATTTAGAACAAGTAGCTGATATCTTCACCAAATTTTTTTTGTGAGAAGACATTCAGCAATCTCAAATCACTGCTGGGGATTGCTAATCATGCTGTGAAGCATGAGTGATGACAAGATTTCCAAATTTTGTTTTACAGTCCATGTTTAAGGGAGGATTTTTCCCACTGGGTTTTTGCCTCTTTCCTTGGTTAAATGGACATGCAGTATGTAAAGGGAGACTAATCCTTGTTGCTAGGCCCTATAATTTTCAGATATTTTACTCATAAGTCAGGCTTAAGGGGGGGTGTTAGAATAATCAACCCATAGTTAGCTACCTTAGACATTAATTAATCCAATTTTTGTCTTATTTGCCTAGTTTCCATATTCCACCTTATGCAAGTTGTCCTCCACACATCCATAGTGGTCAAACTTGCTAATTTTGAGTCATGGAGTGCTTGGGAAACCTCCTGGAATCAAATCAACTTTATTCCTGGCCTCCCTAGCGCATATCTGCTTTTTCTGCTTTATTGCCTGCTTTTTCAGTGTTTTAAGGCAATTGGGAAAGTTTGACTAGGTGAAGTTCACTTGTTTTTTGTCCTCATCATCCTCCACTCTTTCCTCCTATGAAAAGCATGTATGAGTTGTCCTTCCACCATCTATTAGCTTGCCTAATTGCTTTTTCCAATTCGTGAGCTTCTAGACAGATTTGGAATGTGCTTTATGCACCTATGGGGGATTTGCTTAGATTTAGTAAGCCTGCTTTTGACTAGATTCGAATGGCATCTTCATGCATTTGAATCCCTCATGTAATTATTTATTATGGCAGCCTATGACTTCACAGGGTTGGCTATTGTACACTTATTCAATACAGATTAGTGTTATGCTCCATTATTCAGTCTCCTTTGTGAGTAATTTGCATGTGTAATTGGCAATTGTTGTGAGTGTAATTGTTCTAACACCTGGGTTCAATTTCCACAATATGGGTTTGAGCATAGTTGGTTGGGATATGCAGGACCCAGCTACTGTTGTGCTATTTTATAAACTATAGACTTCCATTATACCCACATATTTAACCTTGACTTTGTCAACGTGTCATACTTGAAGTGTTGGGTTCAAGTCACATAAATAATATGCTGGGAATAATGATAAATTACTCTCCATAATACTCGTAGTTTTGCTTATTATGTTGGCCTTGTATTGGATTGTCAGATTTTTATTACTCTGTCCACGCTTACTATGAGTGTTCCAAAAGTCTGCCCTTTCTTTTTGGAATCGTCTCATGTTAATATAAATATAAATATAAATGAAAATAAAAATGGTGTATATATATATATATATATATGTAATGAAAATGCCACACCAAATATGCTCTAGCCTGATTGGAAATCACTTACCGCTTTGTATTCCAATGAACAACATGTTGGGGATGAATATGCACTGCAGAAAATACCAATATAAACTGTAGTACTTAATAAACCTTTTTAAAGAATAGTTACTTTATGACGTGTTCTAACGTTAGATATTTGTTATGTGATTTTCTAGATAAGTTGGGAAATATTCTATTTTTGGAATCATGTCATATAAATATAAATATAAATATAAATGAAAATGAAAATGATATATATATATATATATATATATATATATATAGAGAGAGAGAGAGAGAGAGAGAGAGAGAGAGAGAGAGAGAGAGACGCTTGTAATGAAAATGTCACACCAAATCTACTCTAGCTTGACTAGAAATCACTTATTGCTTTGTCTTCCAATGAACAATATGTCGGTGATGAATATGCACTACATAAAATACCAATATAAATTGTAGTACTTGATCAACCTTTTTAAATAAGAGTTACTTTATGATGTGTTCAAACATTAGATATATGTTATGTGATTCGCTAGATAAGCCAGGAAAGATTTTGTTTTTGGAATCATCTCATATAAATATAAATATAAATGAAAATGAAAATGATATACATATAGGCATGCTTGTAATGAAAATGCCACACCAAATATTCTCTATCGTGACTGGAAATCACTTATCGCTTTGTCTTCCAATGAACAATATGGAATATTCACTGCATAAAATACCAATAAAAGAGTTACTTTATGATGCATTTTAACAATAGATATATGTTATGTGCTTTACTAGATAATCCGGGAAATATATAATATTTATCACTCTTGTCTATATAATCTCACTCTCACCATAAGGGATCATACAACAAATTTCTAAAGTGTCTTCTCAAGCTCACAATTATCATGTTTGGTACATTAAGTTACAAAATCATTAAATACATGTAAACAATCAGATTATTAATAATGGACTTAACAACATATAATCATGTAAATGTGGTTATAATGTGCCATGTATTTTACACTTGGACAAATACACCCAAAGTTCTATAACAACAATAGGAACCAACTTAAAAAACCCTTCTACACAATGGGGACTACTATTCATTGAGTGATGTTATCTTATCTACTTCGAAAAGTGCATTAACATAGTTATGTGAAATATATGTTGGCATCTTAGCTTTTATGTCCATAGAATAAGCTAATCCAACACTTTTCACTAAACATTCTTTATGTGACTAACAAATATCCCCATATCAAACCTAACATCTATGTAAACACTAACATTCTTTCATAACTATGACAACAACTCATCTCACTCAATTAATGACAACACATTTCCTATGAGTTCTACTATATGCCATAAACAAATTTGATAAAGTTATATATAAACTTCTTAACACCCATAACCAATTTAAAATCAATTAATGCTCACTATTTCATGAATATTCATGAATGAGACAATGACCAATCTTGAACAGAATGTCCAATGAATTCACCAAACACATTCTTTTTATAAAGATCAGCATACCTCTCACTTGTATAAACATTTAATTTTATTCAATATGTACATGGATGTGACACTAAGCATCAACAACTCTCTCATAATCTTATAGCATATGCAAAGTGATGATTTCTCTATGATCAAAACTCAATCTTGTAACATTTTTTAAGGAAACTTCTAGCATATGTCAACTCATTGTTGTATATGGTCACATCTCAATTTTGTAACCTTCTTCTATGGATGATAACAAAATGTGTATATTAAACAAATCTCTCTCAATATTACATGGATGTTTATTGTGGCATGTTTATGGGTTTCAAGTTTGTTAATCTTATAATTGTATTGTTTGAATACTAGTTGTTTAATTTGTGAAATTATATGATTACTTGTATTTTTATTCTAAATTGTGTTACACTATGTTTCATTCCACATGCATTTAACATTTATGCAATTTTTGAAGGACATTTGTATGTATCTAAATTAAATTGGAGATTAAGTTTCATATCCCGAGTTAAAAACCAAGTTTATAATAGTCAACCTAAACCCACTAAACTTAGATAATATTAAGGAGTTGTTCCTTGACTCCTTTTTCATCAAACACGGTTTATAGGTCCCAAGCTTGGTGGAAGGATTGCAAGTCGAACATGTTGAAAGTGTTTACTAAACAGCACAGCGGAGTATGGTTTCAAGGGGTTTTCTTAGAAACTTGTCTTAGACAATGACCTGCAAGAAAAATTTGGCCCGTGAAATTGAAAAAATAAACAAGAAGATTTTTTACTATGCAACATGTGGAATCCATTTATTGAACTTAATAGGCCATTTTTTGCATGGTCACTTATATGAGGGGGGTTTTATATTGGAAACATACATTCTCATCTAGGGATTACTTAGCACAAATGACATCCCATGTGAGGAAAATTTGAAACTCCAAAATTCTTGATTTGGTTTTGTTCCTTTGTCAAAATTCCTTAGGAATTGGTCTTAATCTTTTGTGGGCAATTCCTCTCTATCTTAATTGCTTGGAAATAAACCCTTCTGGGTGATAAAATCCCCGAGGTTATTGAGTTCACAACAACATGACATTTCATGTATTGATCCTAAACCCTTAGACTTGAATTACATGCAAGGTATTCAAAGAATATAAATGCAAAAAAATGTATACAAGAGATAAATAAGATGAAATATGTAAAATATGCCCTCATATCAATAATTATCATAGAAACGAAACAATATTCACTTACCTCTTAAGTTAGGGTGACCTCTCACTAAGAAGAGCTCCAATTACAACAATACTCAACAAAAAGATTCCATAACTTCTTGACTCTTTAAATAGATTCTTAATAGAAAAACATTAACTACTTGTGGTCTCGTCATTTATGAATACCAACTACTTAGTGGGACTTATTTGATAAAGACAACCTTTTCAAATTCAATAATTATCCATTAACTATTTAATGGACCTTATTCAAGGAAGAGGGCCACATACATTAATTGAATAACCCCTAACTAACCTAAAGTGGAGAGGTTATGGTAGGACCTTAACATGTGCTCTCCCTTCAAAAGAGGAATTGTCTTCAAGGATGGAAATTATGAAATTATTGCGTAATCGTTGTTGGTTTCCATGTGGCATCTTCTAGTTACATTATATGTTTCAAATAGATTAGTACTTCTGGGATATTTTGCTGACACAATTGATACTCTCTAGTAGACAGTATTGTTTTCAACTAGAGCCAAACAAACCCTTCTTCATTAAGTTTTAGCAAGCTAGTTTCAGTACAAGGAAAAGAGCCTATAGTGGAGGTCATAGTGGAGGCTTTTATTGTTACAATATTGGGAAAAAAGTCAAAAAAACCTCCTTTACAACCTCAACCAATGGTATGATATGTTTTAACAAATGTTTTTACGGATACATTTTATAACTAAAAAAACCTCGTCGACTAGATGTTTTAGCGGATGGTGTTTTATCAATGTGCTTAGTCTAAATTAAGAGTATTGATGCGTTGCATAGCGCAACACACAATCAAATGTAAAGTGTCTACACCAATGCATTCAAACATAACGAGCACCAAAAATAACAAAATTACAGCGCTACACTGAAGCTTGTGTATAGATTATACACACCATTGCTTGCGTATATCACAAACACACTGATGCAATATGTTATGTAATACACATCATATAAGTTTTAATATTTTTGAACTTTACTTGTGCCGTCAATTTATCTGAGTGCACCAGTGCGTTCAATTGTCTAACACACCAGTGCTTATAAACTATCAAAATCACTCGGTGCATTGAAAAAACTCGAACGTACCAGGGTGCTTAAACACATATCAAGCACGGGTTCGTATAAGATTTCACTGTTATCAGTGCGTATAAATCATTGGCATGCATCGATGCGAATTTTTTTTTAAATGCATTGGAAAAGTCGTCTAGTACGTTGGAATCTTTATTTTAAAATTTAACAATGCATTTAATTTACATAAACGGACCGGTGTGGACTGTTCGCGTAGACGCACTGGTCCATCATCGATTACCAAAAACATCGCGTGTGATTCTTCGAATAGTGGTTACTGACATTGCAGTCAAATATGTGTGTGTGTGTGTGTGTGTGTGTGTGTGTGTGTGTGTTCATTTTTTATTCCATTGTTCATTTGAAATTGAAATATTTTTTATAAGTGACTATTCATTTCAATTTTAATGATTGTGATTGTGAGTTTTATTAGTGTTGTGGTACATGCACCCGAGCAACATCATTGATCAAAAGTACCACATACAAGTATTTAAAAAACTACTGCTCACATTGCCATCATATATATATATATATATATATTACAATTTTTTTAATTCTGTTATTTATCTGAAATTGAAATATTTTTATACTATTTATTTCAAATTTAATTATTGCATTTGTTTGGATTAATTTATTATATCAGAGATGCAAGCATCTATTGTAATATTTAATCATCCAAACATTTAATTACCAATGTGTCGTTTCATATATAACATTGAAGAATGGAATATAATAAAAAAAATTATTTTATTATATATTAATAACAGTGCCTTTGTCATACAAAAAATGACAACATAGAGTTAACAATAATCAAAATGTCAACATGCATGTAATTGTTACACTTATTTGTAACCTGTTGTTTTTCAATTCAGACACTATGTCCAGTAAATTATTATACAAAATGCTTGATTTTCACAGGCAATTATTTCAAAATATACAACAAGCTACAACAGCTTGCATTAACATCAAAATTAAATATGGATCATCATTTTCCCTAGAACTATTATCGGTGCTTGAGCCACTTGCATCAATTGGGTTATTTGGCTTAATGTTTTGTTGTTTGGCTCGATTTTTTTCCTCTTCTTCATATTCCATCCGCAAACATAAAAATAAAGTGCACTAAAAATATCTACATTGTCGGGAATAATGAAAAATAAAATAGATAGTATACATGAATGTAAATTGAAAAGCAACATACCTTCATAGTAATATTTGAGTCATGAATGATACACATTATTTCAAAGCCATATCTCATGCCTTATATCAATAAGTCTTCTATTGGCTCCACTTTATACTTTGTTTCCTATAAGTTTTATGCCCCGTCACAAATCATAGATTTAATATAAAGGATTTTTGTTGTTTTATTAATTATAAAATGAGAAAAGTAAAACAATTAGATACTTATAAAATCCATAATTAAATTTTGATATGTCAACATATACTCACAACCCTTGCTTAACCCAATATCAATCAATTCTTTCGATGGCCCATATTTGTATGTTAACTGTTAGAACAATATTTCCATCATAGCTATGCCATGGACCTTCATGTTGTTCTACATAGTGTGAAAAGGGCCCTAGTCTCTCAGACCATAGTTTTTCCACATTTGACTAGAAGTTATACCATCATATCATATTTGTCCACAAGTGTGCCCAAGTTCCTTGTTATGGCGATTCAAACTCATGCATTAATGAGGAAGGCGCCCCATTCCCCTATTTTATGGGATAAGGATGGACCAAGGGAGCTAATGCACTATATTTGGTCAAACTTCCCATTAAATGGCCACTACTAATCCCTAAACCACCCCATGCTCCTTCCTAATGGATGTGTTCACATATATTTAGCCTTCCTAACCTACTTTTGGTCCCTATGATTCATTGAACCTCATTATGACACCACATTTTGGTCCCTCGTGTTCATTATGGCGCAATCTCATATTTACATTTGGCCTTATGTCATTAATGGGTGAATTGGTCCAATCCAAGCATACCATTTTTTTATCCAATCATATTTCTTGGGCTATTCAAATTCCCTCCATGGGATGCCTATATATTGTACTTGATTTTGCTCAATAAGCACAATTAAAATAATGCTCTAGAGAGGTTTCTCTAGTTTTGTCTCAATATTCTTATTCTAATATTTTTCTGCTATAAATATTCTAAGTGAGGTTGCTATTGAATATAGATCTAGGATTGGATTTGCACATAAATTGGAACTCTTTTTGTAATGTTGTGCAATCCAAATTTTACATGGTATCAAAGCTAGTATGATTCAGAGCAATTTTCCCTGTTTTTCTTGATTGTTTTTTGCAAGTCATTGTCATCATGAATAGTGCACAATATGGATATAAATAAATCCATAATTATTACACCCTTCAACTACTTTGAATAGAAGGACCACATGATCATCCATATTCGAAGTAACGGTCTCTACCAAGTCACCATGGGGCTTGAACCTGAGCCAAATGTTATTTCCCAAAAAGCTAAGTGGTTCAATATTTCATATTCCATATTGAAAAATATTCTACACCAAATGAAGTATGGCTCAATATTGAGTCATTGTTTGGGAAGCAAGATGAGATGAGAGGTCATCTATTGGATAATGAGTTGATCTCATTGAGTCCAAGCAGTTTCGAAACCATGGAAGAGCTTATATCAAAGTTCAAGAACCTAGTGCTTGAGCTCAAGCACTGTGGAATTGAGAAGAAAGAAGAGCAACTAATACTTTCCATCATGTCCAAATTGGTTCCCGAATACTTAGTATTTGTGTCTACATTCCATGCTACAAAGCTTGTTGCTCGAAATTAGAGGATTCCCTCCTTGGATGCATTCATAGATTCGCTCACCAAAGAGCAAGATACACTTGTGCAAATGGGGGCTTTGAATTATTCAAATTACCATGTGTTTTCTTCTCATGGAGCTACGAATTTCAGAAATGCTAAAGCCAAAGTAAATAAAAAGATAAAGGAGAAGAAGCATTTAGATGAGGAAAACTCAACTTCTACTGATGAGGATTCGAAAGAAAAGATGATGAAGAGAAAGAGAGAGAAACCAAAGTGTGGTTATTGAATTGGTTCTCATTATGAGAAATATTGTCTCAGAAAGAATATGGACATCATGACCAAGTTTCTTGAAGAAAATAATCTTTATGTTCCAGATTTTGCAAGAAAAGAAGAAGGCAAGCTCTCTTTGAAACAAGAAGATGGTAAATGGTTGTATGCTTTGGGTGATAGAGTAAAGCCTCTTTCTCATGTATCTATTTCTAATGTTTATGTTTCTGATTCAAATTTTTATATATCATATTTTGAAACCTCTATCCCTCCCTTAGAATAATCTCCAAACAGTTCACCAAAGTTTCCTCCCAATACTAGTCATTTTTCGCTAGTTTTTTACTTGTCTTCTGAAAGCTCTTTCCAACTCCATTCATATCCTTCCTATTATGATTTTGAAGGTAATATGCAGTAGTATATGTATTTTATTACAAATTTAAACTCATTTTCCCAACCATTTGATGCCCAAAAGACCCTACAACCCCTAAGTTCTCGAGATGGAAAATCTCACAATTGCATTGTTTCCAATATTGTGTCACCTGTCTATGTTGCTTTTATGTCTTGAATATTATTAATTGGTTGGAAATGCATGTCATTTTACCTCATGAGACTATTTTTCCTCATGTATGGACCTTATCTCACCACCTATGGCTCAAATTTCAAGTCTTTATACCATTCAAGCTCGCTCAATTGTTAGTGTGATCTAATTTCCCACTCTTTTCTCACTATGGACTCATTCGTCCATGGAGACAATACACCTTTGATATTTTCTGCTCTATATGACTCCTATTATGAAGTTCCATGGCTTCATGATATTTTTTACGAATTTATGAAGGTGTTTCATCAGTTTGGGAAGAATATACATGATTTATTTCATCATATGGCAGCTACATAAGAAGCTAATTTTGTTGAGTCTTTTGATGCTCTTAGGGAAGGAGTTTACAAAGATATATTTTCCATTATTGGGTATGCTTTCATATAAAAGTATGTTTGTAGTAATAAGCATTCTTATTATTCTCCTCCATCATCAGGTGATGAGTTTCAAGGGGCCTCTCAACATGTTCTTTGTCTACAAAAAATTGATGCATTGATGCATGATAATGTCATCCACAACATCTTCACCAAGTATATCACCAAGAATTTGTTCATTCATATCATTCAAGTGAAGAACAGGACCTGTTGAAGACATTTTTTTCATCTTTGTGCCATGTCCATTCTTGAGGGAGGATTTTCCCCATGAGGTTTTTCCTCTTTCCTCGTTTTTACATGGACATATAAATTGTTGTAAAGGGTGACCATAATCCTTGTTGCTTGGGCCCTATTTTACTTGGTCACTACCATTTTTGGATTAAGGGGGGGTGTTAGAACAATATTCCCATCATATTTATGCCATTGACCTTCATGTTTCTCTACCTAGTGTGAAAAGGGTCCTAGTGCCTAGTTTAGTGTCTTGGACCATAGTTTGGCCACATTTGGAAAGATGTTATGCCATAACGTCATGTTCGTCCACAAGTGCACCCAAGTTCCTTGTTCTGGGGATTTAAACTCATGCATTAATGAGTAAGGAGCCCCATTTCCCTATTTTATGGGATAAGGATGGACCAAGGGTGCTAATGCACTATATTTGGTCAAGATGCTCATTAAATGGCCACTAATAATCCTTAAACTACCTCATGCACCCTCCTAATGGATGTGTCCACACATATTTGACCTTCGTAACCTACTTTTGGTCCCTATGATTCATTTAACCTCATTATGACACCACCTTTTGGTCACTCATGTTCATTGAACCTCATTATGGTCCAATCTAGGATTTACATCTGACCTCAATGTGTCATTAATGGGTGAATTGGTCCAATCTAAGCCTACCATTTTGTGAACCAATCATATTGCTTGGGATATTATAATTCCCTCCATGGGATGCCTATATATTGTACTGGTTTTTGCTCAATAAGCACAATGGAAATAATGCTTTAGAGAGGTTTCTCTAGTTTTGTCTCGATATTCTTCATCTCATAATTTTCTACTATAAATACTCTAAGTGAGGTTGCTATTGAATCTAGATCTAGAATTGTATTTGCACATGAATCAAAACTCTTGTTGTGATGTCTTGCAATCCAAATTTTACATTAACACATGTTTCAAGACATCCAAGGATTGTCAGTGAAAACGAAAAAAAAACTAAATATACAAATCACAACCACTATGAAATCTTAATTTCTTACAAGGAAATCATAAATACTCACAAGCTTTGCTATCAACCAATTTTTTCTTTGTCGTCCTATCTTGTATGCTGACTGGGTTCCATTTTGTTTTTTTTTCTACAACAAAACAATTTTAAATAAATATTTAATGTTGACTTAATTAATGAGATGTACATAATCCTAAAAATCAATGATTTCATACATTTGAAGCACATTGTTGTTGAGTTGGATCCTCCTGTGATGCAATTATGTCCATTTCCTTGACCGTGTCCTTGTACATTTTTTTGGACACTCTTACTGGTACATTTCACATATCACGTCGTTCATCTTTTGGGATTTTCATAATCTTCCTAGAAATGTAAAATGACATTAAACAATTTTTTTGTTGATATGAAAAATAAATAATATAGAAAAAAATTTATTGAATGAATGGCGCTTTGAAAAGTGTATATATATATATATATATATATATATATATATATATATATTCCAAAGTAAAAAACCTTTTATTCAAATAATAAACATGAACTGCTCTGGCAAGCTTACATCAAAATTCAGGCTTATAGGCTTACAAAAAAACAGCCTTACAGGCTCCCATAAAAAACATAAACCAGTCTTTATGGTTTCCATCCAAAACCAAAAGAAGTCATTGTATTTACAAAAAATTTCATGAGTATGAACTGAAATTGTTTCATAGAGTAGGGATGAAATTCCATCTACTATTTCTTCTATCTCCATTTTTCCTGGCTGATATGCCAATGCCTATTTTGAAAGGGTATCAACTTCTTCATTCAATTCTCTATAGATGTGTGCAAAGGATATCCTTTCAAACTGAGACTTCGGGATCTATATTTCAGCAAGTAAGTGTTGAAGGTGTGGAAATCTGATGTTATTTCTGCCATTTTCCCAACTCACCATTATTTTGGAATCGTCGAATATTTGAATGTCTTGAATTTGGTTGTTAAGGGCCACTTTTAAGGCTTCCCATAAAGCAACAAGCTCTGCCCTATTATTTGAAGCTTGTCCCAGAGCATATTTGACAAGCAAATTTTTCTTTGAAGAGATATGTATGACTACCCCAGCACCTCCCAGCGATGGTTCACCCTGGCTAGTACCATCGAAAAAATCCAATGGAGTGTCTCTGTTTATGATCAGAGCTCTGATAATTCTCTTTTTGGATGTGATGTTGTTAATATAGTTCTCCTGTAACTTATTCATTATCAGAGTGATGGTGATATCAGGAGGTGTCCATATATTACTAAAAATAGATCTATTATGAGCCTCCCATATACTGTAAACATAAAGAACAAGGAAGGCTTCATATGAACCTACCCCCTCATCATGCCACCATGTTTTAGTGTGTTCCTCCAAGGTTGTATTTTCTCTTTCATGGGTTCTTCTTGTTGAGATATTTCCTGTCACGCCCGTCCATACGCTTCCTACATATGGACATAAGGCAAACAAATTAGAACTCGTTCCATCGTTCATTTTGCACAGTGTGCATATTCTTGGGTCTTCAAAGCCTCTCTTCTTTATCATTTCTTATGTTAATAATTTATTGGATATTGCTAACCACATTGTGATAATGGTATTTAGAGGGATTTTAATTTTCCATAACCTTTTTCCACCACCATTGTTCTTCCCTCGCTACGAGTTCATTAATTGCCACTTCATATCCTAGTTTTGTTGAGTATTGCCTTGTTTTTGGATTTTTTGTCCAAATAATATTGTCTGGCTCTGAAATCAGATGGATAAACTTTGAGACTAGTAAATTAAGAAATCGATTCCATTATGTGGTGTGATCACCTGTTAATCCGAGCTCCTGGACACTTTTCCACTTTCTCCTTCCTCTTTAGGGCCTGATTTGAACATGCATCTGCTAAGGAGAAAATCCGATGTGATCTTAAAATGTGTACTAACCATGGAGATAATCTATAACTTTCTCTTTCCCCGACCCATGGATCTTCTCCCACTCTCACTTGTCTTCCATCACCTATATTCCAGGTGATCCAGTGACCAACTAAGGGATAGGCCAGGATCATTGCTTTCCATCCAATCAAACCTTTCTTAAAAGTTTTTTTCTGGATTTTTAATCCAATCTTTTAATCTGGCTCCAGAACAGTATTTAGACAAAATGATCCTTCCCCAAAGTGTTTCTGGGTTTTGGAAGAATCTCCACATGGTTTTTGCAGCTAGGGGTTTGCAAAACAGCTCTAAATTCTTTATACCCCATCCTCCTAATCCCTTTAGCTTGGCTAGGACCTTCCAATTCACTAGGGGAATTCCTTCAGCCTGCTTACTTCCTTCAATGATTTTTTTCCGTTGTATGTATTTGCTATTGCAAGCCTGACAAGTATCATTGACCATTGCTATGGGAACACCTCGTGTAGTTTACATATGACAAAAATTTTAGAATCATATGAATGGTTTCTATATTGTAAGTGAAAAGTACACATGTACATTATTTCCACTATATCCCTCATAGTATTATAAAATTCTTTACCCATTTTATTAACTTTCGACACCACTCCAGATGAGCTAAAGACCAATTGATCATCATTTTCATCTTCCATAAAATGTTTTTCTTATGATGGCGTTGACTTATGTTGTTGTCAGTCCCTCCATAACATTCAACATATGTAAATTAGATTATTTGAAACATACTAGTGTATTCTTAAATACGTTATTACTCAAATTTGAAGAAATAATTCATATTGGCTTATTTTTTATTCACCTTATTCATCCATCTACAGCCTTTATATCAATGTTTTACGCTATTCTGGACTTAGATTGGTAAGAATTTCATCGAGCTTCCTCATTTTTTGGCTATGCATGTCACACATTAACCAATACATATTAGTGAAATTTTCAAATAATACAAATAAATTAATTAAAATAACCTGCCTTCTTCATAATTTTGGATGTTCTTCCATCATGTTGCCTAAAGTTGTTGTTCATTGAACTCATACCATGCATTTTATATAAATAAATAGCATAGACTATTAAATATATAAGGTATCAATATATTATACAAATAAATTACAAACCTTCAAAATAGAAAACAAGTCTGATATCGGTGTGTTTTATCAAATAAAACACGTCGATGCATTTTATCAAATAAAACACACTGATGTGTTTAGTACACATAGACACATTGGTGCGTTATACATTATTTACCATTTTATGGAGAAAAAAAAACAGTGCATTCATGTCATTATCTGTCCTATATTTGTATAAAAACATTGATAACAGACAACCGAAAACGAAAACATGAAAAAAAATTGTTGTTGCGTGTCATTATTAGTGCACTTTATAGAAACATGCACCAGTGCGTTTCTGTAATACAAACACACTGAGTTTGGCACATTCATTTTTTATTAAAAAAAAACTTTAAAGGGTCGCCATTGTTACATATTCGATCTAAAAAATGGCTACATCTCACCGTACGTTTTTTATATATATTCACAAGATCAACAAATCTACAATCCATAAAAGGTGAAATTGTAATTGTGTATAAAAATAAAGGGATTTAAACCCTAATGTAAAATTTTGCCGCCACACAAAACAAAAAGAAGCTGTGAGAAAATAAGGGTTGTACCATTGAAGGTAAGTAGGAAGTTTTTTTTCCTAATCTAGTTAAATTCTAAATAAGATAATAAGATCAATAATAATATTTAGATACTTGAAATTTTTACTATGCAAGGTTTTGTTTCATTCACCATAACTAACAGATTTCGATCATCAAAGTAATCCAGTCGATCTAAACACCTTCCATGTAGGTCTTTGTTCGAAAGCTCTCCCTTGAAATATTCAGCAAGAAAATGAATTAATGTTTATGTTTTTTGCTTTTAAACACAATTTATAAATATTTTTCGAACTTTAAATTACCACCATTTTTTTAGTTTAGGGCATAAATAGCTTGTACAAAAAAAAAAAATTCGGCATTTTGGTGCGCTTGTTTTCAAGCCACACCGGTGCATGAATATATGAAACGCTACAACATCCTGCAACCTTAAAAAAAATCCCCATGCATTGGTGCACGTATACTTATGACAACCCGATGCCCTTGTGTTTAAAAAACACACCAGAATGAAAACTGGTGTAAAATGTATGTATAAATATTCACTCCCAAATGTAGAATATATTTCTACTACGGGGGATTTTACGGAGGTTCTTTCAAAGTGTGTTTATTGTTTTTAAGCATCGGCCCTCCACAACTTAAAAAAAAAACTCATGCTTTGATGCGCGTACACATATGACGCCCCCAGTGCGCTTTTGTTTATAGTACACACCGTAATAAAAAAATGGTGTAAAAAACATGTATAAAAATACACTACCAAATGTAGCGGATATTTTCTATTGCGAGGGAATTTGTATAAGTTCTTTTATGGTGTGTTTATCATTATTAAGCATCGATGTGTTTTGCCTATGTGAGCATACTGGAGCGTGTGTATTTGACTTCATGCATCGGTTTAATTTTTAAATCCTGTAGTTTTTTGGGTCCACTTAAAACTATATTCTCATCTCAAATTTTATTTTAGTATTCAACCACACCAATAACAATATTTCATAGTAGTATATATGTTGCTTAAACTCACCCTATTCTTACAAAATGGTTTCCAAACTATTTTTGAAGTTAGATTGTAATATAGTTCTTGAAATTTTTTTAGGACTATAAAGACGTATATGGATTGTTGATTTGGCTCAAATGGAGGGAGAAAAGTTTGTAGTATCAAATGACCAATTCTTCTGATTCCAACTCATTCCATCATGTTCAAAGTTCAACGAGTTCTCCCTTTCCACCCCCAGTAAGTTCATATTTTATTTATATTTTTACTATTTATTTGAATTTATGTTAGTTATCCATGTGAATCTAAATATCAATTTATTCTTTATTGTAGGATCTCGATTCAAGTTCAAGTTCAAATGCACAAGACATCACAAAACAATGTAAGCTCTTATAAGGAGCAATATAACACAAGCAATTCATAAATGAAGATGGGCAGTTGCTTTACCCATGCTTTACCCCACCAATTGTAACATGCCATCTTCAAGCCGCAATCCTGGTTCATCGACAATAATTAGTCGTGAGATAGAACTCTTTTATTACACCCCAATAGTTTGTGGTTTTTCAAAATGTAAAGGGTTGAAGGAAAACCCTCGACGTGTCACACTCACCCATTACCCCAATGGTAGATTACCCAATGCTAATGTTCTAATACCCCCTATTGTAGTAAAAAAATCCAATAGTTGATACTGATAAGACACACAAGAACATTTCCCTATGCTCTTTTTTTTAAAAGTTGGAAGCCAAAACAACCATGTCTCATCCTAAAGTATGATATGAATTCCACATAACCCATATATACTAGAAGATACAAAAAGTTGCATGAGTTGAGAGAAAAAATGTCCAAGTACACATTGAGGTTCATCCAATTTTCAAAGGGTAGCAATGATTTCTCTCTTCCTATGAATTTGAAAAGTAAATATCAAACTTCTTACAACCGTGCTTTGTCTGGCACTTGATCCTCTTGTCTACCTGTGCCTGATGTTGGAACCAAATTCTCTTTGTGGTAATCATTTTATGATTGCCAAGTCTAATATTAATGTTGCAAATCTTGGGTTGTTTATCCTTTCACAGCTACTTGTTCCTCCCAAACAATCAGTAGCACTTATGCCATTTTCCAGTCCTATCTATTATTGTTTTGATTACTTCAATATTGTTCTATACAAGCATAGCATTTCTGTGTATAGTATGTGCATGATGGTTATGTTTCTAGAAACTTTAACATGATGAACTTGTTCTATATAAATGGTCTTCCATGCACTCATGGGAACATTGCAGGTTCATAAACAGTTATAGTTGCTCTTTATTTTCTGCAAATTGTTCATTTGATGAACACTTCAATGACCAAGATTTATTTATGAAAAGGAAACCATCCAAATTTGTTGTTGTACATGCAATATGTAGTTTGTCTCTTGGAAACGAGCTGTTAATAAACTACAACTTTCATAGACCACCGACCACTATTACGATTATTATTAATCCTCTCTTTGTCTCCTTTTGACCACATAAAGTTTATTTGTTTAATTTCCATAGCTTAGGAGGTCTCATCACTTTACCAGTGCATGGGGGACATGACTAATTATCATGTCCCCACCCCTCATACCGACGATGGAGAGGATGTGACTAGGCTGCTGCTGTTATCAAACGGGCAATCTAGCCCCATGAACATAACAATTAAAATGCTTTGAAGTAAAGCATACACATATGCATAACAAATGTAACTATATAGTGGAAGCAAATCATCCATTCAAGCATTCAACATGATCATATTAATTCATAAAACAAATAGTTTGCAGAGATTAAGCACAAGAATACTCACCTTGAAAACAAGTTGGTCCACAACTAGCTACATCATTGCAATGTTCCACCCAACCATAGGCCAGTGTGCTCATCAATCTCTCAACATCACCACCACCCACGAGTTGGTCATGATTCCACAAGGCACTAAGGAACAACATGTTTACACACAGCAATACCGTACATCCATAGTCAATCAAACACATTGTTGGGTTTCACAGACTGTCTAGCCAAGCCAATAAGGAATTGGGTTTCACAGGATGCTAAGGCAACAAACCAACGACACATGGGCTCCTCGGACTTACTCATCCCAAGCAACCTTTACATCAAACACATAGTCAATCAATTAACAAATGGTTCCTTGGACTCACCAAGCCAAGCCAACATACTAAACAAAGAAAACCATTTAACATATGGGTATTAACAAAACATTCTTAGGCAAGCAAAACAGAATGGTTGAGGGGAAAACAACCCTGCATTAGAAAATCCAATTCCAAGAATCGTTCTTGGGAAATATGGAAGAAAACTCGACCACCATAAACCTCCAAATTGTAAATCATAACACAAAAAATGTTTCTGGGCATAACAAGAGAAAATGCGACCTCCATTCACCCACAAATCATGAAATCGTGGCTCCCTAACCACTGAGCAACACACCATCGAATTTTTGGGTATGGAACAATGAGGAAACAACAGAAATCGTGAGGGGAAAACACCCAGCAAGCCCCAGCTACGTGAGGGAGATGAAGATGGCCCCAACCACAACCAAAAACATGAATCACTGCTGCCTATGTACTTAGCAACATAAAAACAACTTCCTAGCCATGGGGAATAATGGAGAAACTGCAGAGAACATGAGGAAAGCTCCCTGCTTACTCACAAGGGAAAAAAATCCTCTTCAAACCCCAAAATCATGGCCCATTTCTTCCCATCAACACAGAAAATGAATTATGGGCATGGAGAAATGAAGAAAAACAACAAATCGTGAGGGAGAATTCCCCAACTATCTCTAGCTGCGTGAGGAATCCTCCACGTCTATGTGAATGGTGAGGAAATGAAAGATGTGTGTGAATAATGGCTTCGGAATGCATTTCCCAACATTTACTTGCCCCACAGGTCAAAAACATGTTTTCCAAAAATGGTGGCTTCCCCAAATTCGAATTTGACCTCCATACCTTTCCCATCCCAAGGAGATAACTTCTTCAACCACTTCTAGATGACCAGGCACAAAAGGACAAAATGGGTAGTTGACCACTTTATGGGTTTTCCCTTAGACATTGTATTTTCCCCATAGGCTCAAAGGTTTGAATACCCCCCCCCCGTATTCCTTGTGAAACCATGCCTCCATCTCTTTAACGTTGCGACACATAGCTAGTTGTGGTATTTTTATTAATTTGCATTTTACATGATGTCTCAAACATATCGTGCCTGGCTAGCACATAAACCATCGACATCGATTTGTTTAATCACTGACACATAAAATACTAAAATCCATGGTGGGGCCTTTGCCTTGAGCTCCACACCATAATCAAATAAAAATATTTCAACATATGCATGTAACACCCCGGTTTTCACCCCGTTTGCATTAAAAATGTATATGATGTATATATTGTAATTAATTGTGGTGTGGAGCTAAAGGAAAAAGGCCCACCATCAATTTAATGTTTTATGTTTCGGCTATTAAAATTGTTGCCAATGGTATATCGTTCTATCCGGCACATTATAATTTTTGGCATCATGTAAATATGCATTTTAATTAAAATACCCACAACCAGCTATGTCTATGCAACATTAAAAGAGATGGGGGCATGATTTTCCTAAGGAATAGGGAGGGGAATTATTTAAACCTTTGGTCCAATGGGGAAAATCCAAATGTCAAAGGGAGAAGCCATCAAACCCTCAACTACCCATTTTGTCTTTTTCCCCAATCATTAAATTCTGCAAGAATGTGGTTGAGTTAGTTATTGCATGGAGTGGGAAGAGTATGGGCACAAATTCGAATTGGGTAGAGGACCCATTTTTGGAAAAATGTGTTTTGACTTCCTTCGCAAGAAAAATGCCCAAAAAACGTATGCCATTCTGCCATACACCCATGTTTTCCATTTTTAACTCGCCATTCTCCTTCACGTTGGTTTCCTTCATGTAGTTGAAGCTTCATGTGTGTTCATCCTTCATGCTTTTGCTCATTTTCCTTATCTTGCATGCCCAAAAAATCCGTTTTGGTGTTGTTCAGCAAGTGGCAAGGATTATTTTCATTTTGGGAGTTTATGGCGGTTGTTTTGGCTCCCGTAATGCCATAAACGTCCTTAGAATTTGTGGGCAAAGAAGATTCACATTTTTAGGTTTGGTAGAGACCATTTTTGCCCTGAGATCCCCATAGTCGTTTTCTAAAATCGATTTGTTGAGTTGGGTTTTTGTAGAGGTCGATTTTGCCTCTGTGGAGAAATAGAACGGGTTTGAAATCGTTTTCCTCACCCTGGTATTTTTCCCCATCTGAAATTCGTTTTTGGTTTCCCACGTGTTGTCAATTGCCAGCAAATGCATTTTTGTTGTTATGGGCGTTTTGTTTTGGTCTAAACTGTTATGCACCCTACTTTGGGTCTGAACCAGTTAGGAGTGGAAGAGGTAAATTGCTTGATAAACCTAGTGCATGAGGAATCTCATTAAGGGATCTTGAGGAATGATATGATTCCTTATTGCACATCCTGAATAGCACTTGAAGGGAATGCATACCCTGAGGAACTATACAACAGAGAAGGAGATGATTCCTTGTGTTGGTTGTGTATGTGTTGGGAAATCCAAGTTAGATCTTGTGTAGGTGTCCATAGCTCTATGGTTGAGCTCATTAGCTTAGCAAACAAGCCTTTCCATCCTCTTGGCAGTCTGATAAACCCAAACATAGCTTTGGATTGACTGAGTTTTGACATATCTTTGGCTATGTGTAAACCTGCTTAGTTTCCTTTTCCTTGGGGAATCATGCCCACCTCGGGGGTGGCAGTGATGCTGAGAGATCGATGAGCACACTAGCCTATGGTTGGGTGGAACGTTGCAGCGGCATAGTTGGTTACGGGGAGCTTCATTCAAAGATAAGTATTCTTGTGTAATTACCCATGCAACTGTATTGTTTATGTGAATTATGATGAACATGTTAAAATGTGTCGAATGCTTGAATTAAACGTAATTTTCTTTCGTTGAATCTTAATTCTTTATGCATCTGTGTAACTTGAGTTCAATGCATTTTATTTTACGTTTATGGGGATAGCTCCCGGATTGATAGCAGCAAAAGTCGCGTCCTCTCTTCGGTAGAGGGGCAGGGACGTGACAGTGTGGTATCAGAGCACACGTTGTAGCATGGGCCTCAATGGGCCATGAAGAAGCAGTGACAGAGGCAAGCTTACCCTCTGCCCAGCAGAGGAAAAATGTGAAACACAGGGAGAATTTCAAAAAAAATCTAAGTATGGAAAATATCAGATGACTTACCCAAGTCCATTCGACAAAGAAACCAAAGAAGAGAGAAAAATTTGAAATTTTCCTAAGTTGAATTTTTGTCGAAGGTCTCGGCTGAGAGGAGTCGAAGGTCTCGGCTGGGTGGAACCGATGGTCTTGGTTGGGTTGAGCCAATAAATCGGCTAACAACCCAAAACCCAGCCGACAAGGCAAACAGAGAAAAAAATTTGAAATTTTTTTCTAAGTGTCAAAATCATTGGAAGATGTTTGTTGAAGCGGAGCCGAGGTGTCGGCAAGGCTCGCCAGAAGGGAGCCGACACATTGGAAGACAAAGGAAGATCGATCCGATAAGGTGTCGGAAGACAAAGGAAGATCGATCCGATAAGGCGTCGGAAGACAAAGGAAGATCGATCTGATAAGGCGTCGAAAGACAAAGGAAGATAAATATGATAAGGCGTCAGAAGACAAAGGAAGATCGATTTGATAAGGCGTCGAAAGACAAAGGAAGATCGATATGATAAGGCATCGGAAGACAAAGGAAGATCGATCCGATAACGTGTCGAAAGACAAAGGAAGATCAATCTAATAAGGTGTCAGAAGGGAAATGAAGATCGATCTGTCGAAGCATTGGGTGAGAAACCTGAATTTTTTCTAATTGGATGGTAAAAGTTGAGTTTCCAGAAGCATATTTTCAGTAGTTTTTCAATGGAAAAGAAGGAATCCATAGGGATTTACAAGTGCTGAAAAGGTGAAAATGGCAGCGATCTTATGCGCCAGATTGCACGAAAATCAAAGATTTACAAAAAAAAAAAACAAGGTTGCTACCCTCGACTCGACCTGCAGTGGGAAGCCACAAGGGGGAAAGCCCCCTTGACCCACGTCATCCCCCTGAGACCGTCGTTCTTGGTGAAAAGAAAATTTTGTGTTTTGACACGTTGTCAATATAGTATTTTTCATATTTTTCAAATGCAGGTAAGTAATTATGAACTCATGAGATTGTTATGCAGCTAACAGTTGTGTTTATTAACTCATTTTGCAGAATTATAGTAACCTTCAAAGGCAACATTCCGCATGGAGTAGTTTTGAAAATTCGTTCTTGGTTGGGCCAAGATGAGAATCGATGACATGAATGATGCACAGGATCCCTATGAGTTTGAGGAAGATGCTATGGGAGAAAATTTCAGAGTTGGAAATGATGAGACAGAGTCCAATGGGAGGGGAAATCAAGAGACTCCCCCAGATATTGCAGCCACCATGAGGATCCTAAGGGTGGAGTTGCAAAGTTGTAGAGAAGACAATGAAAGGATGCTTAAGGCTCAAGAAGATCAAAATCAAATAAATGTAGCTATATTGCAGAGTTTGATAGATATCTAGGGACAAATAAACTCTGGGAATCAGACAGCTAATCCAAAAAGAAGCAGGAGTAGCACCAGGGGAGATTCCCGTAAAAGCTCCCATGTCCCCAGGAAGGCTTCCAGGGAAAAAAGGAATACTCCAGAATGGCCTACCAGTGGGTCATCTGATTCTGAAAAACACAGTGGGGATTCAAGCTCTCCATCTCACATGAATAAGAGGAGGATATATTACAAGAACAATTCACGAGATGAATTGAAAAAGGAAAGGCCTCCTACTTTTAATGGTGAGGTCAAGACTGGTTAAGAAGCTAAGGCTTGGCTTCTTGGGATGAGGAAGTATTTCCAAGTTCAAGACTACTCCAGAAATATGAAAGCAAGGGTAGCTATATTCAATTTGAATGGAAGAGCATCCATATGGTGGGAACACCACAAACAAGTAAATAAGGTTAATGAAAGAAGAATTGTGTGGAAACAATTCAAGAAATACTTCAAGCAAAAGTACCTCTTTGACAGGTACTATGATGATAATATTAAGGAGTTCCATGAACTGAGATTGGGACAACAGACCATGGAAGAGTATGCAAATAAGTTCTTGGAACTATTGAGGTATGTCAAGTACATCAAAGATGAAAAAGTGAAGATCCAGCATTTCCTGAGTGGATTGCCACAATCTTACAAAGACATAATTGCGTTTTATGAACCTAGAACTCTTGAAGAAGCAGTAAGGAAGGTTAAGTATTGCTATGAGCAAAGAAAAGGTAAACCTGATTATTATAAGACATGGAAGGAAAAAAAGAACGAGAAGTCGGACCAAAGGAAGAAAGGTTTCAAACCTTCTAACTTCAAGAATCAGCAGAAGCAACCATCACAAGCTGAGAAGCAGCCATCCAGAGCGATGGGGGAAAAGCCTAGAGATCCACAGCAGAACAGAGAACCTCTCCAATGTTGGAAATGTGGAGGACCCCACATGTGCAAGAATTGTCCACTCAAGAATGAGAGTGCAAGGCCAACTTACAACATTCAAGAAGCAGAAACAGTGGGTCAAGTAGCAAGGGTCGTCCCAAGGATTTATGTAGCACTGGAGGACCGCCAGGAAGATCGCCAGTCAACTATGGTTGAAGTTGCAGGTAAGGTTATTGAGCAATCTATTTATATTTTGACTGACCCTATTTCTACTCACATTTACATTACTCCTAGAGTAGTGGAGATTTGTGCCTTTAATAAAGTAAAGCATAGAAAATCTTGGTTAGTTCATCTAGCCACTGGAACTAAGAGAAAGGTTAGTGAAGTGGTAGAGAAATGTCCATTGGTCATGAATGGATTGGTCACTTGTGTAGATCTGAATGTTCTACCACTTGGTTCCTATGATGTTCTCATTGGAATGGATTGGTTAGAAGTTTACAGAGTAAAGCTTGACTGTTATAATAAGGCATTTGAGTGCTTGGATGAAGAAGGCCACTCAAGGATTGTGAAAGGCATTCCAAAGGTGATTTCTGTGAGGCAGATTTCAGCAATGCAGTTGAAGAAGTTATATATGAAAGGTTGTCAGTTGTATGTAGTTCATATTTTGGAGGCAACAGAGAATGAAAATCATAGGTTGGAGGACTTTCATGTGTTGCAGGAATTTAGGGATGTGTTTCCTTATGAGATTCCAAGGCTTCCTCCAAAGAGGGACATTGATTTCACAATTCAACTTGTGCCAGGAGCAACACCAGTTTCCAAGACACCTTATAGAATGAGTACACTAGAAATGCTAGAGTTGAAGATGCATCTGCAAGAGTTGTTGGAGAAGAAGTATATCAGGTCGAATGTGTCTCCTTGGGGAGTACCAGTCCTATTTGTAAAGAAGAAAGATGGTACACTCAGGTTGTTTATTGATTACAGACAATTGAACAAGGTTACTGTTAAGAACAAATACCCTTTGCCTAGGATTGATGACATATTTGATCAAATTAGAGGAGAAAAGGTATTTTCCAATATTGACTTGAGGTCTGGTTACCGCCAGGTGAGAATCAAGGATGAAGACATTCATAAGACAACCTTCAGAACAACATATGGAAATTATGAGTTTGTAGTGGTACCATTTGGTCTCACAAATGCACCAGCTACATTTATGTACCTTATGAACAGTGTTTCAGTAGGTATTTGGACAAGTTTGTTCTTGTTTTCCTTGATGACATTCTTATTTATTCTAAGAATGACGAAGAGCATGAAGAGCATTTGAGATTGACATTGCAATTGCTCAGGGAGCATCAGCTGTATGCAAAGCTGAGCAAGTGTGACTTCTATAGAGATAGAATTCAGTATTTGGGTCACACTATCTTCGAAGAGGGTATATCTGTGGACCTTGAAAATATTGAAGCCATTATGAATTGGCCTACTCCAAGAAATGTAACAGATGTAAGATCTTTTATGGGACTTGCAGGATACTACAGGAGATTCATTGAAGGATTCTCCAAATTTGCACATGCCATCACTTCTTTGCAAAAGAAGGGGATAAAGTTTGAATGGACATCGAGGTGTGAAGAAAGCTTCCAGCAGTTGAAGAATCTTGTCACCGGTGTGCCAGTATTGAAAGTTGCAGACCGAGAGAAATGTTTTGTGGTGTGTACCGATGCATGCGGACAAGGGCTTGGAGGATTCCTTATGCAAGACAACCACGTGATATGTTACGAGTCAAGAAAGCTGAAGGAGCATGAGAAGAACTATGCCACTCATGATCTAGAACTTGCAGCCATAGTACATGCTCTCAAGATGTGGAGGCATTACTTGATGGGTAGAATATTTGAGCTAAGGACAGACCATTGTGGTCTGAAGTATTTGTTTGATCAGCCTACTCTAAATGCTAGGCAAGCTAGATGGCTAGATTTTTTATGTGAGTTTGATTTTAAAATCAAGCACATAAAAGGAAAAGAGAATAAGGTAGTTGATGCGCTCAGCAAGAAGGTGCAGGAAATGCATGTGGCATCTCTTAGTATTTGCCAATCAAATTTGAGGCAGCATATTGTTAATCATACTGCTGGAGATGAATTGTATGAGCATGTAAAAGACAAATTGCAGCAACAAAGTCTTGAGAAGAGGTATGAGGGATATAAGTTGGAAGAAGATGGAATTCTTACTTATAAACAAAGAATTTATATTCCAAATGTAGCATAGTTGAGGAGAGTTGTTATGGATGAAATCCATCAAGCCTTATATTTTGGTCACCCGGGATATCAGAAGACAATTGCTACAGCAAGAAAGCAGTAATTTTGGCCAGGAATGAAAAAGGACATGCCTGAATATATTTCAAGGTGCATGAAATGTCAGCAAGTAAAGGTTGAGCATCAACACCCAGTAGGTTTGTTGCAGCCTTTGCCAATTCCGGGATGGAAATGGCAAGTTATTTCCATGGATTTTATTACAGGATTGTCAATGACTTGGAGACAACATGATTCCATCATGGTTGTGGTGGAAAATTTGAAAAAGGCAACACATTTTATACCAGTTAAGTCTACGCATAAGACTGATGACATTGCAAAGATCTTCATGAAGGAGATTTTCAAATTGCATGGATTTCCTAAGGCAATAGTCTCTGACAGAGATGTCAAGTTCACTTCCAATTTTTGGGAGGGGTTGTTTGCAGATTTGGGTACAAAGTTGAATTTCAACACTGCCTACCATCCTTCGACTGATGGGCAGACAGAGAGAGTTAATCAGGTGCTTGAAGACATGCTTCACATGTATGTGATGGATAAGCCAACCAAGTGGGAAGATTATTTACATTTGGTAGAATTTGCTTATAACAATGGACAAGAAGCATCCTTGGGGATGAGTCCATAAGAAGCTTTGTATGGAAGGAGGTGTAGGACACCGATGACTTGGGATAATCTAGTGAACAGGGTTGTGCTTGGTCTAGAATTGCTCAAGGAGATGGAGCAAGAGGTTGTAAAGATCAGGCAGAATCTGAAAGTAGCCGAGGACAGGAAAAAAAATATGCAGATAAGCATAGGGTGAACAGAGAGTTCAGTGTTGGGGATCATGTTTACCTCACAGCGAGGGAAAAGAAGAGCTCCTTGAAGCATGGAAGTTGTGCCAAGCTATCACCAAGATATTGTGGGCCTTTTGAAGTGCTTGAAAGAATAGGGCCAGTTGCATATAGACTTGCATTGCCTGCTAGCACTAGAGCTCATAATGTTTTTCATGTTTCTTTGCTTAAGAAATATGTACATGATCCTAATAATGTGATAAATTGGGATGTGATTCAGGTGGAACCCGAGGGAGAGTTCCAAATCGAGCCAATGCGCATCCTTGACAGGAAGGTCACAATGCTCCAAAACCAAGCCATAGGGCAGGTAAAGGTGCAATGGGAGCACTACGGTCCTGAAGAGGCTACGTGGGAGCTAGAGGATGCCATGCGATTGGCACATCCATTTTTGTTCAATTCTGCGGAGCATTGAGGCGGTACCAATGTAGCATTTTGTTCAAATTTGTAAAGCACTAAGGACAGTGCTGTTGAAGGGGGAGGGGAATGTAACACCCTGGTTTTGACCCCGTTTGCATTAAAAGTGTATATGATGTATATATTGTAATTGATCGTGGTGTGGAGCTAAAGGCAAAATCCCCACCATCGATTTAATGTTTTATGTTCCGGTGATTAAAATCGTTGTCGATGGTATATCATGCTATCCGACACATTATAATTGTTGGCATCATGTAAATATGCATTTTAATTAGAATACCCACAATCAGCTATGTCTATGCAACATTAAAAGAGATGGGGGCATGATTTTCCTAAGGAATAGGGAGGGAAATTATTTAAACCTTTGGGCAAATGGGGAATAAGCCAAATGTCAAAGGGAGAACCCATCAAACCATCAACTACCCATTTTGTCTTTTTCCCCAATCATTAAATTCTGCCAGAATGTGGTTGAGTTAGTTATTACATGGAGTGGGAAGAGTATGGGCACAAATTTGAATTGGGCAGAGGACCCATTTTTGGAAAAACGTGTTCTAACTTCCTTGGCAAGAAAAATGCCAAAAAACGTATGCCATTCTGCCATACACCCATGTTTTCCATTTTTACCTCACCATTCTCCTTCATGTTGGTTTCTTTCATGGAGCTGAAGCTTCCTGTGCATTCATCCTTCACGTTTTTGCTCATTTTCCTTATCTTGCATGCCCATAAAATCCGTTTTGGTGTTGTTCAACAAGTGGGCAAGGAGTATTTTCATTTTGGGAGTTTATGGCAGTCATTTTGGCTCTTGTAATTCCATAAACGTCCTCAGAATTTATGGGCAAAGAAGATTCACGTTTTTGGTTTTGGTAGAGGTCGTTTTTGCCCCAAGATCCCCATAGTCGTTTTCTAAAATCGATTTGTTGAGTTGGGTTTTTGTAGAGGTCGATTTTGCCTCTGTGGAGCAATAGAACGGGTCTGAGATCATTTTCCTCACCCTGGTACTTTTCCCCATTTGAAATTCGTTTTTGGTTGCCCATGTGTTGTAACTTGCCAGCAAATGCATTTTTGTTGTTATGGCCATTTTGTTTTGGTCTAAACTGTTATGCACCCTTCTTTGGGTCTGAACCAGTTAGGAGTGGAAGAGGTAAATTGCTTGATAAACCTAGTGCATGAGGAACCTCAATGAGGGATCTTGAGGGCTGATTATTCCTTACTGCACATCCTGAATAGAACTTGAAGGGAATGCATAGCCTGAGGGACTGTACAATAAAGAAGGGGATGATTCCTTGTTTTGGGTGTGTATGTGTTGGGAAAGCCAAGTCAGATCTTGTGTAGGTGTCCATAGCTCTATGGTTGAACTCACTAGCTTAGCAAACAAGACTTTCCATCCTCTTGGCAGTATGATAAACCCAAACATAGCTTTGGCTTGACTGAGTTTTGACATATCTTTGGCTATGTGTAAGCCTTCTTAGTTTCTTTTTCCTTGGGGAATTATGCCCAGCTCGGGGGTGATAGTGATGCTAAGAGATCAGTGAGCACACTAGCATATGGTTGGGTGGAACGTTGTAGCGACATAGCTGGTTGCGGGGAGCTTCATTCGAAGATAAGTATTCTTTTGTAATTACCCATGCAACTATATTGTTTATGTGAATTATGATGAACATATTAAAATGTGTTGAATGTTTGAATTAAACGTAATTTGCTTCCGCTGAATCTTAAGTCTTTATACATCTGTGTATCTTGAGTTCAATGCATTTTATTTTATGTTTATGGGGCTAGTTCCCAGATTGATAGCAACAATAGTCGCGTCCTCTCTCTGGTAGATGGGCGGGGATGTGACACTGCAATTCAATACCATGGGGTCAAAATTGAGGTGTTACACTAATGGACATCTGCCACTTACTACACATGTCTGCATTCATTTTGGAGCTCCAGAGATCAATCCTTGTTTTATAGGAACCCACTCGGTGTGCCACCACTAGTGTCCATCAATTCACCTCAGTAGGTCATTAATTATCCTCAGTTAAACTTCGATCCCCATCAGTTAGATCACTTCTAGTGTCTCTAGCGCTAGTTTGCATGATTCATGGGAACATGGGAAACTTTGCTCTCCTACCCCTTCAATTAACTGATTGTAACTTATTGTAACTAGTTATTAACGGATTTAGTGATATGCACTTGCACTAGTTAGCTATTTATGGTGATTCTCTCACTCCTAGTTATCTCTAGAGTCGGTCTAGGTTGGTAGATTCAACTACCTGAGAAGGCATTCAAATTATCCATTGATGTTGTATTATATATTCACCCATAATGTGAATAATCAATTAATGAAAGATTTTTCATATTATTCTTGTCTTATTTCTCTTGTGCAATTTATGTGAATAATATTTTTTGCCCAATATCTGCATGTCAAAATCTAATATGGTATCAAAGCCTGGTCAAGCTAAACAAAAAACGTCTTTCTAGTTTTGTGCAGATATTCAGTTCTCTCACTAGCAGAACAACAACATGGCATGGATCTATCTAATATAGTAACCTTGACTTCATTCAATTATAATGAATGGAAAGACAATATTGAGATACTATTGTGCAACAAAGGTCTCTACAGAGTTACCATGGCCTTAGAAATCGAGCCTAATGCAGTTGTTGAGAAAGCAAGGTGGCATAACAAGAAGGATGAAGCTTATGGCTTGCTTTGTCTCTTTCTCTCTCCTGAACTTCTTTTTCATCTTGATGGCTTGACATGACCTAATGAAGTGTGGATCAAACTTGAATCCCTCTTCAGAAAACAAGATGATATTAGAGGACATCAATTAGAGAATGAGTTGATCTCATTGAGACCAAGTGAATTTGAAACCATTGAGAAATTCATCACCAAGTTTAAGTCACTAGTAATTTTTCTCAAGCAGTGTGGGATTACGAAGGAATAATATCAGTTGATTCTCTCCATTCTATCAAATTTGGGTCCAACATACTCATTTTTTGTGTCAACATTCTATGCTACTAAGCTTGCAGTTCGAAATTGGAAAATGCCATCCTTGGATGCATTCATAGATTCTCTCACACAAGAGAATATCAAGTTGATTCAAATGGGGAATCTCAAAAACTCAAAGGAGCATGTGCTTGCTTCTCTTGGAATAAATAATATCAAGCCCAAAGGAAAGCTAAAAGTGAAGGAGAAAAATACAAAGTCAGACTCCGGAGATGAAGGTTCTAAATCTACTGATGAAGGCTCGAATTTCAAGAAGAATGGCAACAAGAAAGGAAGATATCAGTGTACCTATTGCATCAATTATTCTCAAAATGAAAATTATTGCTTTAAAATAAAATGGACATCATGACTTAGTTGCTCGAAAGAAACAACATTGATGTGCCAGATTTTGCAAGAAGGGAAAAATATGTTGATCCCTAGGGGCACTGTAACACTATGCAATTCGAAGGTAATGATGCTCATGCATTGGTTGATGGAATAAAGTATGTTTCTGATGTCTCTGATTTTTATACTCATTCTAATATATCATATTCATAAATCTATTTCCCCCCCTTGAAAAATCACCTATCAGTCTCCTGGCAGACCCATCTCCTCTCAAAACTAGTTTTTTACCACTAGTTTATGACTTGTATTCATTTGAATCCTTAAAAATCCATTCATATTATTCTCTCTCCAATTTAGAAGATTATTTGCAAGCTAACATGCATGTTATGACACCTCTGTCCCATCCAATTGATACTCATAATACCCTACAACTCTCAAACTCCTCAGTTGGTAAACTAGTCAATTTAACAGTTTCCTATACTATATGACTGGTGAAAGTTGTTATCATGTCTTTGATTTGTATAATTGGTTGGTTTTCATTATCATTGGATATAAGTGGGCTGATGTTACATAAATTTGGGCCTGATATAACTTTTATTAGTTTGAATTTTAGATCCTTGTGCTCCCCATATTTTCCCAATTGTCAGGGTAGACTAGTTGAACCTAGTATTCCTACTGTAACTCAACCGGATTTTGGAGGCACTATACCCTTGTTTATTGCTTCTCCATATGAATTAATTTATGATATATCAGAGCCTAATCATCTCTATTACATAATTAGAAAGGTTTCACATCAGTTTGGAAAGAAGGTTCATGATTGGGTTCACCATTATGCAGCTACACTAGAAATTGTGTCTGTCGATTTCATTGATGTTCTTTGGTTAGGAGATGATTGGACGAATCTCTTTTATGTCTCTAATTTTATGTTCAGATATGATATTTTATGTTGTCACATCAAAGAGCACTCACATGTTTCTCCTTCATCACCAGAAGATGAGCTACAAGGGGCTTCTACTCATGCTTTTTGTCTACACAACATTGAAAATATGATACATGATCAAGGCATCTACAACAACTCTACAATTTTTTTTACCAAGAAGCAATACATCTAGCTTATTCAAGTGAAGAACAAAGACAGAGTGGGATATTTATTTAAATTCGGTGCCATGTCCATTTTTTAGGAAGGATTTTCCCCATGCGGTTTTGCCTTTTTCCTCATTTTTTTCATGGACAAATAATTTTTTCATTTAGATTGTAATAGGTGACCTTTTGTCTTAGTTAGCAGGTCCCAAGTAGTCCAAGTTAGGATTAAAGGGGGGTGTTAGGATTATTATTAATCCCCCCTTTGTCTCCTTTTGACCACATAAATTCTATTTGTTTAATCTCCCTAGCTTAGGAGGTCTCATCGCTTTACCATTGCATGGGGGACATGACTAATGGACATCTACCACTTACTGCACCTGTCTGCATGCATTTTGTAGATCCAAGGATCAATCCCTATTTTATAGGAACCCATTCAGAGTGCCACCAGCAGTGTCTAGCAGTTCACCTCAGTAGGTCATTAATTATCCTCAATCAAACTCTGATCCCCATCAGTTAGATCACTTCCAGTGTCTCTAGTGTCAGTTTGCATGATTCATGGGAATGTGGGTGCCTTTGCTCACCTACCCCTTCAGTTAACTGATTGTAACTAGTTATTAATTGATTTTATGATCTGCAATTGCACTAGTTATCTATTTATGGTGATTCTCTCACTCCTAGTTAGCTCTAGAGTCACTCTAGGTTGGTAGATTCAAATGCCTGAGAAGGTTTTCAAATTATTCATTGATGTTGTATTATATATTCACCCATAATGTGAATAATCAATTAATGGAATATTTCTCATATTGTTCTTCAATTATTATTCTCTTATTTCTCTTGTGCAATTTATGTGAAGATTGTTTTGGCCCAAGATCCACCTGTGAGAATCTAATAACCACTAGTTAGAGACGCCTTGCATTGGGATTACCCTTAAACGTTCCCTTGGGGCATCAGACAAAAAAACATTTACTAATTCTATTCGTCAATTTACAATGGGAATCATGTTAATGTATTTCACAATTTTAAAATCTATTTTTTAATTTTTTAATTAATTTATAAATTCAATTTGAAAATGTGTTTTTCAATTTTCAATTTTTATATTTAATGTGGAATTGATGTTAATTTATCATTCAATTTGAATTTTTTCTTTATAAATTGTTTGCAACTTAATTTTTTTTATTGGAAATGATTCTTGTGCTTCGGTAATAATTGTTTTGTATAATAATAGATCAAACCAATTGCATGTGCTTACTAACATCATTGATGTAATGTTCAATATTTTTGAAATCAGGATTATGATGATGAGTGACCTATCCACAATCTTATATCGCACCCCAGTGCAATGCCAAATAGAGAGAATGCTTAAAAAAGAGCACAACTTGGAGAGGAAGCATACTAAGCATGGTTGAATCAATGACTTATTCATTTTCCACTGCATGCATCCTCACCAATTAGGAATGCCTACAGTAATAACAGTTTCACATGCTGGCAATGGAGGCAATGGATTAGACATTGGTATGGATGAGTTATTACGACAAAGGAGTGCCATGGATGCAATGATGTTTCATATATTCCTGGACAATGAGCTATGGGATGCCACTCATATCATTGAATCTTTCTTCAAAAGCCTTAAATTGGTAAACACCACACCTCTCTTTGAACATGGATGATCAAATTATACCCAATTGGGGACAACAATGTTATTATACAACTTGAAAGCAAAGCATGTCATTTCAGACACGTGTTTCTCAACAATGTTGAGGTAATTGACCATCAACTACATTATATTTTGAGGAATCTTGTGACACAGCCATCATTGAAAACGGTCGATTTTATGAATGCTGCATGACATTATACATTTGTATTTCCTACTAATTGCGTGTTATTCAAAGATAAGGTACTTTCAAATGATGATGTCTTTCCTAGAAGTTGAGAAGAGGAAAAGCAAATGTTGAAAATGTTGGGTGTTGAGTACATAGCATATCATGCATGTATCGATGATTGTATTCTATATAGAGGAAAATATGCAAACAAAGAGATATACCCAAAATGTGCTCACGACAGACACAAAGAATCAAATAACAAGGCTAAAGCACATGGCCTTCCTCATAAGATATTGAGGCACATGTCTATAATCCCAAGGATTCAAAGGCTAGATTTCATTGCAAAGAATTAACTATGTTGCAAGGATGGCATGCATTGTACCGAAGCGAGGAAGGAGTTATATGAATCTCAACATATTCAATAGCCATGAAGCACATAGAGGATACATGGCCCAATAAATTCAAGGATGAAGTACACAACCTCCGATTGAACATATCCATTGATGGCATTAACCCATATTCCCAACCAAAAAACATATGTATTGATTGGCCTATAGTAGTGATCTATAACAATACCCCCATTGTTTTTCATGACAAATGAACATCTTATGTTGGCTCTTATAGTCCCTGGTAAAAGACAAGTGAATAATATGGATGTCTAACTACAACCATTGATCAATGAATTCAACGAATTATGGGAAGGGATACAGGTATATGATGTTTTGAGACCCATCCCATTAGAGAGGAGTTTTACGTTGTATGGAATATGTGCGTATACACACATAATTATTTGGGGTTAGGAGTTTGCTCAAGTAAATATGTTATTTGAGATGTTTATATTCAAAGCAATAATTTTTGGCATATTTAATTATGTGTGACTGTCTTCATCTTCAATACTAACATGCTATATTTACTATAACACCGCGGGTCTTGTAACACAAGGTTATTATGCATGTAAATGTTATGGACCTTCTATGAATGCTAGGTGGTCCAAATACCTACGCAAGATAGTGCGAGACTTATATAGGGTATTCATCCCATAAAACTACTCTTATGGAAGAGAAATATCTACTTTCAATGGTAAACAATATCTACTTCCTCACACTTAGACCATTCACAATAAGAGGTGGAGAAGGTGCATGGGCCCTTTCTAACACTTTCGTAATATGCATGAGATAACGAAGGAGAACTTGCCCTTTGTAGAGATGAATTAGTGAGATAGTCAGGGGAAAATAGCCCTTTCTGACACATATTCAGTTCCTATGAGGAGAATGGTCATCCCCTTATACTGCTCTAAGTGGGAGTGGAAACATTGGCTCTTTCTCACCCTATTCTATTTACATTGGCCCTTTTTTCCACTTTTGGAATTTTAGTAAGAAGAAGGATCGCTGACCCTTTCTCACCTTTTTATGGTTAGAGTGATGAGGAGGGTGCAGAGTGGCTTCATATTCCAACGGGAAAGTAATTTTATGACATATGAGAAGAAGGAGCATGGGTCCCTTTCCCAACCTTTTATGGTTAGAGTGATGAGTGAGGAGGTGGAGAAGGAGCATGGGCCCATTCTCAAACTCTTGTAATTTGAGTGAGCAATTGGTCCTTTCTTTCGCTATGGGGTGGAGAAGGAGCATGGGCCCATTCTCAAACTCTTGTAATTTGAGTGAGCAATTGGTCCTTTCTTTCGCTATGGAAATTTTTGGGAGGAAGATTCAAGGAGCACTAGCCCTTTCCCACACTTGTTCAATTTGAATGAGTAGCATGTGCGATCCCTTAAACTGTTGGGAGGAGCCAACAGTGTCTCTATAAAATATTTTACAAAATAAGTCCCATTGAACTTCAAAGGGCCGCTACCCAGAGAGGATAACATAAAAAAGGAAGGGAGGAGAGCAGAAAGTCATGATCGCCTTTCCTTGAAAAACTTGAAGGAATATGCAAAAACGCTAAGAACAACATTAGAAGAAGAGAATATGTTTGTTTCAAAGCCAAGGAAGGTCATCACCAAATAGCTAAAGGAGATCTCTACACCTCACGTCCCGACAACAGAATACGAACACCTTGGGTGGTATATTTCACAAATTCGAATGGAAACATATCTAGAAGAAGAGATGAGGGAATTTTCCTGGGAAATGGAAAGCCTCATTGTGCATGTTGCTTCTCTCATCGATAGACTCGATGAGCAAACCGATAAGAAGGAAGCACTAACAATGATTGCGGATTAGTATGGATGAAAAATCGTTGGTTTTTCACTCCAAACTACTTAGCATGACAATGCCATATGAAGAAGGCATACATTGGCTTGGACTTATGAGGAACCCACCACGATTTCCAGCTCCATTGGCGCAGAGAATACGATGCAACATGATGACATTGTTGGACCCAGTGCGCATGACCCTGATGTGTAATAAGGGCTAGGTGATAGCCATAGACCACCTTTTTCATACTGTACTTTGTTGGGCTTTAACCTATGCATTTTGTATGTTTTTTGCAGGTTTATAGTATATGTATTTTGTTTGTATTTTGTAAAATTGCATGGAATGGAAATTTCAAGGTTGAATCTCCATAACAGAGTTTTTAATATATTGTATCACAAAAGTTTCCTATAAGATAATATCACTATAAGTTTTGTGCCATAGTGTGAAAGGATAATATTTAATAACATAATCCATGCATGTGTTAATAAAATTGTTACTTTGATCGACATTGATCCTACATTTAATGCAATGTATGAAGTTTTTTTGGTTTTAATCAAGGAATGGGAAACAACTCCTCTTCCTCGCTTGAATTAAGGAACTTGATATTTTTGTCATGTTATGGGTGAGATCCTTATTGGAAACCGATATATCAGTTTTTGGAAATCGATATTTATAATAATTCTATGTTCATTTATACTGAGATTAGTGATTATCATAACTCTATACCCAAAAGGCTATGCGTTGTAGGAAATTTATGTTGTGTTTTTATGCAACACGATTTGTAATGGGTTGCATGGATATGGTTGTCAGTGATATATGATTTTTTTTTGCTACTCTGCACTTGGGAGTCTGCGCGGTGCACTGCATTGTTTTCCTACAGTAATGCATAGCACATCACCTCTTGTTTTCTAGTCATCTGAGGCTTTGAGGAGTTGTTGGGTTCACATACCTATCCTGGAATTATAAAATACACCTTATAAAGTGACAACATGGAACAAATTTAGGTGTTCCCTTTCGGCTAGTTTGTTATGCATTGCTTTCTAAGCAACTTGAATGTGCGTTAATTTCTAACCACCATCTTAGTCACCGAATCTATTCGACGATAACGAATTAATAACCTTCGATCTTATATTGAATGTTTATTGCTACATGGAAGCATGTTTCTCACAATGCCTCTGTCGTATTCTAGTAGTAAATTGAGGAATCCTCGATCTGTTGGCCTTTGGTATTTTCATCATGAATTTATTGAATCCATCTTATAAAATCACAACGGGTCACAATTTTTGTGAAGCTTACCAATGAGGTTTACCTTGTGTTCAGGTTTGCTTAATGAAATAGACGAGGCTTTGGGAATTTAGCTTGTCCATTGTCTGATGCACCCTCCTGTCAATTGGTATCAGAGGTGCAATATCTTATTGGACATTTGTGGGACACACCTGTCAACACATCTTATCGATGAGAAAGGACCAGTGCTCCTCCTCTTCATCCTGAGAATGAGAATGACTAGTGTGTGAGAAAAGTTAACGACTCCTTCTCTCACTCACTTGAATTAGGGAACTTGTTATTTTTTCCTTACGATGGGTGAGAGCCCTATTGGAAACCAATATATCAATTTTTGGAAACCAACATCCACTGTATTGGAAACCAATATATTGGTATTGGATTGGAAACTGATATATCAACTATTTGAAACCAAGATTTCAAGTATTGGAAATCAATATTAACAATAAATCTAGTTCGTTTAGGTTGAGATTAGTCTAGACTAATGAAACTAGGGTTGGTTATTTTCAGCCCATTTTAATACAAAATGCCAAATTGTTCTTGTTTTAAAAAAAGTATTAGAGCTTCATTTAGGATTTGGCCCTTAGGCACACCTTTTATTATTCTTTATCTCATGATTCAATTCTTGAGCATCCTTGTTTTTTCAAATCATCTCTAAACTACAAGTATTTGACCACACACTAGCCCTTGTCTCTTAATCATTGACATTTGAAATTAGATTAGAATAACTAATCCGCTACGAAATAAAAATAAAGGAAAATCAACAAAGAGCGACGATGAACCCATTTTGTAAAAATTAAAAAAAAAATGTTTCCATATATCAAGGTAAAGAAGATAGTATTCACTGATATTCTGCTTCATTTCCATATATTCAATTGGATTACAATTCATTGGGATTGTTGAGAGATATACGTGTGATGCCGAGTACATAAATTTTTTATGCACAAGTGAAACAAGCGAATACCTTTGCCAAAATCCGATATTGTTTGAAGGTTTCAAATATAATGTTCAAGAAAATTTCACACCCTTTTGTGAAGGGGTTGTGCATGATATTGAAAGCAGGATAGTATGTTTCAATATTAATATTATTTCTAAATTGGTTTTCTTATAACTTGGATATCACAATGTAATAGATTTAATACCATAATGTTTTTATTTTGCAAGATTTCACTAGGTCGATTTCAAACATGTTGAATGAAAATTATTATACAGAGGAAAATCCTATGGAAGTTGTTAATGCCTCTCTTCAAAAGGGACAATAAGCAAGGACGAAGAAACAAGTGTCAAATGTTCAAACTAAATAAGTACAAACACAAAACGAAAAGGGAATCTGACAATTAAATCATGTACCTAGAAAGGTTACATTTAAATATTCATCTTACCCAAATGAACATGTTGAAATTATTGACAATGAGGTTGTTGCTCCTATTGGTAAGAGTAAGAATCAATCTTGTATAACAAATATGGTTGAGGGTGTTTCAATTCCTATTGTAGGCATTGTTGATTTAGAAGGAACCCCTTCAAGACAGAAAAGGAAGAGATCTGCTATTATTGAATCCAATGTTATCCCTGAATATGAAGTGAAAATTCTGGGGGCAGTAGGGAAATCATTACTCTAGGTGTTGATCTAGAGGATGGAATTGTCAAGTCAACACAAAATTTCATTCGAGATCGATTCGAGAGGGATAAATTGGTTAATAATGGACATACATTTGAGTTGAATGTGAATCAACTTTATAGACCCACAAAAGCGAAAGATCAATTTAGAATTAGAAAACCACATTACTTGCATATTCAGAACTTGAAAGCATTGACGAGGCACAATCCCTATCCACATGTGGTTGAATACCTAGTCCTTGTTGATCCGAAAGGTGTTCCTACTAGAGATGAATTTGATCGGACAAGAATTTTTCATTACAAATATTATGTTCATGGTGTGAATCATTCTGTAGAGGCAAGATGAGAGTTGATGCAAGAATATCCCGATAACCTTTTTTTTGAAATAGTGAAATGCATCATTTATGTTGGTTTAACAGATGTAGAAGAAAAGTTGTTGGCATGGGATCATAACACATATAGTGAATATAGGATGACTATGACTTTATTCAAAGGGTGAGATTTATCCACAATGAATTTTTGCAAATATGTGTTGGGGAAAAATCTAAAGTTGATGTAAGTTTTCGAAAACAATGTTGTATGGAAATAGGTATCCCTATTAAAGAGGATAATGTGAAATAAAAAAATGCCAAAGGAAGTGATGCATTCATAGATGTAGATGGCTATTTCTAGTTGGCATTTATAGTAGGGAAAACATGGGATTTGATTGAGGACATATTTATCTTGTGGGAGAATATTGGCATAAAAAAAAAGTGAAAAAAGTAAAGTTGTTCCATGGACCGGTGGTAAGATAGGTCCCGACGTAAAAAAATTTCTAGAATACATGAGTATTACACCTTGGAGAACAATGCAAGGTGTGAATGATGAAACAATAATAGCTACAATATTGTCACAAGTAAAGTCACGTGGATTGTCCATGGATTAAATGTGCAATGAATTTGACAAACACCTTGGAGAACAATGCAAGGTGTGAATGATGAAACAATAATAGCTACAATATTGTCACAAGTAAAGTCACGTGGATTGTCCATGGATTAAATGTGCAATGAATTTGACAAGTAAGTTGATGTTTTTTTGTGGTACGATGTTTTTTCCTTGAGTTTAAGATTTTTGTTATGGTCTAAGTATTATGTTATATTTTTTATATGATTGTAAACATTATCTATGTTTCATTGTCTAGTCACAAGATTTTCATGAAAATACAAGAGAAGATGGTTATTATATTGAATGAGAAGAGTTGGTATGATGTCAAATGCAACTATCCAGAATCAAGCTCAACAGAAACCTTTAAACAATTTTTTGTTGCATTCAAGAAGGTATGTTGATCTATGATACATTGTATTTGATTTATTTGGTAATTCAATTCATTTCTATTTTATTACTTATAGAGATCATTTTCATTTGAAGATGCCAACGAGGGGTACAAATGGAGTACTAGAGTCCTTCAAAATTCATATCCAAAGAGCCAAAATAGAATGACAAAGGAAACAACGTCTTGCAAACGTTGAACTTGATGATACACTTGATCATTATATTTGGAATGGGCTTCACACTGTGCAATATAAAGTCATTTTAGGTGATTGTGTAGACATTGCAAAAATTATTCTTAAAATGGAGTACGCCCTAGTTATGATTATGAGCCTTATACTAACCAATCATTCAATAAAGTGGTATCGAGATGTCTAGATGTCACAACACCACCACTATGGAGATTTGTTGTTTTTCATTCAATATACACACAATTAGGGGGGTTGTTGACATCCTTCAAAGGTAAAGTGAAAACAAGGAAACAAATTTATTGGTAAGATATTTACACTGTATTATCAAGTTTTTGAATTTATAAATCAATTATATTTATTTATTTTTAACAAAAACGGTTATATTAAAATGAGAAATCCAGTTTTAAAAACACTGATCAAGATTACAAAATATGCTCATACTTCCCATCCTTAGACATTATGGTGGTATTTCCAGACTTATCTTTGAGTTTACCTTGATTTCGTAGCACCCTATTTCTATAAATTTATTAGCTGCTTTGTTCGCTCGCATATTAAGCTCCCTGAGAACATGATAGAATTCGATCTTTTTGAACCTTTTGATCAAATATCTGATTCTGTTTAACAGTCTTTCCATCCGCTCATTTTTGCTTCTTCTTCCTCCTCTCACTGCTTGGATAATTAGCCTTCAATCTCCGATAACCAGAACTTCATCCGCTCCTACTTTTTGCACCTGCTTAAGGCCTTGCCATAGCCCGTATGCTTCTGCCATATTATTGGAATCATGTCCAATGTTCCATGAATATTCGATTTCCACTTTCCCTGTGGGGTTTATGACAACTCCTCCTCCTCCCGCTTTCCCCGGATTCCCTTTTGAAGCTCCGTCAAAGAACAAATTGAATATCTTTCTTTCTCTTAACTAGTTTTCGAATTGGAATTTGTCCAATCTGATTTCCCAATTCTCCAATTTTTTAATGACGGTGCAATTCTTTTCCTGAATATTGAATCTTTGCATCCATTTTTTTTCTTTCTCTGTCAGCTTGGCTTTATTATACGGATTCACGGTGCATCTTACCACCTCACCTAATAGAGCATTGATTTTTGCCGTTACCCTCCACGCTGGTTGACTCCTATTCTAAAAAATTCGCTGGTTTCTTTCTAACCAGATGCACCAGCAAACAATTTTGGGCAATTTTGACCAGCAGGCTCTCAGTCCTTTTTTTTGCCCCAGCTCACCCTTATACCTATTTTCCCAATTGATGAAAAAATCCTGATTGTTTCCGTTCCACTGAAATCCGTCATCTTCGTTCAGCATTACTTCCTTCCAAATTGAGATTGAATATGAGCAGTTAAAGAAGAGGTGAGAAATTGACTCTGAATTTGCCGCACAAAGGGGACATCTGAAAGGCCCTGCTATCCCCCTTCTCTCCATATTCTCTCCAGTCAGCAATCTCTGGTGAATTAATGTCCACGTGAAGACATCTATTTTAGGCAATGTTCTGTTGTTCCAATTGTGATTCCAGATTCTAGGATTCACTGGTACATTGTAATTTACAGCAAACACGTTATACCCCTCTGCTGTTGTGTAATTGCCATTGCGCTGTCCCCATCCACGTCTATCTTTCGAGGATTTGGAGATGGGAGCTATCCCGGCCAAGTGACTGATCAACTTTGATTTATCGTTTTCCAGCTCCTTTGGACAGTCCGACAGTGCCCAGGATAGCCATCGATTTGGGTAGTTCACGTCCCATTCTGAAATGCTCCATAACGTGGACAGTGCTCTCGTCTCCATCCACATTTGTAAACGAGGTAGGCGTGGAGGTGGCTTACCAAGGATCGTGTCCTTCCATAAATTTATTTCTTTTCCATTACCCGGAACCCAATATAAATTCTCCACAAACTGATACAACAATTTTTTGCACAGAATGAAGATGGGAGATCCTTTTTTATTTACGTGGTCACCTTCCAGGCCTCTCAGCCTGGATCCTGGGAAATATTTGATTCTAAGGGCTCGACTACACCAGGATGGTTTATATTTTAGCAGATTCCAGAGTAATTTGGCCCCAGTGGCCAAATTTTGGTGTTTGAGGTCCCTAATTTGAAGACCTCCTTCATTTCTGGGCAGCTTAATGGTTTTCCAGCTTACCAGGGCATACTTTTTACCTCCTTCATTGTTCCCCCCATTCCAAAGAAAGGATTTCAGTAATGCCTCTATTTGGTTTATGATTTTGCCCGGTGCTAAAAGCAGAGAGCATTGATAGACCAAGTAGTTGTTCAGGACAGCTTTGATTAAAACAACTTTCCCCGCTAGATTCAGCCAGTTAATCCCCCAGCTTGATATTTTATTTTTTATTTTTTCAACTATGGGGCTCCAATCCGAGGTCTTGGACTTGGTTTTAGCTATTGGCACCCTAGGTATTTGAATGAATCCCATCTTACAACTCCTTTCATGTTTAGGATTCTAGCTATATCTGACATTTCCCTCGTGTTAATGTTCCAGCCAAAAATCTGACTTTTCATAAGATTAATTTTACTTCCAGAGGCCTGGCAGTAACGAGTCAGTTCAGTTTTGAAACGACGGGCTATAATCTGGCTGGCACCTCCCAT